>CM039680.1:252301227-252871227 GCA_022537955.1 Schmidtea mediterranea | reverse complement strand
ACAAATTAAACTCGGACAATTTATTTTTGACCATAATAAAAATTTTGTCGTCACAAATAATCCGAATATCCGAATCATATTGATAACTTTTCAAAGATCCATAGAAATTGAGAGCCGTGATTCATTTGAACTTTCTAAATCCATTTCCATAGTAATGTTTTGTTTTGCTACACTGTATGACGTATTCACCATATCCATCACACGTGATGGGTTTTTTGGTTTTATAGTATACTAGTAGTATGCTATAAAATTTACAAAAACTCCCAAATACAATTACCCACAATTTCATTATTTGCCCCTGCTCTTTTAGTTGGATCGCCAGGAGCGAATCGATGACAATGCAACCAAGTTTTACGTATAAAATTGGATTCCACAATTTCAAAGGTGATCCATGAAATTTTATAAACAATAAATTTGTGACATGATCAATTAAAATACTTGATCTTCTTTCCGTTAAAATTATATTCACGCTACTGAATCCACGCTCGCATTCTGAAGAACTACAAGCTATAATTTAGGAATATTTTTTTAAAGTTTCTAAATCACCTGGAATGTTACAATTACCACAAGCCAAGTATTTTCTGAAGGCATTTAAAGTTTTACTCAAAGGTAAATTAAAGTGTTGGCAGAGATTTCTACTTCCTTTTCTCAAAAATTCGTATTAATTTCGGATGGCCATTCGCTATTCTTTTACAATGCCTGAAATGATCGAAGTCTAAATTCCGTCTGAACCAGAACAATTTTCAGATATAGTGTTTAGCCTATTCCTCATATTATTATTAATACTAGTTAAAAATTGATTTCTGTGAAATCAAACAAAAAAGAAAGAAAAATAAAATCTATAAAAATTACACCAAGATCGGCACGAAATCTCCATAGACATAACACGATAACATAAAATTTTGACCAATAAAATTGACTAATTTATGAGACGCTAATAGTTTAACGTAATAGTTTAACGTAATAGTTATAAAAAAAGTAAAAATAAAAGTTAACGAAAATTATAATTAATAATAAGAAAAAATAAATTAGCGGAATCAAATAAAATATAAAAAACGAGGCTAAATTATAAAATTCAAAATGTCAAATATTTTTTAGTAGCATTATTGCAAACACTTAAAGAGACACCGGTAAGGAATACGAATAAATTGATAAAATTAAAGAAATGAACTAAATTTATTACAAATAAAATATTTTAAAATATACAAATTAATAATAATTGCTTTTTCATCTTGCCAACAAAACACTACAATAGCCTCCATCAAAAGAATTTGAGTGTGTTTGATCATATCCTGTTTAACTATGCAGTTAATTTTGTATTTGGTCAAAGAGACTTTGTTTTTGAATCATAAGTTAAGTTAGTGGAATAATGAAAGAAAAATAATTGGACAAATGTTCAACAGGTTTTTATAAACTGTCAATGAAAATAAAATTTGACATCATTAGTTTAAGCTCCTGAAAGACATCGCTCGAGATTTTGAATATATCTAACTATTTTATCTATATGTGAGTTATATTATCTAGAGGTTCGCTAGGAACGTGAACAGTTTGCAATTTGTATTGTACACTATTACTTGGAATCAGGGATGCCAGATTTTCGAAAAATCATATTGGGAAATTCCCGGCGAAATCGGGAGGTCTGGCAAGCCTATCGGGAATAAAAAACAAAAAAAAATCAATTATATTTTGTGAAAAAATATAAATTCATTCATATTTATTATATGCATTTATAAATAAAATATATTAGAAAAAATAACAAAAAAATAAGTCTTCAGTTTTGTTAACGTAAAAAAAACAGTAACAATTAATTTTGTTTATAAATATTTATCAGCATTTGCTGCTTTTTTAAGTATTCCTTGTGCATTTTCTGTTTTTAAGAATGCCTGAAACTCATTGCACGTCATTTTGAAATTAAATGTAACACCAATCCATAAGGAAAAGGTGAAATCACAAATCTCTATGGTAAAAAATATCGAGCAATAAATAAGATAGAAATATAATTTCTCTATTTTTCTTAGTTTCGTTTAATTTTATGGTTTTTTTTAAAAAAAAAATCCTTTCAAGTTGGGTAAAATCTATTCGAAATCTAAAACTGTTCAATATCGTGAGTTACGGTTCATATATCGGGAGACTCCCGACGAAATCGGGAGGTCTGGCAAGCCTGCTTGGAATCATTCATAAACCAAATACCTTTAATGATCGATCAGTTGTAATATTCCATCATTAAGAAGTCTCTCAAATAACAGATTCCAATTTCAATTGTATGATAAAAAATCTGAAATAAATAAATTTTAAAATTTAGCGAAGTTCCTTTGGCTAAATGATTGTGATCTATACCTGTGGCGACATTGTGAAAAGTTTAATGTAAATAGAAAGAACTTGTGTAAATAAGGTGTTATAAGGTGTAATATTTATTGCAAGTTTCAATTTGAACTCTTCTTGACATTGACATATGTTGTTAAGTGGCTCTTTGAAAACAGCAATTGCTCGGTGATTAGCCAAATCTTGAGTTCTACAAAGTCACTGATAACAATTCCAACTTGTTACTCGGCCATCAGATCTTTCAATACATAATTAGACTCTTGACATTTCCAATGTTCATAATACGATTCATGTATCCATTTAGAGACAGTTTCTATGACACTCATTCTCGAAACCAATCTGTTAAAAGTTCAAACCATAATAACCAACGAAAAATTTTGCATTTTGGAAAACTAAGAATTGTGAAGTAGATTTAATCTTAATGAATCAATTTCCCTGTGGAAATATCCTCATCATCTCTCAATTAGGATCTTCCTAACTTTAGAATTTTGTAATATTTAATTGCTCCTACAGCAACAGTAGGGTGACAACCAAACACTAATGAAAAAATAAAGCTGCGTTTGTATTGGTCTTACCCTCTGAAACTGTTCATAATCATATAGGCAATAAATAAAATATTTTTGGTACAAATTCCAGGATATTTAGGGGTGGCACAGACTCTATCAAATTTTCAGTCTTATCAGCAATTCAAAAAATAGAAATAAAATATTGAAAACTTTAAAAGTTTACATAATAATTAATATTAAAAACATAATATTATATTAGACTAGTAGATAAATGTAAGTCTTTAGCTAATGATTTGTTGGGGTTGTCGTTGAATTTGAATAGAATGTATTGTCAATCTGACTCCAAGCGTGCTTTTAAACAACAGTAATGAACTCCAAACGATAAAAACTTTATTGAATTATACACTTTATCTCCACTTTAAAATGACACAAAGAATTATCTGTTACAGTCACGAGTTGGTGCTTATTACGATCCTTCGGCAAGATTAGCACTTTTCAGATCAATTGGAGTTCACAATCACTTGACGGGTTTCTGAGATCGGCAAATCTGATTTAGTTGCTTTGCTTTGACTTGACTTTATTTCCTTTTCAATATTTCGGCTTTGTCTCTTTTCAACTTTGTTTATTATTTTTTTCGCTTAATTTCTGTTTCAAATTTCTGTTTTCCTTGATTTCAACTTCTAGTTTTCTCCAAATTTCTCTTTAATACCTTTCTTCAATAATTTTCTGTAATTTTCTCCTTTCGAATTATTCGTCAAATTCTGTCCAATTTCTCTCAAATCTCTTTTTCTCTTTTCTCTCCAACTGCGTTCCCTTTTTATACTCCGTTAATCAATAACACTTACTGATGACAAATAGAATTTCCAATATCTTTTACCGCTAATTCCGGTTGGGCCTCTATAATCACTGGCAGCTGTCCAGATAAATAATTTTTTAGAGATGCCCTTTCCCGGATTTCCAAACAATATTCCTTCCCTTATCTTGAAAGGGCTTTCAAAATAACGTGCAAATTTTACTTTTGTTTTCCTAAATTTGCACTCATTAATTATAAAGAACCTTCTTTTATTCAATTGTCTGTTTTTATTGATTTTCTCTTATTCCCTTCTCGTTATTCAACATTTCTTTTTCATTCCCTTTTTAGTAAGCTCCAGAACCACATCTTAATCACTTATCATTGTTTCCCCCAATCATTTTACATGTTTATTAATTATTTTACTCTATTATTTAGGAATCCTCAGCAGATTTATAAAACTATAAATCATTGTTAGGTTTTAGAAAGTATTTCTAATAACACGGCCTGCTCTAGTAACAGCCAGTTTTCACAGAAAGTTCTTGTTTGGTTGGTTAAAGAACTGCTTGAAACTTTAAAAGGCAGCAAACTCCCTTCAAATTAATAAGTTTTGGGCCGTTTTCTGTAATTACATTCCGAAGAAAATCAAACCATTCAAATCAGTTCAATTTTGACGGCAAGCGAAATTCTCAAATTCTGGGAAAAGGCTAGAATTCCTGCCAGACAAGAGTACAAAATAATAAACAAGATTAAAGAACTGCATTCTAAGTGGCAAGGCCTAAAGAAAATGGCATCAAATCGAACTGATAAGAAAAAAGACTACAGAAGACATGTTTATTGAAACATTTGATGATTTATTTTATATTGCCCATGCAAATTCCTTAACCATGATTAACATTACAGAATATAGTAAATTTCTCATTTCCCAGAAAGAGAAAGGAAGGCATGGATGCATGAGACCAGTCGACGAAAAGCTTGCAAGGAAAGAACGAAAACGTCAGCAAACGAAAGCTGTCTACAAACCTAAAGAAAAAAAGAGTCAAATCGAATTGCATTCAAAGCGGTATAAATTTCCGAGTATTGGAATAGCGCCGACGATAATTATGGTGGCAGTACTTCTTCTGACAATGAAGCTGTTTAGTTTGCAACTTCTCGATCTTGTAAACAATTCAGACCTTTTTCGATTGATTTTATTTTACTTTTATGTTTCTCATTGTATCTGTGATTGTTTTCTCATGATTTTGCCATGTTTAGTTGATGTTTGTGTGAGTATATCCATCAAAAAGGCCTTAGACCAAGCTTTAATCCAATATTATTTATCGCTCCTTCGCATTTATTTATTGGCTAACACGTATAGGAAATTTGCTTGACTTAATATGTAAATTTTAATGTGTAATTATTGACACAAAAATAAAATTATTTTAAAATTTTAAATAATTTTAATTTATTCATTTTTAATATATTTTATTAAATTACATTTTTTAATTTTTAATTTCGTTTTAAATCAAAGAATAAAGTGAAATGTTTTGATAAAAAATAAATTAATTAAGATTATTAAATTCATAAAATGCAAAAAAAGAATTTAACGAAAATGTCATTTTCCAGTAAAATTCATTTGGTTAATAAATTGCGTAGTAACGCAGCTCTATTGACGGAGCCCACAGTCAAAACAGTTTATAACTACAATTTGTGCGTGAAACTGACAAATACGCAAATATGAAATTGTCAGTTTTTTGGGTCTTGTTTTTAGTTTTTCATCTAAATAGCGCGAAAACAGAGAACACGGCAAAAGGTTTATTTGAAATATTAACCACACTGAATTACTAGTTTGATTTCAGGAATTTCCGGAGGTCTCATCGGAATATCTTGGAAGGAATGCGCAAAGCTGATGGTGAAGTTAGACACAGAGTGCGATAGGAAATACGAAAGTTTCGACGAAGATTGCGATGGAAATTACAGTCAACTTTTTAAGACCTGCGATGTCAACTATTCAAAGCTTGATGCAAAATGTCAAATGAACCTTTCCAAGAGCTGCATTAGAAGATTCGGTGACCCCAATATCTTCTGTTTAGAGGCCTATGACCAGATTACGTTTTCGTGCAACAAACGACTTGCCATTTTGGATGCTCACTGCGATCATTTGTATAGAAAACTGGATAATTGCAATTTGTAAGATTTATTTTTAAAAATTTTCACTTAATTTAATTTTTTTTAAAATTTTTTAGATAAGTATTTGAAATGGAACAAAATCACTGGGTAAATAAATTTTGCGCGGAATTCAAAACTATATATTGAAAAACATAATTAATTAATAAATTATCATTCTTTTCTTTCTCTTAGATTTCAGTTATTTAACAAATGCTTGAAACATTTTAGCATTTTTGATTAATTAAAAATAATAATACTTTTGAAGCGTTATTATTATTTTTATTATACTAAAATAAAATTTTCAATACGATTTAATTTATTTAATTACTTTTACTACTTATAATAGTAAGTAAATATAAATGCACGTTTAAATAAAAGTTAAAAATTATTTAGAAATTGTAAAAATGAGAGAAATTATGAAGATTTTTAGTCTATGGAGATTTAATTTAAACAATACTTTAAAAGTAGGTAGATGTGTCCCACCTGGCCCACTTTTTGGTACTCTCTCTCCATAAAAAAAAATTACAAACAGCAATTATAAAAATAATGAATAAGAACAAAAATGTATGTAGGTATACATTTATTAATTCAATGAACAGTTGGATGTGCTGTTGGATGTGCAATTGGATTAACTGCTAGATTAGCGGTTGGATAGGCTGTTGGATAGGCTGTTGGATAGGCTGTTGGATGTACTGTCGGGTGATCTGGTTGGCATGTTGTGAATGTGCGATTTGATAAACTGTTGGATGTTTTGTTAGGTGAGCGGTTGAATGTGCTGTTGGATAAATATGTGAGAAAATATTCTGTTTATTCATTACCATTCTCTATCATATAATGACCGTATGCCGGACTTGCATTCTTTTCTACCCAAACCCTTTTATCCTCTTTGTTTGTTAGTGCAACCTTTGAAGTTTTATAACTATAGAGTTGGTGATTGTTTATACCAATACGAAATTGAGGCACTGAAAAGGTGGAGTTTTTCTCGTAACAATCTTTGTATGATTTATGTGTTAACTCTGTATCTTTTAATGTTACTCCCTTAGGTTTTAGGCATTTCGATTTTCCTAACAAGCTGTAGCATTTTGGTCTAAGGAATACCCACTCATCGTAACCTTCTCCTTTACTTTCGTCCTTGAATTTACTGATGACCCAATCTAGCTTTTTAGAGTAAAGTGGGTGATCAGAGGTATCCAAAAGATTGTCAATCACCATTTCAGACAAAAAGAATATCCAATTTACAATTTTTAATCTCCAAGAAGAAAGCGTCTGTATCATCAGCAATTATATTAATCTCACAGTTAAACTGATGTCAATATTTTTCAAAGTCATTATACTGAAGTTCATACATTCTAAGTTTAGACAAGTCAAGTACCGATTGTCCTATATAACTCAATCGATCTAAACATACCGAGTCAGGATTTAACAAAGAAGCAATTAAATCATCAGTAATTTTGATAATTCTTTGAAAAGTTGGTTTGGAAACACATGTTATCATCTTCTTTTCTGTATTACATAATTTTAAATTCATTCTCTTTTTTAAATTTTGGACAGTTTTAAAGTACAAACTTATAATAATAACTTATAATAACTTATAATAATTTTTATCTAGTGTATTTATACTTTTTGCTATAAGTTCTGTATTGGTATCAATGTAGTTTTTAAAAATAGGAGACTGTTTGAATCTTACAGCTCTATTTACATGTGTAACCTTTACATCAAGAATCAAGTACAACTTCAACAACCTCCAATGAATAACACAATTCATTTTACTGTAATGAGTCAACAACAACTTTTCTACTTTAGACCCCACAGGTTTCATTTTTTCGGCAGCAATAGGAAAATCATTCAATTTATCGTGAAGATTAGAATGAATTTCAATATCCACTTCAAGAGTATACCCATAAGATAACGACTCAAGGTTCAAAGACAAACATTCAGATAATATATTCTCAAAACTATCAAGTATCCAACTAAACTCTCCACAAGGTAAAGGTTGACTTAAAGCCCAGCCATAAAGATTATTAATATCAATATAAAGCAACTCTGTGCTTTCATCTGTTTTTAGCAAATGCTTATTAACAAATGTAAGACCACCACGAATACCACCTTCATAAAAATTATAAATTTCCATGTCTTCCAACAGTTCAATTGGTTTATCTAAAGCTAATAACGCAGAACTCCAAGACATTCCAGGAATACCGAAATAATTCTAATCCATTATGAGCTATAGATTTCGACCGAAATTGTTGGAAAAATTCTGCCAAAAGAAAGCAATCGAGTTTCAAGTATATCATCATATAGTCAAGCAAATTTACACATTTAGTTTCAGTCCAAATTAATTGAGCTTTCTCATATTCAACTTCACTCACTCCTTCCCAGATTGGAGGCAATTCATAAGTAGTTTCAAGGACCTTTAAACTAGTGTCAAAGTTGTAAAGAAAAATACCTTTTTCATTAACAATGGTACCAGTAAAAACAGATCTCGTTAAAGGTAAACTAGTCAAAGTTTTCACAACCCTAGCTAATGAGTCATTAACAAACTGGTAAGAGTCGATAAAACGTATTCTAAGCTTACCAACTTATACCATAAGAGATAAGAATTTTTCACTACTAATTGGAATACATGACAGGTTCCAATTTGGAAATTGATTTATTCCATACTTAAGGAAATGATGTTAGTCATACCCCGTAAATTATGAAAAACTACAGGTAATAATTCTTTGATGTTCCTATTAACATTACAACTTTTACATGCTGGACCAATATATTTTCCTATAAAATGGTCACGGTCTCTAACCTTATCTACTATATTCTTATTGCACAAATAACAATATTCTAAATTATTAAATGAATATTCTTCATCAAAAGTAAGTGGTAACATTACCTTTTTCCCTCTTCTTTATAATATGGTTTCACAATGTTTGTTTCTAAATCTGAAACCTTCTTTAAAAATTCATAAACACAGTTTTGACCAATAAAATGATGGTAACTTGTCATTACAGTGAAGTTGTTGATTAATAAGTATCCAGCAGAAATTGGCAAATGTTTTTGAAAATAAATGTCATCTTTTGGTAAAATAGATTCAAAATCTGCATAGATAACGAACGGAGGTGTTATCGTTTTTACCAGTTTTTGAACTCCAAATATTTATCTTTATCTTTTGTAATGTATATAGTGTAGTACCCAACTGATTTTTCTTACATAATTCTTGATGTTTTTCAAAAGCATTTGGCTTACGAAATCCATTTAAACAATTTTCACACCATTTGCAACGAAGTCGGACATTACAATCATTGTTTTTATGACAATTCATCACAGATTGTAGATTAGTTACTGATGTATAATGATATTTTTCACCCTCCTTTATCAATAATAAATAAATTGGATCCACTCCAGTTACTTTCGTTCGGTGAATTATATTTAAACATGGATGTTTCATTACAAGTTCTTCTTTATCCTCAAGATTGTCATTATTATAAATCATTACATTAATTGCTAAATCTGGATTTTTCTTCTCAAAAGCTGGAATATCACACATTTTCATTGACATATCATTTGGGTTGTATACCAACTCATTCAAATACGGTATATATTTTTTTGTTATATCTCTATGTTTCTTGATTTTAATAGGTGTCAATACAGCCAAAATACTATATATGAAACATAAATTACAATTGCCTTTTTACCTATTATAGCTTTAGGAGTGGGAATATAACTATGTCCAGATAGCCTAGATATATTCGAAACTTTGGTTACCTTGAAATTTACTTCTATTATTCGGTTTATTTTCCAAATACTTCCTAATTCTGTTCGTTCAACAATCTTTTCATTTATTTTCTTTATACCCTCATCAAGAAAAGTCGTAGTCACTGAAGCAGCGCGATTTGATATACTAACTACTTTGAGTTCCCAATTTTTTCAAATTCTACTTGGACTCCAAATTGAACTTTTGAATGTTTCATTTCATTTAATGTAATTTTTAATTTTTCCAAAAGAGAAGATAGAAGAACTATTTCCTTAACATAATATTTTATAATTTGAGAAAGTGGTTCATTGACAATAAAACATGATGAATTCAACTGATTGAAATAAATAAATCACGTATGTACAACTACGATAATTCTAATTTTCAATCATATACAATAATTATTTTAATTGTAAATTTTAGGTAATTTCATTAAGAATCTTAACAGAATTGTTTAAGTTAAACACTGGTTCATTGTGTAGAATTATGTTTACATGAAAATGACTGTTTAATTTTAATCTGATACATTCTTTTACGATGTTTTATTTTAGATTTACTTTGTCTTCGTCAATCAAATTTCTTAATTTTACCCTATAATTCATGTATTTGTTCACTTAATGGCTTCAATTAATAATAATAATTTACGACTTAAGTAAATCAGATTTATATTTCTGACTCTATATCTATTACCTAATTTTTAATACTTAAAACTCTGTTAAAAATCTTAAATTTAGAAGTCATTGATTTAATTTCATTTTCAAAAGTTATTATTTACTGGTCAAGACTTAAAAATCTACTTTAAAATAAAGTTTCCAGTGTTAAACGCCTGTCAAATTTTAATAAATCTGTCCTAAAATAAAATTATACGAAGAGCTAATTTTAATTTTAAAAATAAATAGTTACTTACAAATTATCAAAAATGTCAACTTAAAACATTTAATTTATAGTTCACGAAATATTTCTCAATCAATTCTTAGAATAAGTCCCAAAATTTTCTACTAAAAACAATGTTAAAATAAAAACGTTTGTTGGATTTTTATTGTTTAACAAGTCAGTTAATTTCTGGCTCCTCGTGGTTCTCTGTATTAAATAAAGGTACAAACGGGATGAAATTTATTGATTTTCAACACAAAACTCAATCCTTTTACAGTGTTTTCTCGTTAACTAATTATTTGATGGGTGCAAGTAACCCAGGGAGAAATTGCATTTTCCTAACTCAAATATTTTTATTTTAATATGTATGTTATTTTCTTTTTATTATGACCAACCTTTAGATTGCTTGTTATTTGACTGGTAATAGTTAACGTTTCTTTGGCGCAATGAAAATTAGCTTCTACATAGAACAGTTTTTATATCATCTCAAAAAAAAATATTTCAATTAGTTTATACCAATGATCCCAAAGTTCTGATGTAATCAATTCCAAAATAAAACAATAGTTTGGTATCGTAATCGACACTTATTGAAAATTTAAATAAATTCATTTTAATATTTTCCTGGGCTTCCCATACAACTCGATTGTCTAGATGCCTCAGATTCCACATTCATCCATATACATTAATTTTAATTAGAGAGTTTTTTCGATTTTAACTTTCGCTAGGGTCCCTCGCTAAATTTCTATTATTATATCGGTGTTAGTCTCAAGATTTATTGTTCAATCATATACGTTTTCCCTGAATATAATTTTCTATTTTGATTAAGTTTCATTAATTTTGCAATTCTATTATGCTTTTGTTTTGTTTTGTTTTTCATTGATTTTACTAGTTTTATTGTTTCTTTTATTGATTTCATTTCGAATTATATCAAGCTTTAATACTTATATATACGTTGAGCTTTGGTTAGATTATTCAAATTTTAAAATGTACTGCTTAAATTAATTCAAATTTCGCATTTGACCAACTTTTGTTTGCTTGAGTTTATAAAATTTAATTTTAAATTTATTCAATGTAAAATTCTTTCTTAAAATCTTATTTCAGTTTTATCTATTAAAATTATTTTACTTAAAATTTTATCTAAAATTCTTATTTCAAATAGAATTACTTTAGTTAAAAAATTTATTTCATTTTAAAAATTATTCTACCGAAAATTTTATCCTAAAAGATGAATTTAAATGAATTTTGCATTAAAAATTTCACATTTGAGAAACTTTTGATAGATAGAATTTATTCTGTGTAAAATTTATTTCTTAAAAATTTCTTTTATTTTTATCTTTTCATAATTTAGTTAAAAATATAATTACATTTAAATTTCATTCTGTAATCATTGAGCTAATTAACCAAAAATGCTTTGAAGTTAATAATAATAAATTTCATATTTCATAAACAACTCCCACAGTATCATATATAATTTTTATGGGTTTCAAGTTTAACGAATCGTAAAATGACTAAACAAAAGCCAGTTAAACCAAAAGGATGTACTTATGCATTTCCCATCATATATATACCTTATGCACTATGTGCACCTTAGTAGGCCTTCGTTAAAGTCAAATGATTACGAGTGAATCATATGTGATTCAATCGATTTGTGATCAGTTGCATCATAACTATTGTGATACAACTCTCGAACGAATATAACATTAGATTTCAAAGTTTCCTAAATATATCTTTGTCTATTTCTTCATTTCTTCAATTTTTAATTTCTTATTGATATTACGTAATGAATTTATTATAGAATTTATTTGAAAATTAATATATCAACCAGTAATGCCAGGACCAAATTATGGAAATGAAAATATAAATGACATCTTAATTGCCCAGCCAAACCTAGCGGATATAACTGCCGAGGTTCAAGTCGAAGTAGCGAATAGTCCAGCCTATCAATGTCTTGAAGAAAACTTCTACAAAGGAAACATTTCCGGTACCGAGATCGCTTTGTTGAAAATCAAATATGCCCAACTTTACGATGCCTTAACCAAGTATTTGTAATTTGTAACTTGCTTGCGATCTTTTGAAATTTTATCAGAACGAGAGACAATGAATATGATCTTTTGCAAATGTCAAAGCGATTCATTGGAGTTCTAGAGGTTCAAATAGCAGAACTTGGAAAATCCGACCAATTTCCGGAAAATATCAGCACGGTCGTGTCGCGGTTAAGATGTGACTATTTGCGAACGGAGAACACATTAATGGCCACAAATGAAAGAGTTGAAAAGTTGACTTATAAAATGGAATTATTGAATGCGGAAAAAAAGCTGTTGCAACGTGAATATTCGCGAATGCCTAAAGCTGAAGTCAGTTTATATGTTATAATGAAATATTTAATAATAGTCTTGAAAGCGGTTCCAAACGGGTCTTACGCGTACCAAATAAAGACGTAAAAGGGTTACAATGCAATAAACTACTCGCAATTAAAAATTAATAAAAAATTGATTAAAAATTGGTAAGCATTTATTTAAAAAGCGTACATTCTTGAATTATTCTTATACATTGAATAAACCAATCACTTCGCATGGTCTTTTTAAAGACAGAAACTTAAAACAACTTTAATATTTCATTGATGTTCCCGATGTTTGTTCCTTTTTTCTCAAATATCTTTTCATAATACTCCAAAAGCCTTCAACTGTCTGGGTATTAGCTAAGTATTAAGATATAGATAAAACATACTATAGTTAACTGTTTAACTTGTATAGTCAAAATTTCTTAAAATGGAAACCAAACCTCTATACCAAAGCCATTCGTCCGTCACAATGGTAGTTCCTGGTCGTACTCTGCGCCTTATAACGTCGAACAAGAACCTCCTTGACCTATGCTCGACTTGCTCAACAAAATATTCATTTATATTTCCTCTCACAACACCTCCTATAACCCATTTTTGGTTTTTTAAACTTCTGCCTCTCCTGTATTTTCTTTTCACTAGCAAGCACTCATCGATCTCAACTGTTGTGCCTGGTCCACCGATCATGTTACTTTCGTTTAAATTAATATAATGAAAAACTAAATCGTTAAATTTTTTGTACCAACGTGTAATTGTACTACAGTTTTTCTTTATATCTAATGCAACAAAAACTGCGGACACATCTTTTCTCCATTCGTTTAACGAATAAAAATCTTCATGTAAGCTCAACTTTGCATGCCAAAATATTGTTCCATTTAATATTGATTTCGAAGTATTGCATCGAATAAGATCGCGCGTATTAAAACCACGATAAACTGTGGCAACTTGTTTTGACTTCTGCATGTATATGTTACACTTATATAGGGTGACCAGGTAAAATTTTAAGAAAATCAGGACATTTCCAGAAAAAATAAGGACATTTTAAAAGGTTTCATATTTGAAAATTTTTATGTTCCAAATATTATAAAATTACACATTTTATTATAGTTTTTATTGTTTAGTTAAGGTATTTTTCTTCAGATATTACATTATTTAAAAACTTGGTATCCTTCTTTATCATGTCAAAGAAGTCTAGACAGCTTATTTTTGAATTGAACTGAATTGAAAGTATTGCATTCATCGTATCAATATTCAAGCGACTCTTATGATCATCCCAAACATTATTCATAAGTGAAACAATTCTTTCACATTCAGTAGATGTGCCAGCAAGACAAAATGCAAATTGTACCAATTTCTCCATATTAACAAGAGAAGTCGAGCGTTCACGAAAATTGGTAAAAATTTTATCCAAATATTTTCAGGTGTCAATTTTGCGTCCATCCAGCTTGAAATGTTATCTTCAATAAAATTTCTCATTAATCCATATTCATCAAAAAGTACATCCCTATTAATAATGTCATAAAATTTATCACCATATTTATCAGCTGCATATGAAATGGACAAATCTATTTCTTCCCATGATGGATATTTAAACATTAGCATCCACATAAAGACATCTGATCCATCTAGAGCACCTTCCCATAGCTTAAGATAATCCAAAATGGTAGCATAAAATTCCGAAACTTTCTCCTTTACACGATTTTAGTGCTTAAATGAGAATTTGTCATATTCCTTTTTTGATTCATGAGGCAAAAATCCAAAATTTTTCCGGTTAACCAATTTTTCCTTTAGTATTTTCATATGATTTGCCACTTCAAAAGATGTAATATTTGATGATTCCATGGCACGTATCGATTCATTAAAAAGTTTGAGATTGTTGCAAATAAACAAAATCCAAAATTTACTTTTTGGATCATTAAAGAAGTTTTGAATTGAAATAGGACAGCTTTTTAAAGTTCCAAAATATTCCATCAATGGCTCAAACAACTCAATAAGTCTCCGAACTGCAGGTTCTAAAGAAAGAAAGCGAGTACTTGAATTTGTTCCATCTCTTCGCATAGTGACTTAAAACTTTCAGTTCGAACGGAATATATGCTGAAGTGTTTGTTAAGTTTTACTATAATAGCTTCCAAATCAACTTCCAAAATTTCACAACCAGCACTTGATGCATTATGAGCGATGTGTGCACAACATCCATTTCCAACTATATTTCTTCCAAGGTCTCTCTGAAGTTTTCTCCAAACATTATTTTGACCGTTTCTTTGTACACCGCCAAAGTTCATATTTGTATTGTCTGCTGAATAAGCCACGATCATGTCACACAAATTATTTTTTTGAATCACGTCCATTATAGTGTTACATACTGTCGATGATTGATCATTTGGAATTGATGTAATTGTAATATTCCAATTAATGATTCCCTGAGTTGGATCAAAACAACGGAGCACAACTGGCAACATTTTTATATTTTTGTGATTAGAAGCATCGGTTTGTATAGAGGCGAAACTAATAATATCCATCCCTTTAAGAATTTTGTTGTCAATGAATGGTGCAATAACCTTTGTAATAATTGCTGCCGTTTTCGTCCGTCCTAATGAAAATTTTCTGTCAAAGAAATGTCTTATGATGTTTGATGAACAGTCATTTGATCGAAATGAAATGTTATGTTTAGCAGCGTGATATGCTAAAGCGGACTCTTTTGCAGCAATAATCAAGTCTTCATTTGATCCTTCAATTCTCTTAAAAAAATCGCTAACTTTTTGACTTGATGATCCAGCGGCAACAGATGATTTGTGGTTTTTAGTTTCAATATGCTTCATAATGTCACTACGGCCTCCACTTGCTATTGAAAATTCTGTAGAACAAATAGTACAAAATGCTTTTGATTCATCCTTGTTGACTTTTTTGAGAAATCCAAATTCCGTGGAGTACTTTTCATTCCATGATGTTTTTCTTTTCTTTGCCGACATTTTAGTCTTAAAATAATTTAAAAAAAAAACTTTTTGTAGATTATAACTTAAGTAAGAAGCAATTATTTAAGCTTATTTTACTTACTTTGAAATTTTCTTATGCTTTTCTCTTCAATTTATTCAAATCTATACTAAAATCAACACTTTAACTATTTTTTATTATCATTTACATTTTATGACGAATTAAAAGCTCAGTTAATATAGTTAGAGTTCTGTATTACTTATATAAAATTCAAAATTCAAAATTCAGAAAACTGATAACTTTACTTCTATATAACAACATTCACTAAATTAATTTACCGTAATGAAGAGTTAAATTTATAGATAAAAATTGCAAAACTTCATCTACTTGTTCTTGTTAAAAAAGCAAAGAATTAAAATTTTACTATAAATTACAAAAAATTCTTTAATAATTAAAAAATAAAGAAGTTGTCATTCAAAAATAAATTACTAATAAGTAATAAGATTAGGAATTTTGCTATCACGAAAAAAAATTCAAAAATCAGGACAAATTCTTGTAAAATCAGGACACAGGACATTTTGCAAAAAATCAGGACTGTCCCGCTCAAAAACAAGCAGATGGTCGCACTACACTTATAGCATACTGGAACAAATAAAATTGAATTTTCAATCAAAAAATTGACAATCCTATTGTCATTTAGAGATTTATAAAGAAATGTTGTTATTTCCATATGCCAAAAAATAAATTCAAACTATTATTTATTAATCAATTTCTTATCAATTTTTAATTGCGCGTAGTTTATTGCATTTTAACCTAAAATTATTAAAGAATTAATAGAATATCTGAACATTTATTTTGCATATTTAAACTGAGAAATCATTAAATTGATTATTAAATTGATAAAACATGGTTGTGGCAAACTACTTAAATAATTATGAAGCAAAAAGTATTTATTTAAATAAGGCTAATATTAGATTACAGAACTTTCACACTACTTGTAACAAATATCAATAAACAGCAAAACGAATTTTTACTGCGATTTGAGTATTTGTGAAGCCTTATAAATGTTTTATTTAAGATTTAGATATTTTATCTATTTATTAGTCAAACAAAAAAACCGTTCTAAAAATGTATGTCTAAGCAACTCACCTGAAGCAAATACACTATAATGGTTAAACTTTGCTTCTTTACATTTGGAGAGAAGGAAAACCTTACTGCTCTTTTTTTAAAAATCTTTTGTTCTTAGAATGAAATATTTGTTAATTACGTCGGTGTTATTTTTTATTTTATGTATATATATATATATATATATATATATATATATTCGGAATACGCCATGCTGATTTATTGTTCGCGCTTTGTCTTACTGAACGGCCCACAGAGAGGCCCCGGTTAATTTATTTTATATTTTTATTGTCAATATTTTGAATTAATAATTTTTTCCATTTATAAATATTATTTCTTTTTAGCTGGATAATCTGGAGGATGAAGACATAATCGAAGTAATTTTCAATATTCTTTGGGTTGAGTTTGGGTTCTAGAGTTTCTAAACTATTTTATGTGCTAAATTCTTAATTTACAAAACTTTTCAACTTATTCAAAATTAAAATCTTTTATTTCTGTTTTTATCAACATTTCATCTATTTTTATTTTGACCATAAATCGCATTTTTGTCTTGTGTAACACAAATGTTTGCCAATGTGATCTAAGAAATGATAATTCATCTGATAATGTATGCTTTCATCTAATTTATTTATATACATAAATGAAACTTGAGTAGATGATTATGTTCCATTCCCGTTACGTTCTCCTTGGATGAGGAAAAAAATATTAAGCTAAAATTTTCCTAGAATTTTTATGTGGGTCATGATTTTTTTAATGTTTTTTTGGAATTTTTATTTTTTATTAATTAAAGTTTTTATGTAGGCCACGGAAATGTTATATATTTATGACTCATTCTTAAAACACTGTAATTCCAAGCTACTTTAATAAAAAAGTAGGTCACGAGATGATCAGTTGATTTCATAATAATGTACTTTACAAATCTACTTTACTAAATTGTTATATTTCCCAAAACACGAATATTAATATATAACATTATGTGTAAGTTGGATAGATTTAAGTTCAAATCCAAAAACATTGAAAGATTTTATGATTCTGGGCCTCGTCGGTGATTGTCAAATAAGCCTAAAAATCACCCGTTACTAGATGAACTGGATTGCTGATGACTGAATGTTACATGTCATACCAATGGTTATGATACCATAAAATTCATCACCTGAATCAATGTAATTAATTTTGCTCAAGTAAAATTATCCGTGTATGATTTAAATTTCAAGATCTTCACTACTCTGACCAATGAATTAATGGCAACTTGATATTCCAGTAAAAAACGGATTAGAAGTCTGCATATATGACAAACGGGTTGTTAATATTTTTGACAAATTTTTTGATTTCTACAAAATTTATTTATTTTACATAATTCTTGATTTCAGCGTTTTTATCTCTCGAAGCGCTTTAAACTTGGTGAACAAGAATGCTATGAAATTGATAATTTAAACAACAAAATTAATATCAAATATAAATAATTAAAAATATTAAACTTGTTTTAATTTTTGAATTGTATTGAATAATTGATTTTTTTTGAAATTCGGTTTATTCATTATTTATATCGATTCACAACATGAATTTTTTAATATTTTTTATTACCATTCAGGGTCGTTTGAGGAACCCGTTAAAAACAAAAAAAGATTAATTAACAACTTCACTAAAATCTATTGATATTTTATATGTAAAACTTTCCTTTGAAAGAATAAATTCAAAGAATATTTAAAGAAATTTAATTGTTTCAAAATGTGTAGTAAAATTTTTTCGTTTGCTAGAAAAACTAAAATGAATTTTCAAACAGTCTCCAGCTGTCATTAATGTTGCTGGAAACATTAATTTAAAGGTAAAAATAAATATAATTTTATTCATAAAATTGGAAAATAATTCTCAATAGCTTGATTTGATATTGTTTTCCTTATTTTTTTGAATTTTTTATTTTTAAAATTCAATTTTCTGAAAGAGCTGGAGTCCTGTAAAAGTTATCTCTAGATAGATGAAGACCTTTATATAGTTGAAAAAGCAAATTTTAGTGTAAATTTTATTATTTATGTTTGAATTGTTCTTTGTTACGAATCCGTTATTTTTTGGTTTAAATTACCCACGAACCCCTTGTAATCCTTGATCTGAATCTATATTATCCTTGTTAGTTGACATCTCCTCTTAAGGTGAAGCAATATTTTTAAAAAATGAATAAAATATTTTTAATGTTACAAAAAATTTAAAATGTTTTGATAAAATGTATTTTTACAATCCTGATACTTCACAATATATATATATAATTATTTTTTCTTCAAAAAAATTTTAATATTTTTTAATTAAATTGTTTTAATTTGTCGTTATATTTAAATTTAATATCACTGTCTGAACAATTTGCTTGACTTCTGTAGTAACTTCATTAATTTTGTTAGGTGTCAAAAATTTAAGTTTTCCCTTCATCGTTACGAATTTGAAGTCAAAAAACGGAAATTTTTTATTTAGAAGACAAATTACTTTACTTTAAGATTGTATTATAATAAAACTTTAATATAAATTTAAAAATTTATAAATAATTTAACGTTAAGCCATATAATTGTTCATAAGCATTGTAGATATTGAAATATATACGATAAAACAGAAAATACACATATCTGCCTGTCTATTACAGGAACTCCCAGTGAACATTAGCGATATGAAATTTGAGCATGCCATTCTGGCTAGAATTTCTAGGTCAATTGTACTACTTTTAATTTTCAACTTTTGTCCCACTCAAAGTCACGGGCTTGATTTAACAGACTAAAAAAATATTTTACAATTATTTCTAGAAAAGGCGACTTTATTCTTAATAGTTCAAATACTACTTAAGTAGGGTCATGATGACGTATGTGTTCTAATAAGGTAAGAAGGTTTTTCAAAACAAACATGTGATATTCACAACGAAGAAACTTTTAATGAAAATTCTTCAAATATTATCATAATTGCTTGATTTGAAATGCTTTATTTATAAAACCGAATGATATTTTTTCTAAAAAAGCAGTTTTCTGACAAAAAATATTTTCTTTCGTAATTTTGCAAATGATATCAAGATATGAATAAGGATTCGTGAAATTCTATAATAACTACTTAATTCTACGAAGAAATGTATATTTCTTTTGGAGGTATTAAATAAATGAAGATCTCCTAATTATGTTTGACAGTGTGGCAACTAAAGACTACATAATAGTAGATTAAATGAGGTATTACCAAATACCTCTATCGCTCTTCGAATCCTATTGACCAATCACGTGACAGCCGCTTCCGATGAGCGCAGCCTCAGTTCTGAGGTCTACAATGGATGAAGAAAGATTGGTAGACCTGTCAGTAATTTCAATTAAAATGTAAATTTGTCAATCTTTAAACTATAGTGAAACATTAATAGAAAACCTGTCAAAAAATAGATAATGTGAAATAATTTACAATATTTGCCGGATTGGTAATTTTTCAAAAATATAATTTCTTTCTTTTTCAACAATTTTGTTGTTGTGTTGAATGGAGGAAACAATTTCATCAAAAGTTGAAATGAAAATAAATTAAGTGTTAAAAATATACAAAACATATCAAAGATGAACAAAAAATAAGACTTTATTGATATTAAATGTTTATTAATTAAAGTAATTAATCGGTTAACTGATTTTTATATTATTAATGTCGAGAAAACATTTCCAAAACTCAAAGCATCAAAGATTCGAACTCGGAGCCGAAAGCCGCTATTTTTAAATATATTTTATCCTTTAAATATATTTTATCGTAATTTTTTATTATTATTTTTATATTTAAAATTTGCAGACTTGGCTAAATATAAAAAAGGTTTTTTCATATAAATTTCAATAAATAAAAATATTTTTTAAAATAATTCTATATTTATTATTTACCAACGATAAATGCAGTAAATGAGATAAAAATATCATCTGGTGATGATTTAACCTATTTTCACATAATTAATACGTCAAATCCAGGCAAATTAGGGGCCCATATATCAGATCTGACTCTGAGACTGGCAATCAAAAAATCCAAATTATTACAATTTAATTTCAAATAAGACTGATTAAAAAAATACAATAATTTTGATTAACAAACAATTTTTTTAATTACTTAATTATTATTATTATTTTAACTTTATTAATACAAATTTTTTGTTTCATCTATTTTTTGTTTCAATTTTATTTCGACTAAGATTTGTGTTAAATAAACAAAAATATAAATGCATATTTACATTGCAGTAAAACTCAGCAATGAATATAAAATTACCGATTTATTTCGGTAAAGTCGTTTAATTTTTTTTTTCACCTTTGATATGCTTTGTAATTTTTAACATTTCATTTATTTTCATTACAACTATAGATGAAATCTTTTCATCGATTCAGCACAGCGACAAAATTGTATTGAAAAGAAATTAAATATTAACAAAAATTTACCAATCCGACAAATATTATAAATTATTTTACATGAACTATTTATTGGCATGTATTTATGATTTGCATAAAACTATAGCCAGCGTCGGCCTTACAGTTTTTGGAGGCCTTAGACAAAATATATTTTTCTACGTAACCCATGATTTTTTTTACATTTTTATATTTTCACTTATTGCATAATGTAAGTAATATAGTTAGGATTGGATTTATTGAAAATTTTAAAAACAAAACAATTCTATAATGTAAATACCAATATAATAAAGTTAAATAGACAGCTTTCTTGTTTTTTTGCTGTCAGATTCTGCTAATATTTCTTTGTAGCCTAAGGATTGATAAATTCCATTTTCAATTGAAATTACTGACAGGTCTACCAATTTTTCTTGAGTAGTGGTAGACCTCAGAACTGAAGCTACGCGCACCAGAAGCGGCTGTCACGTGATTGGTCAATAGGATTCGAAGTGCGATAAAAGTATTTGGTAATACCTCATCTAATCTTTTTTTATATATTCATTTTTGGGCTTTTAAATGAAGTAATTATGAAGATAAAACGTTTGATAAGGTCCTAAGAAGATTTTGATCACCTAAGTCACTTTCAGCTCCATTTTCTGAAGCAAATAGAAACAATTGCAAATGATTAAAACTAATAAAAATCGAGTAATAGTTCAGTAATTGGCGCCAGTGCTTGATCTAGCAGTACATTTAAAAAATTCTATCTGAAGCTAGTTTTTAGGTGCCCAGACTATTTCATCTTCTGCTTCAAAATATAATTGCTTTTTGATAACGTTTTCATCAAAGTGAATCGCAGAATGGAAAACAACTTCTTCCGAAGATATTTCTAATTCATTAGACAATTGTTCGGCTATTCTTTTTATATCATATTAAACATTTATCCTCTCTACAAGTACAACTTTTTCTTCAATTGCTCGTGCTACCCTTGAAAAACTTTGCTCACAGGATTCACTTAGGTTGGAATATCATACCGAATGCATATTATCACGAGAAATTTAAAACCTTGGAAAATAATATATTTTGCATTTGAAACTAAATATTGTTTCAGAAACATCATAAATGCCATCCTTGAATCTAAGAGCTTTGAAATCCTGATTACGTTAGTTCCTTGCAAAGTTTTACTACAGTCAGATGATTCTTTGAAAAATATGAAAAATGGTGACTTAGTCAAGATCTAAATTGTTGCTTGTCGAAATATTTTCGTATTATGATCGGAGCACCCTCCAAAACTAGATAGCACCTTCAATCACACATTTTACAGCATATATCGACAATTTTCCTGCCAACACTCATTAGCATAGTAATAAATATGTATGTTGTAATATGTTTTAACAAATTAGATGGTGATATAAATAACATCAACAGTGCACCTAGGAATGATGAACCTAAATTTGTGTTGTTACTGACGTAGTAGGACCATTTTACAAATTATATGAGAAAGATAAGTAGGCAGTTTAGAAATTTAGATTCTAAGATCGTTTTCAATTTGTGTAAGATACGCAATATTCTTAATAATAAATCAAAACCTCTGGTTGGATTGTATTCGGATCTCGTTATCAATTTACATGAAATGGAAGCAGTATCACATAGGTTAGAGAGACTTCAAATAGACAAGTCTGATTTTAAAATTTTATTAATTTTTTAAATAATTGTTTTGAACCTATTTTAATGGAGTGTTATTGATAAAGTAATAGGATTCGAAAATCTATGTGCAAATGTTTTTGAGTATATTTTGAATGTTTTAAATGATTTAAGTAGGTAATTTGGTTGATTTTTCTTCGTGTATTCTTAAATAATGATTGCTTTAAATGAAATCATAAAATAAAAAAACTTTAAATAATATAAAATATTTTTTTAAAATATTTTTTAAAAATATTTTTATTATATTTGTTGAAAAATATTAATATTTAAAAAATATTATATTAAATTTATAAAATTATTTTGTAAAAAAACAATTAAAATTGTATGATTTGTTTAAATATTCTACAATATACATAGTTTTACTATGCTGCTTTATGATAAAAAAAACTGTCGTAAACATATATATATATATATATATATATATATATATATATTAAAAGAAAGCGCCATTCAAATACCAGTGGCGTAGCTAAAACTTTTGGACGCATAGGCAACAATCGGTGATGGACCCCTTGTCCTGCGCCCCCCAAGTTTCTAATTGGTCTAGTTTGTTTAACAAAATACCAAAATAACTTGTCATAAAATATAATTTATTTATAATTTAAATTTTTATGCTTGTTTACGACTACGTTATTTTAATCTATTTCCTTTAGAAATTTAATAATATATTTTTTTAAAAATTCAATTGTAATTATGTAATCTAGAAATTTTTCTTTCTTGCTTTTACGTTTGCAAAATCGTGAATAAATTCGGCGTAACTCATTTTTTCTGCTACTTTATGCTCAATGGATAGTAAAGCAATATTTCGCAGTCTGCTTTGGGTAATGGAATTTCTTTTGTACTCCTTTTAACCCCCCTGTCTACAAAGGTCCCTAAGCCAGTGGTTCTCAACTTTTTTCAGATAGCGGCACCATAACGAAAAAGGTGAAAAATTGACGGCACCCTAAACTATTTGTAATAATATTTCAGCTATAAAAATAACATAAAGTTTTGTAATTTCTACATTTAATAAACTAAATCTTTTATAACATATATTAATGTGAAATTTGAACTTGATGCATATTGCATATCTGCTTATTATTAAGTCGCGTATTTGACAAACATACTCTTAACTCATTCTCAATTGAGTTCAGTTTTTGTCTTTTCTTATTCTTAATATTTACCAAAAAAAAATTTTAAATAAATTTAGCACTATAAGAATTCTTAATTTAATATTAAATATTTAAATCATTCAAACATTTACTTAAAATAAATTATGTATTATAAAAATAATATTACGAATTAAACACAAACAAAATCATTTTTACTTATTCCAATTTTACATAATCAAAATATTTAAAAACTTTCAAAACAGTAACAAATAATTTTGTCGATGACACATTCTTGATATCTGATCCATATATCAATCTTTTCTATGGTAAATGAAAATATTTGGATTGTAAGTAAAATTCCTGTCTATTTGAACCACTTGTTAAAATATAAGCCACAGTTTGGGTCTTAACTAACGGTGGTATAGGATATGTGCTAAGGTTAATACTTTGAGATTTTAAAATTTCTTTTTGGCAATTCATTTACTGGGTAGACAAGAACAATTGCCCACCACGACATTTCTATTTCTTGATTCAAAAATTGTTTTTTTAGAGGTCAAACTGAAAGGTCTGGCCTATGAGTAGAATTTGTTTGTTTCTGGACCATGTATAAGCCAACCTGTATAAGCCATACATAAAAGTATACACCCCTTAACTGGTATGCAACATGTGTTTAGGTTGATCTTTTGAGACCTTTACGCTGATTTATTCTAGTTGGTAAGAAATTCTCGAAATTTGCGAATCTCAGTTAAAATCCCCGAAAACAGAGATATTTTGATTTACAGTAATATGTATAATTCTAGTTTATACAAGTTTAATTTAGACAAATTATTTTTATTAGCCTATATAGAAAAGGCTGTGTCGAAAATTTGTGAATATCAATAAAACATCTAACTCATAGTCAAGCAATAAAAAATTCTTTATTTCATTGCAAAATGAATAGCAATCAGAGGTGAAAACTAGAAAAAGTTCTTTCAATACTATATATTTTTATTTATATTTTTGTGTAAATCATGATTTTTTAGTCTTTGGTATGAAACCGGTGCAACCTTTATTGTCATGTTATTAAACAACGATTTCTAATATTTATTTTTTATGCATTATTGACTTTTGGGTGCACAAATGGTAGAATAAAATGGAATTATTTTTACATATAGAGTTATGATAAATATAAAGACGATCACATAACAACATTGATTTTTATGCGCATTATCGAATACAGAGTTTTATCAATATATATATATATATATATATATTTGTAGTCTTTCCATATGAGTGATGTCTTTGATGTATTAAATGCTTTAAAAAGGCTTTTAAACCAATACGAATTTGTTGAACGTTTCCTTCTATCCCATTTTCTTTGCCCGACCAAGAGACAATAACCTTGTCAAAGAACACCCGTTCATCCGATATGATATCTCTACTCTTGTCTTTGAAATTTTCAATGGCAGCGACTAATTTCTTGCTTTATAAGAAATTATTTGGATAGTAATTTGATGTGTTCAGAAAGTTATCAAAAATAATCAAGTTCAATGTTTCTGCATTGCAGTAATAATGAATCAGTGTCACCAACTACTATATTTATTTCGTAAATTCGATATTTTAAAGCTCTACATATTGTAGTTCCAATCCCTAACTGCTTATTCAACACAAGTCTGTCTATTTCAACTCTTTGTTTTTAGTATATAAAGCATCAACTAAGTTATTTAATTCTTAATGCTTTTTTTAAAGTTGGCTTCGAATCTTTATAATCATCTTCCGTTTAAAATAATATTATCTCAAGTTAATTCTTTTCTTAAAATTTTCTACTGATTTTCCATACAAACTATTATTTATTATTTTCTAGTAGTTTTTCTCGAAATCAGAATTTGAATATGCTCAAAGTTAAGCATTGAACCTTGCATCTAAAAATCAATACTTTCCTTTACCTATGGTCAAAAAGAATCCTAGGAGGGGGGCACACCAAAACTCATAAAATAATAAGTATATTTACAAGAAATTAGTTATAAATAATCTTTTGTCCCTTATTCAGATTTTAATAATTTTTGTTTGGATTTTAACGGTACTTTTTATAATTTATTTTTAAGGCAATGCATCGTCGAACTAAAACTTTGACTTTAGAAAATCAAGAATTTACAATTGAAATAGATAAGTTGAAGCGAGAAAGATACAAGTTGACGGAAAATCTTCGAATATCTCTGGAACAAGAAAATGAAATAAAGGAAGTGAAAATTGAAGTCGTTGAACTAATTGAAAAAACAGATGTAAGTAGAATATTGATGACTTTTTTTTTTTAAAAAAATTATAATTAATTCTACTTTTATTTGAAACTTGAAACTTTTCTGAAAAAATAGCGATGGAGAGATATTTATTATTTATATTCCAGAGTGATTTATTCTTAACGAGCCAGCTGCCCGGGCAATATTCTAAGGAAACTGAGAAGCTTCGCAGATATAAAGCGTAAGGTTAACATTTATTAACTTTATTCATTTTTATCGGAGAAGGAGAATAAAGTCCCGCCATGTCTAATATGCGTTAGGAACATCCTTCGTGGTTGTCCGGGTAATAATAGAATTAATATAAGATTCAAGTTCCAAAAATTTATTTAATAAAACAATTATTTTTTAAACAAATAATCAGGAGGTTTTTTTATATTAGATTCATAAACTTAGCAACATTAACTTTCAAATCATTCAATCAATCAAAGTAGTCGATCATATTGTATTTAATTATTTGTTAAAAATATGAAATATTATTTTTCAATAAGCAAAATCAGAGTTATTGTTGACCATTTGAAAATACATTTAATGAAACTTTGATATCTTATCAAAATATTTTTATCAATGAAAGTCTCCTACTACCCAAAAGAGCCCGGTTCTTCAAACAATATATACAATCAAAGCACCATCGTTTTGGAATAAAATTCTTTGTCGTGTGTGATTGTAAAACGATTTACGTTCTAAATCTGACAGTTTATTGTAAAGGCAATGCAATAATTACCGAAAACTGGTTTACAAGCCCCGAACCATTTTCTCATTTGTTTGCAAATATAAAAAATGTATAGGGCATTGTCAAAGCAAATCATTAGGGTATGCCCATTATGAACACAAATTGAAGGCGTATTATTTATTTGATTAAAATATATATTCTCTTATATAACGTAATACCATTTAATTTGTTTTAAATCATTTTGTTTTAATTTTATTTTAATTTAACCGCCCTTTCAACGTACGTGATACGGTCGCTATAATATCGCTCAAACACAACAAGCCATATCCAGTACGTTTAGGTACAAAAAGACTTTACTCGAAACCCAAAAAACGTTTGTCTTACGTTCATATACGCCAAGTTTGTTCCTGCAAAATCTCGTGCAAGTGGCCCGTAGGGTGGAGCTTAAAAATAAAAAAAAATAAAAAAAGGTATTTTTGAAAGTCTTACCCTCCTAATCTGTTCCTTATAATATAGAAACACTATATAAAAAGTTTGAATAATAAATTCTTGTGTTTAGGGGTAGCTCAAGTGCTTCAAATTTACAAAAATTATGAAAATTACATAAATTCTCAATTTATTTATAACAAACCAGTATTAGTTTTTCAACACAATTAGACTGCAATCTCAGTTCAGTTTTGGGCAGAGTTCAGGGAGACAGTTCAACAATTTCCAAATTTATTGTTTATGTGGTACTTCAGACATAGTTTGTTTCCTGCTGTCAGGGTACATTCGACGATGATCCTCGACAACTTGCAGGAGGAATTGTAACTGCGATTCATCGTGAGTTAACAAGCCGCTGTATTCCTGAATTAAAGCAACTCCACGTTCAGCATGATCATTTACTACTTGCAGTGACTTGACTGTTTCATTAGCTTGCCTGAAGTCATCTCTGTCCTCCCACAAATCAGGATCAACCGCGAGGAATCCATGTGGAAGTTCTAGCATTCGGAGCAGGGTCATTGACTTAGCTGTGACAAAATCTTCCAAGTTCCTGGTCTTAAAGGAATCGAGAGCAACTGTAATTCTCTTTGAATGGTCCTTATCTTACTCTTCTTTATTCTGCATTGCACTCACCATCAGTCTCTTGGTTGACGAATAAACGTGATCGTCGAAGAAAGCCAAGCTAACAAGTTCCTGTGACAGGTACCACAAATGGTTGGAAACCTTTTGTGATGTTGGCTTTGAGATTGCAGAATGGATAGACGAGTATTCAAGCAGAGACTTGAGCAGCAGAAAGTCATTGTAAGGAGCATTGGATGCTTGAGGTGCAGAGATCCAGGCTTTCAGGTAGATGCGTACAGCAAACACACACACATCGCGTAATCCTCTTTCTTCTGCAGAAGTAAGTTTGAATTGAGCCTTGAACATCCAGATCTTTAAACTGTATATGACTTTGCTCATCCACCGAGCATGATGCATTGCTCCGGGCAACATGAATCGGACTCCTCTGGCAGGAGCAGCACCAAGAAAGACAATCACGAGTTCCAAGAATTCTTTATAATCATCTCTCGGCTAGGTCTGTTCAAGAAGCTTGATGGCAAAATCGATGGTGCTTTGCCTAA
The DNA here is from genome assembly GCA_022537955.1 of Schmidtea mediterranea. Classification (NCBI taxonomy): domain Eukaryota; kingdom Metazoa; phylum Platyhelminthes; order Tricladida; family Dugesiidae; genus Schmidtea; species Schmidtea mediterranea. The sequence goes on along the minus strand of CM039680.1, from coordinate 252,842,749 downwards.
TGTCTTCCACTAGATTTGCCACGTCGTCTGCTGCAGTCTCTGGTTCATATTTGTCCGTTTCGATAATTGACCAGTATTCCTGAAAGCGTTTGAAGAGTTGAACCACAGGAGAGGAGGAGGCTCCCATACAGACTTGGAAGACTGCACCAATAATCAGTTCCATAACGTGATGCCTGCAAGCCAGCGACAACTACTCCTTCTTAAGTTTCTGCTCTAGGAGGACACATGCACCAGATATCCGACCAGTGTTTGAGCTGGTCGTGTCAAAACACATAGCTCGGATACTGTTGGCTATGCCCCAGTCTTCAATGGCTCAAAAAACAGCAGCAGCCTCAGCCTCGCCTGTTCCGGATGGAAGCTTGGCAACTGTGAGTAGCTGAGAAACTCCTTTTCCTGACACCAACACTGGCAGGCAATCGACCTTCTCTTTTCCAATTAGGTCAGGAATAAGTTTCCCGTCCCAATGAACAACAAGGGGAACGTTGCCCTGAAACTCAGCCTTTATGTTTGCTGATCTCTGGACTCTGTGTTCAACTCTGTGTCGTCGAATTGAATCTCTGTTTAGAGCAAGTTCATCAATGTTATGTCCCAAGCTTTTGGCGGTCTCTGCTATAACGAAAACGGCCCTGCGGTCTGAAATTTTTGTTCGATCCAGTGCTGCCGCGAGTTCAGGAGTGACAACAGTTTTTCGTCCCCTTTTTCTCTTTGGTGTCCTAAATGCTATGCTTCCAACAGCCTCCTCACATGCATCATTCTCAGTTTCCATCTTCTCTGTGTCTTCTGTTGAACTGTTTTCTGTACCAGATGAAACCAATTCCACTGTAGAATCTGCAAACTGTTTCATTTCAATCATTTGCTGTCGCTTGGCAAGCATTTTCTTATCTCTTTCAGACGCCCTTTTCTCCTTGCCAGCAAGCTTTTCATCTACCCCAGCTATAGACCATCTTCTTCCTTTCTCCCGCTGTACTAATAAGAAATCTTTATCTTGCAAAACTGATTTCATGTTCAGAGTATCGGCGTGAGCGACATCAAAAAGATCATCGAGTCTGGAAACAAAAGCCGACTCTCTTGAGGTTTGAGTTGGTGAAGCTCGTGTTTTGTTCTTCTTGAGAAGACGCCATTCCTCAAATGTCTTCTCTAACTTGGTTTGACAGTTTTGATGTTCTCTCATTGGGATTCTAGCTTTCACCCAAAACTTTGATATTTCAGTGATGGTAACAGCCGACAATTGTCTTATGGTTTCCTTCAGTTCGAGATGGTGATGTAGGAAGAACCCAAGAGTCATACGCAATGACGGCAACTTGCTGCCTGTTAATACAGTCACAGAGTCCCCAAGAAGATACAACTGGTTCTGAGATCTTGTTGCTTGTGCCATAGATGACATTTTTTATCAGCAATTAGTCTGAAAAAAAATTAGAAAAGGCATTTTTATCAATCATTTGGCATTTGGAATCACGAATTTTACCATTTTAAACATGAAACATTAATGCCGCCCTCAATCAAGCAAACATTCTGAATTGCCATACTGCTGACTACATTGTATAAATTTAAAAATAATTTCAAATACCTGTTTTGTTGTAGTTTAGTGTTGATGATAAAGTAATCAAATTTACGAATTTCTCACTATTTCAATCATTAATAAATAATAATCAATAAAAACATAAATTGTATTTCTTCTGCTTAAAAGCAAACTTCTGCAAAATGGCTGATTGGCTGTCAACTTTGGTAGTCTATTGCACTGCCTCTAACCTGTGAATAAGTAAGCAAACCTACATGCATCATGGGCAAAAGTTATAGAAAATAAAAAACACTAAGCTGATGCAAAAATTGTGTGATAATAATGATAATTATGTAATATCATAAGTTTAGTTTTATTTTGTTTGAATGAACAATTCCAGCTATTATTGATTGTTATGATGTAAGGATTAAAAATGATTAAAGCCCCATAACCAGTTAACCACACTGGAAGAATACAATTATGGACCCGTCCGAGTCTGACGACCAGAGTCTGGAAACTTCACCATCATTGAGCTACCTCTAAATATTGTTCAATTGTGCTCATATGTTGTCTGAATTATTATTTCATAAATAGGAACAAAATTGGAGGGTAAGAAGATCATATTTCAAAAGTTTAAAAGTAAGCTCCACCCTAGTGGCCCGGTTTTTGTAATAATATTATTCCGTTATGTGTTTTTTGGTGAATTTTACGTGAGTGAATTACTATTCATTAATAACGTTTCTATACAGTTTATGTACTTTGATAAAATATTATTACAAAAATTATTCGCTGACATCTTATGTTGCGAGCATCTGACTTGCAAAGGATGCAAAAACAGATTAAAAATGAGTCTATTGTGTAAAATTTTGTCTGATATATTGTAAAAAAGTATTGCTATTGCTAAATATAATGAGAAAAAACCAAAGTTTTTTTCATACTTTTTGAATAATAACCAATTATTATTTATTTTTATTTCATTATTTATTATTATTATTACTTACATTCTATTATTACTTTCCATTAATTTTTCTATTTATTATTATAATTTTAATTTTAAAGAAAATGATTCTTTCTGAAAATGATACCAGACTAAATAAAATGTTACAAAAGTAAATGACAAGATCATCTTGAGCTTAAAATTATTTCATTATTATTAAATTAGTGTATTAAATTACTAAATAATTATAATATGTTTTTATAGAGAGTCCGAGAAAGAACTAGTTCACTGTTGTGAAGAATTGGAAAACCTTACCAAGCTCAGCGATGAACTGGCTCAGCATTGCTTAGATCAGCAAAATGAAACAGCAGTGATAAAATCGTAATTTTTTTAATTATATTTTTATTGTTTAAAACAAAAGCTCCTAATAGAAAACTGATTGCGGAGAAAAAAGAGAAACATGAAAAATCCAAACAAACAGATGAAATAATTAAAAATCTGAATTTATCTAGGGAATTGGAATTGAACTTCCGAACCGACAAGTACTGAACCGACATTTGTGCTATTTAGTGATTTGTAAATACATTATTTCTAAAGGGCCACCCAAGAACTAGCATTACAAAACAATGCCAACATCAAACGGGAATATCTGGAATCACAGACAAAACTGGGCAAAGATAAAGAGAAATTTCTGAAGGCTCTCAAAACGGCCACTTTGCAATTGAATATTTCCAATGAAGGACTTTATCAGTCAAAGCAGATATTTGAGAAAGTCTACAACAAGTACATGTCATTCCCAAAGGATGATTCTACTTGGTTCGACAAGCGCAACAAGCTGGATGATGAAGTGACAAATATTAAAGTCATGATGGAGGAGGAGGTGAAAATTATTTAAATTTCTTTATAAATTTAATAAGTTTTCATTTTATTTCATTTTTGGTGAATTGAATTTCAATTAATTGTTTCGAGTGACAAAGAGGTTTTATTAGTTAATTATTATTAAAAAATATCCTCATCCTTCTGAAAATAATATTTATCAAATTAAATTGCAAATATAATAAAATGAAAAAAATCAATAACTTTATAATATAGATTCATACATACTTACCTGTTCGGTGATGTAATTTGTTCGAATGAATAACAACTTATATTAATAGAAAGGAAGAAATTTGAATAAAAAAATATTTCAACACACAAAAACAATGCATAGTAAATAACGCATACAAACTTTCAAAATTTAGAAACACTCATATATATCTATTTTATAATTTATTTGCATAATTTTTTTTTAAAATGGCGGCAAAATTTTTGTAAATTTCGAAAATTATTGAAAATTTTCAAAGACTTAATAAAATCAATTTCAAAAAGGAAATTTTTGGTGATGAATTTTATCATAATAAATTTTAGTTTTAAATTTATCTGACTTAAATTTCAGAGAAAAAAATCTACTTTATTAAATATTTTACTTACTTTAGTTAGATTTTGATGCAAATTTCCATTATAGGAGTTATTAATGAACTGTAACAGGTGTAAATTTGAGCACAGAGATGATGTAATCATAAAATTTACAGCTAAACAAAATGTTGTTTGTTATATTCCTGTGACAGACGTTTTATGGTTCTGCATTATGCTTTTATTGAAAATAATGTGACTTTACTTTTTTTCAAGACAACATGGTAAAGGATTTGAGGGTGACGTAGATTATTATGTAATTTCTAGTGAAATTAGTAATTTTCCCGCTAAATTTGTATTTCAATAAAATCTGACAATTCCGGAAAATTTATGAATTATTGTTAAATTAATATGACTTTTAAAAAATTTAAGGCGACAAAAGAGTCAGTAATAGCTTCCAAAGTTCAACAAGCTGTCAGCGAGGCGGATCGAAAACTATATAACTTGAACAATTATCGCTCAGAAACTGTAGAAATGGTTAAACTAGCCACGAAAATCGCTGAAAAACGAGAGAATGCTGCCAATGACTTTTTACGAGCTGAAAGACGATACAAGAAGATCCTTGATGAACTTGAGTTAAAAACTCAAACAATTTTGGATCAGAAAAAAGAATTGGAGAACTTAGAGGTAATTTAATAAAATTATTTATGGATTATGAGTAGAAAGTTTTATAAAATTAATTAATTAAATTAATTAAAAATAAAATATTCAGAAAAATAAATTTTTCAATATTTTTCAAACCGAAAGCTGATAATGCTATTTTACATAAATAATTTGGTAATTAAATCATTTATTACTTTTTTAATTTTTCCGTTTTTTTAAAACTAAATATCAATAAATTCTAATTATATAATTATTAACAAATTTTTCTATAAAATTACAATTTAAAATTTATTGATTTAGGATTGTGAAATAATTTTAAATATATTTGATAAAATATTCGAAAACTATTTCAGGATCTTGATTGATGAAATGAGCAAGATCAAAACATGCGCGTGACGCAATGTGCAGGGCCGGATTAATTTTTCGTAGGCCCCTTTCACAAAAGAATCGCCGCATTACACAAAACATTACATATCTTAAAAATATGAAATAATATGAATGTAATTTTGATCATAACTCTAACGTACTGATATGCGCTGTATGATGTCAAAAATCTCTCCTACGCGACTTAATGGTTGAGAAAGAATAGATAATATCCTGAAACTCAAGGCTTTGAACGATTTCAGGTTCAATATCCATCAGTGTTAAGCTGCTTAGTCTTTCCTGGCCCACAGTTGATCTAACAGCATTTTGTAATACGTTTGAGATTACTGAAGGATCGTTCACCTCTGCAGTTTGAAACAGGCAAAGGAAGATAAATGCGCAGAGTAACATACATATTTGGAAACCCTGTCTTAAGATTCAATCCATTCACCAATTTCAGCATTTGCATCGGTGTTTTCTTTGTCGGCAATGATTGGATTTCTTTTAGAAATGCCCGCACTGAATCCACTGATCACAGAGGCCACCGGTGACATCATCAGAGTAGAATTCCACAAACAATTTTAAAGGTTCCATTGCTGCCGTTCTGCGTTCATCATCGGCGTACAAGAAATAATAACGCTCGTCAATTGCTTTAAATGCTGCAATTCTACAGCTAAGATTGGTAACAAGGGAATCAATTATAACATAATAGGTTTCGACTTTATACTTTTCCTCGTCCGTTTAAACAACAGGCGGTTCAGTGCCAATGTGAGATAGTTAAATAAATAATTTATTTATTCAATGACAACTCAACATACCCAGTTAAAGTTTACAGCTAAACATTATATGTCTGGTATTTACTGAATTACATTCAGGCTTACCTTAACCAAAGCGTAAGTTGACCAACTAGGTAGAGGAAAGAAGTATGAGATTTTCCAATGGCGGGTGAAGTGGGACAAGAAAATAAGTTTTTACATAGGATAGTAGTGTGGTTTTAAGATTTCCCAGCACAAAGGCTACCCGACTACTCCAGAACCCCACTAACGGAGAAAAAAAATAATCTCACTTTGTGAATTGCAAAATTCGTAAAAAAAATTAGTATAAACTTTTCAATTTATAACATAGCGAACATAGTGGTGGAACCTTACCTTTGGCTGCTTTATTAACTTTAATATTTGCTGGAATTACATCTGCAGTAGGAGCAGCAGGTGGAATAACAACTGCTGTTAAAAATTATAAAGAATCAAAGAAATTAGATGCAGAGATTGAGAAGATTAAATCTGAAATAACAAAACCAACAACAGATACAGAATCAGCAAGTGGAATTTATTTAGATCCAATCAAGGTCATGGAATTTGTGATTTTATAAAATTTTTTAATAAAAAGAGTCCTTCTAAAAATAAAAAATTAAAACAAGTTTTGAAAAAATTAAATAAAGGAAATATTCAAATAGAGGTTGATGGTGATAGAATTTTTCTTTCTCCTTATAAAAAATAAATAATTTTTCATTATTTAAAATTTTACTATTAAAAATGTCTTCTACAAGTGGAACTTCATTTACACCAACTTGGAATAAAATATTATGAAATTCAATTACAATCCTATTTTACCGAATTCTTTTAGAATGTTAATAATTGGAAGTGCTGGTACTGGGAAAACAGTTTTGTTGTTAAAAATGATTCTAACTCCTAATTTTATAGACTATGATAATTTAGTCATTTTTTCTAAAACAATTGATCAACCTGAAATGCAAATAATTTTTCATGGGTTAAATTCTGGTTTAACAAAACAAGATATTGTGGGATTATTACAAAAAAATCAAGATAAAATTCCTGATGATACATCCATTAGAAATTTATGTGAAGAATTATGTAAAGAAACAAAATGTGGGGAATTAAAAACTATTAATAAAATAACCGTAACAATGAGCAATAAATATCATGAAATAATTCCATGTGAAAAATTAAATCGAGCGAAGAAGAATTTAATAATTTTTGATGATTGTGACAACATGAAAAATCAAGAAATTATGGAATCTTATTTTACTCGAGAAAGATATAATAATTGCAATGTAATTTATTTAGCTCAAAAATATTATGATTTACCATCTAGAAGTATTCGCGGTAATTCTAATTTTTTCATATTCTTTAAATTAGGAAAAAGAAATAAAGATAGTATTTTTAATGATTTGTTTAGTGATACTTTAGACAAGGAAGAATTTAATAGTTTTGAAAATCATCTATCTATAAAATATAATTATATTGCATTGGATAAAGAAAAAAATCAAGTATATGAAAAAATAATTATTTAGCGAATTATTGAATCTCAAGATTACTGAATTTTTTGAATAAAAATGTTAGAAATGTAAATGATTTCAATCTTGATAAATATATTCAAGATTTAAATTACTAATTATTCAGCAAAATATTTGAAAGGATAATTTAATTTCTAAAAGACTTTATGATCAAAATTTTAATTTTATGGCTACAAAAGTTGAAAAACCAATAATTGATGTTATTAAAGAAACAAAAAATGAATTAATTTTAAATCAAAATAAACCTAGAGAAGTAAACATTTTCCAAGAACCTCGAAAAGGTTTTCTATGGGATGGAGACCTCTGGTCGATTTCGTATAAAGATCCCAAGTTGATTCTTTACAAGATGGAAAACATTTTCAGGATACAGAAACTAAAGATCAATCAACACAAATCAATCAAGAAATCATAAAACAAATTAAACCAATAAATTAGAATTGAATGTAAATCATGATGTTATAAAAAGTAAAACAATCATGTCTCATTTTAGAAATATATATCTTCATGAAAAAGAAGGAACCACATTATCTGTTGGTGATAAAATGTTTTTATTAACCAAAGAAGGGAACAACACATATATAACATCAAATAATAATGGGAAAAGATTTTTACTAATGGATTAAAAAAAACAATTGAAGGAAATGCGTTTAATTCTGAAGGGAAATTAAATGTTCTAATAAGTGATATTGAAACATATGAGAATATAACAAAAGATATTAACTTTATTACAAAAAATGATTATTATAAAAAAATAAAATCATTTGTTCAAAAACCACCAACATATGATGAAAAAGTTAAAAAAGTATTGGTAAAGAATTTGGTAATGGAGGCCTCCGGCCGACTTCGTCTGGAGAAAAATTAACTAAAGAAAAACTAATCATATCGCAACTTCCCCAGGAATCAACAGAAACAACAGGAGAGGGAATTATAGGAGAAAACACCAAATATTATTTTTTATCCGATAATCCTTGTGAGTTATTTTATGAACTAAGAAAATATTTAGCTTCTAGAAAATCAGGAAATAATAATTGTGAAAATCACATAAATGCAATTTTGTCAAGATCATTATCCAAGAAATTGATTGATAAAAAACAATATCTTAAATTCTCAAATTCTAAATTCTAAAATTCTTAAATTTTTTGAATTCTTAAATTTTACATAATAAAATAGAATGTCAATTTTCAATTTAGATAAAATATTAAATTTTCTCATCTAGTAAAAAAGAAAGATTATTAGAAGTTTTACCATCAACTTCATCGCAGAAGCATTAAATTCACCTGGAAATTTATTGTTTCAAGTTCAACAATCATCAAATCCACTTGATATTTGCAATTCATTCATATATTATAAATTTTAAATTACAGATGTTGATCCAACTGATGATATAATTCTTGAACATAATTGGTTTTTAAATTTATTTAATCAAATTTCAATAACTTTAGGATCTACAGAAGTTGAAAATATAAGATATCTAGGTGAAATGAGTTCATTATTACAATTTATTATGACTGATTCTAATTTTAAAAATCAAGATGGTGAACTAAGTGGATGGATTCCAGATACTGGTACTGGTGATGAAAATAATAAAGGATATAAAATTAGAAAAAGTTTTTATTCAACCAAAACATTTTATGGAATCTATCCTTTTAAAAATATATTTGGATTCTTTCAACAATATAATAGAATAATTTATTTAATACCATTTGAATTGAAAATGGAAAGGAATAAAGATTATAAAAAATGTTTTTATGGAAAAGCTTTAAAAGAAGGTTGTGCACCAAAAATAAAATTTGAAAGAATGATGTTGATGGTTCCATCAATAACTTGTAGCCCACATTTGGAAACTCAAATTCTTGAAAGATTAAACATGATTTCAAAACCAATCAATGTAAATTTTCTTCAAAGAATACCAGGTTGTGTAGATAATTTAGGAGGAAGTACATTTTCATGGAAACCAACAATGTCAAATACTCGACCGAGATTTATTTTGATTGGAGTTAAAGATTCAACAATTAATTATACAACTAATAATTCAAAATTTATTCAATCAAGCGGTAATGATAAACAATTAAAATCTTTAAGTGTTCAATTAAATTCAAGTTATTATCCTGGAAAACCAATTGCATTTGATAAAGCAAAAAATTATCAATCAATGCTACATAAAAGTTATATTTTAATGACACAATATTTACCATTTAAAAATTTCAAATGGCTAGATGTTACTGATGAATTAATAAATGAAATATTGTCAACACTAAAGGATTCAAAAATAGGATATTTTTTAGAAGTTGATTTGGAATATCCAAAAGAAATTCACGACAAGACAATTTATTTTCCATTTGCACCAGTAAAAACAATAATAAAATATGAAGAATTGTCTTCATGGCAAAAACAAAGAAATCTAGAAAAGAAAAAATCTTCAACTAAATTATTATGTAATCAATATATGATAAAGAAAAATATCTTTGTCACTATAGAAATTTACAATTTTATCTTCGACATGGAATGAAATTGAAACAAGTTATAATATAATTTTTTTCAATCAAAAACCATTCATGTCAAGTTTTATCCAAGATAATATTAAAAACAGAAAAGAAGCAACATCAAAAAAAGATGAATTTGGAAAAATGATGTATAAACTTTTAAATAATTCAGTCTTTGGTAAAACAATGGAAAATATTGACAAGTATGTAAATATAAGTTTGTTAACAAATAGTTCAAAGGATTTAATAAAATATTCTAAAATGCTTGCAGAACCAACATTTAAAGATTGTGAAAATTTTTCAAATGAACTGGTTGCTATTGAAATGGGAAATTATACAAAAACTTATAATAAACCAATGTATATTGGATTCAGTATTCTTGAACTGTCAAAATTACAAATGTATGAAATGTATTATGATGTTTTGCAACCACATTTTAAAAATAGAATATCTTTACATTTAATGAATACAGATTCAATGTTTTTGGAAATTAAAAGAGATGAAGATTATGAAGATTTATTTGATGAAATTAAGAAAAATGAAATAATTTAATAAATGAATCTGGTGAATTATTTACTTATAAAGATGAAAAACCTGGAAATACAATCCTCAGTGTATTCGCTGTCAGATCAAAACAATACCCATTGAAAATGATTTAAGGTGAAGAAAATAAAAATAAAGGAATTAAAAAATCTGTGGGTAAAAAAATAAAATTTAGTGATTTTAAAAATTGTATTGAAAATAAATCTGAAAAACAAGTTGAAATAATTCATCATATTAGATCTAGAACACATGAAGTTTATCTGGAAAAATCTTTAAAAACAACATTGAATAATTATGATGACAAGAGATGGATTCTCGATGACGTAATCACATCTTGGCCATTTGGATATTATAAAATTAAATCTCCTCCAGAAGTGTAAAGGTGTGAAGTGTAAAGTGTGAGACTTTTTTTGGTGAATTTTAGTTTTTTCATGTTTTGCTTTGTGAGCTTTTGAAATTTCCTTGTTGCAAAATTTACAAAGATATTTTTCTCTAATTACCATATTTTTAAAAATATAAATTTTGAAATTTATAAAATTTTCAATTTATAAATTTTTTCTTCAAGTAGTGTGTATTTAAGCATTTTCGGCACAGTTTACAAAATTACAAATTTAAATTTTGCAGTTTGAAATTTTTGCAGTTAGAGACCTCCACCTTCAGTAGTCGCTTGAAAATTTTAAGTAAAAATGCAAGTAGTGGGTTTTAAGATTTCCCAGAACAAAGGCTACTTACTAATTTTGCAATTTACGTCCAAAAGCGACATGTTGGTAAACATATGCCAAAGATTGTCATTTCAAAAGCCTTAAGAAATTCGGGCATGCATAAGAATAGTTTCAAAACGAAAGTTTTAGAACACTTTCATCAAATGAAATTCCATTTTAACAATAATTTGTATTCATACAGCAGTTAAAGCAAATTTCAGCCTTTACTCATTCTGATAACGATGGAACTATATCAAACAAAATTCATCATAATTACAAAACGATTCTATCGACAACACCAAATAATTTGCAGGAGTTACAACTCGATTCCGACATCGAAATGCAAACGATGGTAAATCATTATTTTGTAATAATTGTTGTAGCAAAAATCATGCCGCCGGATCATGTTATTCAAAACCAAAAACAAATGTTGAATGTTTTTTTGTGCTCCAATTAATTAACCTTGGGAAAAGGAATTAATTTTATAAGGAATCAAAAGAGTAAGAAGCATTTGACAAACTTATATCAATACTTTGGAGTGATATCGTAATGAAGCTATATTCACTAAATAAAGAGGTAACATTAGAATGTGATACATCCAAAAATTCTATAGGAGCTATACTGTATCAAGGTTTTCCAGTAATTTATTTATCAAGGACACTTACTAATTATGAAAATAATTATGTCCTGATAGAGTGAGAAGCGCTTGCAATCATTTGGGTCATCAAAAGAGCTGAAAAGTTTCTTATCTGAAGACGTTTCACACTAGGGACTAATCATAGAGCGTTACAATTCATCTTTGGTCAGAATGCAGCTCTTCCAAAGCATACCAGAGCGAGAATACAATACTGGACAATTTCGATTATGGAATTTGACTACGAAATACAGTATGTCAAATTTCAAAAAGCCCCAATGTTAATGTACTTATTTGATTGATCTTTTAAAATCCAGATTCATATTTTATGGAATGGGATGAAGATAACAATCAAGGAATTTAATGGAGTGATGAGAGTGACGTTAGTAGGAAGGACTTTGTACAAAAGTCATTGCAAGATAGATTTGCAAGATTCATGAATCTTTTCTGCAGACGGATACAAAAAAATCAACTTCTACTGCTGAATGTAATGTTTGGCGGCCATGTATGTACAAGGATGCGGATTTATTTGTAAGATATTACAATATTTGTCAAAGTAAGCCAAAAGCTAACATTGAAAGGTTTAGACATTTGGGAACTAGCTGAAAAGCCTTTTAAGCTCATTCATTTGAATTGAACATTTCTGCTCAACATTGGAAATAATTTATTATTGGTGAACTCAATGACTGGTTAGCCTGAAGCTTTAATTTGCGAAGATCAATCAACAACGACAGATAAAAAGATACTACAATCAATTTTTGCCAGATTTGGGGTACCACTTGAGGTAGTTACTGATTGGGCCAAAGAATTTATATCGTGAGAGAGTGTGTAGTTGTTCATCAAAGTAGGTACATCTGCCCTTCAAACCGCACAATATCATGTCTGCTCTAATAGACTCCTAAAGAGAATCGTACAAACGATAAAACGTACTTTTAAGATATGGTGTCAGGAAAAAGGGACATTTACACTTGCCTTCAAAATATATTACTTATCTACCGCACTTCCAGAATAGCATTAAGTAGGAACAGAACCCCATGCTCATTTAGATCAATTCAATGAAGCTACTAATTCACAAGAAATTCATAATAAGGATTCATTTCAAAAACCTGAATTAGATATTGATACTGATGAAGAAGTAGAAAATGAAAAAAAAAGGATTCAACAAATATATCATCTAGAACGAACAATTAACGGCATCGATGACCTCCAGTTTGGGAAGCAGATTATAATTTCGGGCATTGAGACTTTCTTAGTGAGGAGAGCTGGTCGTATAATTTGAGATAATATTGTTTGAATAATAAACAGTTTTGGTATTATGATATTTTAAATGGCACAATATAATAGATTAATAATTTGAATGATGATATTTTTAACTAAAACTTTAAGAAAATTATAACATAAGTTGATATTTAAACTTATGTTTCTGCTCTTACAAATAAATTGATTTATTTAATATTAGATATTTTACTGACATTTAATAAGTAGAATATTAAGTTAGACTTCTTTTTATGCTTTGAAATTTACTTACATTTTTACATGTTAAGTTTTATATAATTTATAATTTTTACAAATACAAATAATAAAAGAAGGCAAAATTTTAATAATTAAAAAACACTAAATAAATATATTGTATAACGTCTCACTATATATTTATACCGTCTATCAGTCTTCACTCTTTATCAGAAATTACATTAACAATAATGAAATGAAAATAAAGAATATTAAAACAAATTAACTAATAATAATGATCGTGATCAAATTGTACCAAAATAAATTTTTTTTAATTTTTTGAAAATAAACATTTTAAATTATATTCTAGAAACGCAAATATTATTATCAGTCTCCCAAACAAAGTTTTACAGAATAATAAAAATTCTTTTCATATAAAGATTTTGACAAATAACAACATTATACTAATCAGTTATAATGAGAAGATCTTTAAATTATATAAGTAATGTTCAAAGTGTTCAGTCTATAGGGATTTTGAATGTATTTAAATAATTGAAAGTTATTTTTGTAAATATATTTAAATATCTAAAAATATAGAATATTATATAGAAATAAAAATTAAAACAAATTTATGTTATTCAGGCTCGAGCTTCAGTAGTTGCAAGACTATACAGCGACATAAAAATGGAAAGAAATAAATGCGTTGCTTTGCTTCAATTGACAAATCAAACTCATTTGGAACACAAGGAAAAACTGAAACTGCGCTACAACGAAAAGGGTATTATAATCAAGAAACTAAATGATAGAGAAAAATCTATCATTTTCCTTAAAAAAGAAATTTCAGGAATTATAATAATTCGAGATACAGCCAGGTTAGTTACCTTTTTGAACTCTAAATAGAAATATCCTAATCTCACGAAAAAAATCAGAACAAATTTTTATTTGTCTCCAAGTCCAGGATATATCAACACTTGACTCTTACAATTTTATCGGTTTCGATAAGTTCCTTAAAGGATAAACTTTCATAATAACAAGTCAGAATTCTTCCAAACTGATTTTCATGAATGTTGTTTGATAGAATTTGTCATTTCGTTATTCTATCAGCTTTTCTTCTTATTAGAACATTTTTTTGCTTATTTCAAATTTCAAAAACCTTAGCAATTTTAAATATTTTTCGAAGTGAGTCGCGACACACACATTAAGAAACAGTGATATGTAGACAGGCCCGGCTCGTAGCTTGTTCGAAGTGTGGACTGCACACAGGCGCCGCTAATGTAAAAGCGCCTACAAGCCAATATGAAATTTAAATTTTAACAAAAAAAGCTATAAATGCCGAAATCAGGACATAGGTAAATATGTAACATTTATTTTTTTAAATATTTTCATCATTTATAATTAATTATTTTACAAAATATTCGAGTATTTAGTACTTGAGTACAATAATTGGAGTATTTGAGCATGTCAATGAGACAAAGAACTTTAAAGAATAATTTAAGAACTCTTAATACTTTTTATAGTAGTAGACCTTTGGATATTATATGGAGAGATATCACAGGATTATTTTTACGACAAGAAGGAAAATAGATTACTTTCAAAAGTTTTTTTGAGTGGAATAACAGTTAAAACATAGCAAGAACAATATGGGAACAATACTTAACAAAGTTAAGAATCCTAGAAAGAATACATTCTTATCAGCGGACGAATTTTGAAGCAAAGACTTTTTAAAAATTCTGTAAAATAATGTAAACTAAAAAATAGTGACATCTACATACTGTCCTAAATCTGATTGAAAGAAAAACGAGATGTACAAACGAAAAACAAATGAATGAGACAGAGTTGTGTCGATTATGTAAATACAGTTCATAAAACTACAGGACATAAATATTTTAAAATAATGTTTGGAAGAAAACCGAGAAGAAGGAAAATGAAAATAGGAAGAATTAAAACACCTAATGTGGAAGAATACATTGAAACTTTGAGAAATTATATTAAGCGAATTTAAAATGAAGTCGAAATGAGGTCTGTCAAAACAAGAAATTACATGGAAATGATTTATAATAAAAATAGATAGAACACAAAAGTAGAAGTAGAACATTGGGCTCTTGTTAATGTTGAACAAAGGAAAGGTTTGGAAGCAAAATATATTGAACAATATGAAATTATTTAGAAAATAAACGATTGGACAATAAAACTTTATAGTAAAGTAAATCAAAGAATAATTCCGCAACATTGCAATAAAAAAAAGAACTCCGATATTGTGGAGTAAAAAAGATAGTCGGAGGACCAGCGTGTAAACTAAAAGAATAAAAAAGACAGAAATAATAAATGAAGAAATACCTGAAATATTGAAACAGCAGGCAGAATTGGCAAAGTATCTAATAAGTCAGAATAAAAACAAAAAGCCGACACATTTCCGAGAGAAAAATAAAACTGAAGAATTTGGCAATATGTGAGATAGACAACAATTAAACTTTTGTTTATACAATTCATGGTCAAAATAATAATTAAATAAAACCCAAACTTTTACGTTTTTGACAAATTAATGAATAAATTCCTCTCGGCATAAAACATAATATTAAATATTTTTTATTATATTGCAGTAATATATAATAATAATATAATAATAAATATAACATTTATATGACGCCTCACATTTGCCCATGATGCTCAAGGAAGACCCCTAAACGGCTAAAAGGAAGTCTTATAATTTTGATTTTAGAATTTTCAAATTTATTTACTGTTTCATGAATCTATCATAAAGAATTATTTTGCATTTTTAATCTATAAATATTGTTTAAATTAGAAATGTTGGAGCTAGATCTTATTATATTGTTTAGCTTTTCCAATTTATAAATATTAAATAAATATTTAAGATAAAAATAAAAATAATTAAATAAAAAATAATTATTGTTATTAATTAAAATTAGTACAAAGATATTTAAATTAAAATATAAGTGAAACTTGTAGCATCTAGAATAAAATTTATTGATTTTCTAATTATCGATACAGATTACCTTCAGGCACACAAGCTTACCAACATCACAAATAAGAATTTTTACATTATCACGTGAAATCCTGAAAGAAATTAAAACGAAGAACTACTCGAGAAAATATATTCTTGAGAGTAGAAATCATAAAAAATAGCTTTCTTACTCCAAAAAAAATTAAGAATCAGTTTCAAAATCGTTTTTAAATAAGTAATGTATAGGATCAAATACTATGGTCATTTAAAATAGTACATTAACTTCAAATAGGTCATTTAAGTAAATAATTTGAAACAAGCTCATTACTCTCATCTAAGTAAAATAATTCTTTCTTTATTTTATCGTTTTTGTTAATTAACGTTTATCTGTATATAATTTTAAATACAAATACAAAATATTAATAATAGAATTATTAATTTACTATACTATTAATTATAATATTTAAATTATTAAATTATATTAAATTAAAAATATTCATTGATTAATTAGTGCAATGACATTCCTTATCATTGCAATTTCAGCATTTGCGCTTGACTCAATTGTTTTGATTAAAGAGTTCAAAGCTTCTGTTGCAGACTTTTTATAGATTTCAGAACTTGCATTTCCTGGCTTGATCGAATGGTTCACATTATTAATTACATGCAAAACATTGAGTGAACTGCCTTTGGAAATTTCTGACATGTTGACAGTGAATGAATCTGTTATTCTGGGATCCATTCTATCTGTATCTGGAACATTGCACTCTTCTAATTCTGTCTTTATTTTATTCCTGGTTAGCATCGCATTGGATGAATTATCATTGGGATTTGCTTCCATTTCTTCACTTGCATGGAATAATTCTGCGCTTCAGTCAGTGTCATTGCACTCTTCTAATTCTGTCTTTACTTTATTGCTGTTTAGCATCACATTGGATGAATTATCATTAGCATTTGTTTCCATTTCCTCACTTGTATGATATAATTCTTTTTTAATATCTGTTGATTTGATAGTTTGTTCTTTTGTCATCCAAAATTTAACAGTAGCTGGATGGACATCAAATATTTTACCGACTTCTCTAAAATTCATTCCGCTTTTGATCATTTGAACAGCTTTTTGTTTAAATTTAGCAGCTACTTTGAGATATTTTTTATTACAAGAATTGTTCAGCAATGCTTCTTTACCTTTTTTGATCCAATAATTTACAGTTACAGGTCCATACCCGACAGCTTTGCAAATATCATCAATACGCATGTTTTCGTTGTACAATTCTAAAGCTTCCAATTTTACATTAATATTTATTTTTGATTTTCTATAAGTCATTTTTTTATTTTTATTTATTTTTAACCTTTTCAACTTTATAGGCAAAAATATAACAGCTAATTTATTTATAAATCATTTCATTAAATTTAAAATAAAAAAATTTCAGAATATTTTACATTAATAATAATAATTATTATAAAACGGTGATTTCTTGGTAACAGCTTAACTTAAAATTTCAAACAAGTAAATAATAAAATAAGTTCTTGCTGCAAAGTATATGTTAAATTTCAGTGTTTCTCAAACTATTTTTTGTGCTACAAAAATTTACAAAAGAGTTTTTCGTGACCTCAACTATTAAATTAATTAAAATTTTTCAAATGACCAAATTTAATGTATTTCATTTATTTTAGTTTTTAATATTGTATGTTTGTTTTGCAATTTCTTTTGTAGTTGAAAATTAAAATTGTGTTTTATTTTTTTCGGAATATTATCGCTACATAATTATAATTAACAAATTATTTAATTTCATTTTTAGTTATTGCTGGTGTACTGGGTGCAATTAATTTGTTTAACTCTGTGCAAAGCTTATTCAAGCTTATTTTCCTCTATCAAAATGCCTTCTTTTCCTAGGGTCTATGCTGTCTCACCCAGACGCCCCACAATTTTAATCCTACCACTATATACCCATGAGCAAGCTCATGTTGGTACTGTATATAGCAGCTGAAAATTCATGAGCAGGTGAGCTCCATTTCTAGAACTACTCCTCATGATATTTTCACTTTCGGGTTCCTGACTGCCGATGGAAGGTCTTACGTCTCTTTCTATCTATACGCTTGTCCATATTCATCTATTTCAACAATTCCTATATCAATTTGTCATCATTACTTGTTATTTATTAATATATTTTTCAAAAATTTGGGCAGCGTTCCGCCCTTATTTTATGGAAAATTCCTTGTTTCATACAAACGTTAACCTATGGTAAATTGAAATGAATGCATTATTATAAGATCATTATTTTAGTCCAACAACTCATATTTGCTTTCCTATGGTCGCCACAGTTACCACCATTCGTAAATCTCTATATTATCTTCTCACAGATCTATGCCAAAATGCATCATTTTATTTTAATTTTCCACCACGATGATTATCGAACAATGTACGTGATCTAAACCTACTTTATAATTTCGTTGACCTAAATTTCTATCACTAGTCGTACCCTTGAAAATATAATAATCGGCAGGAGTTAAATTAAAAATTCAATTTTCCTACTTAAACATTTACATAAATGTTATCCCCTTAATTATGGCGATCTTCCCGAATATTAATTTTTACCGTTCCGACCAACATTGAAATGGCCGCCACGGTGAAGTACGACGGCGTCCTACTCCGCGATCAGTGTGACAAGACCTGACCATGCCGGCAGACACCGAAGGGTGGTTAGCGACAAGGCAACACCTCAACATTCCTCAAAATCAACTGAGGAAATTGAATATTGCCCTAACACTTTCCACAAACTAATATAAGTAAAATGAATATAAATAAGTTAAGGGGGACCTGCCGAGCGATGCCAAAAGACATTGCGGCCATCCAGAATAAATTAAACAAAACATTAACATAGAAAAATATATTTCTACCAAAAAAAAAACAATACTTACGATCCACAAGTTTGTCAGTCAAGCATACAAATTTGAAAAATTGTCATACATCGGCATAAACAGTGAAGTCTAAAAATTTGTGTCTACAAAATTTTCTCTACAAATGTCTCACAAAATTTGTCTATCCACAAAAATTGTCTAAAAATTATGAAAATGACTGCTGTATATATAGTCATTTCATGCCTGGGTGCGACCAATCAGAGTATTTTGAGCCTTTTTCGGCTATTTTTCGGGGGGTTTTATTGCTTTAATTTTATTTTAAATATTTTATTTTTCTCCTTATTTTTCTCTATTTTTTGATATTATTTTCTCAATATTTCGTAAATTTTTATTTTTTATCGTTTAACCATTCTTTTTTGATTGTTTCTCTTTTTACCCTCTGATATTTAAATTTTTGGTCGCCGCTTCCGCCTATGTATTTTCTAAACCTTCTTTTGCAAGGTTTTGGCGGTTTTATTTTTTGGTTTTGTGTTTCTTTCTGCATCTGTAGGCTTTTCAATGATTTTAATTAATATTTGTTTTATTTAATTTTGTTATGTTTTTATTTTGTTTTATTTAATATGTTTTTTTATTTTATTTTTGATTTCTGCTTGCGGTACGTGCTTATGTTACAGCAGCCATATTGATAATTTTCAAACCTCATTAATTATTTTGTTTTAATTTACACAATTTTTCCATTTTTGTTTAAATTATGGCTTGTAGCCCAACAAACCACTCCCGGGGCCGTTTAAATTGCGCCCCGCAATTTCTCGGTCTAGACCAACATTGGTCTAGCCGCCACATTCACATACTTAATACATACGCATATAGAGCTAATACTTTTACGCATTCATGAAACAGAGTAATGTCAATTTACAAGCTTCAAGCAGAAACCACATAAGGCGGTAGGTCATATACATCGAAAATTTTTATATCACAGTTAGAATGCACGTATTTACATAATAATAGTAGTTATAGTTATTGTCACTTTGGCTTGAGATCAATCTATGTAGTTGGGATTAGGGATGTCATCTTTATTTGGTGTCTTTGATTGGTTCTCGACTGTTGGATTTGAATTGGAAGAATTGGTTCTTTGATCGTTGTGATATTGGGTTTTTGCTTTTAAATTCTCTTGAATTTGATTGTTTGATTTGGGTTTTCTTTAACTTGTAGCTTCTTTGCATTTGCAGCTTTCAACAGGTTTTTACGATTTGATAGATAGTTACGAAGATTAGGATAAGGATTGCACTGGTTTTAATGACTACCAGACTTTGTAGGAAAGTTTCGAGATTGGTTAATGTTCGAGGTTTCTTTGATTGGGTAAGATTGTACTGGTTTCAACGACTACCAGGCTTTGTAGGTAAGTTTCGAGATTGGTTAGTGTTCGAGTTTTCTTTGATTGGGTAAGATTGTACTGGTTTCAACGACTACCAGGCTTTGTAGGTAAGTTTCGAGATTGGTTAGTGTTCGAGTTTTCTTTGATTGGGTAAGATTGCACTGGTTTCAACGACTACCAGGCTTTGTAGGTAAGTTTCGAGATTGGTTAGTGTTCGAGTTTTCTTTGATTGGGTAAGCAGGAGAGATTGTTGTAACCGATAAGAGTTCTTCGACATTGGTTTATTGTTCTGGTTAGCTGTGGATTGATGTTTCTACAAGGGGGTTTTCTTCAGGCATTGAATTAGTATTCGAATAAGTTCTTGTTTCAGGGTTTCGATTCTTACAGGGCTTCTATTTGGTTTCGATTTTGTTTCCGGGTATTGTCGCTCTGGATCTTTTTTGGTTATAAAGTTGAATTGATGACGAAGCTAAGGGTAACGACGAGGGTAAGTTTGAGCCACTGTTTCATTTGTTTTATTTACACTTGGATGTTTTGATTGTTATTTTAGCGATGAGTTGTTTTCTCTCTCATGTAGGTTTACTTACATTTCTGCTTTAGAAGGCGACTTATTATTATTTTGTTTTCGGGTATCGTTGCGATAATGTTGTCTTTTCCCTCCATTGCTCTCTTCTGTCTTTCATTGTCTTCTAGCGCTTGAATTCATTGGTTGAGTTTAAATGGCTTTCAGTATTGTTTAATCGCTCGCCTTTCAAATTTTCTGTATGCCCGATTTAACTTTTTTTTTTTTTTTTTTTTTTTTTTCTCTCCTATATTTCCTTTGGAATCTTTTTACTACCGTTTGCTAATCGTTTTCCAATACATTTTTTGCTGATTTCATGACTAATTCTCTCTTTAGTTTCTCTATTTTTGTTCCCATTTTTGGCTTATATCCAATTGTCGTCTCAGCCATTCATTTTCCTCCTCTACATTTTCTCGCTAGTTACTCAATATCTGACACTCTCCCTTAGCGCCTTTATCAGGTTCCTCTACTGAAACTATTGACTCTTGATTTTGTCTGTTTCTTGTGCTTGTTGTTCCATCGCTATTTTCAGGCTTTCTATCTCCTCCTCTTGTTTGCTGATTTAAGTTTCTACTATCTCTTCAATTTTGCATTATACTGGTTTTCAATCCTTGTTTCGCACTTCAATTTTTATTGGTTTTGTGTACAATCTTTCGTTATCAACGGTCTCGCTGATTATTTTCTGTTATTTTTATTAGATTTCTGAAATTTTTTTTTTTTTTGATTTTGTTCGTTGTTATCTTTTTATGATTTTTTTTTCTAGTTTTTATCATTTTTGTTTTTTGATTACATTTCGTTTTTCGTTTTATTTACACTGTCTCTATTCACAATTTCTATTTACACTTTACACACACTCCTTCTTTTTATACATACGTTTTTTAGATCTTTCAACGTCCTTCATCCTCTGATGCTTTTTGGGGTTGTGGTGTCTGTATTAATAGTATCCAGATTATTGATGGGTGTGCTCACAAATTCGTTTATTCTAGCTTGTTACATCCTTGAGATGCTTAGTTCCTCATCCAATAAATATGATAGCTGGTTGACTTATTCCATTAGATCTGCTACTTCTACTTCCAATATTCTCGTATGTTCTCGGATCTTTAATCTTTCGATCTCTGTTTGCATCTCTTTCACTTTCGATTGGAATGTTTTTTTTTTTTTTCGCTTTCCCGTAACTTTCTATGTTTGTGCAGCGCCAGATCTCTTTGTTCTCTAATTACTTTGTAACCATTAGAGTCTCGTTCCGCATATTCTAATCTTTGTCTTTCTATTTCGATTTGTAAATCACTTTGTTCTTTATCCTCGTTGATTTTTCTCACTGTGATTTGCATTTTTTTTTATCTGGTTGACTTTGATAGTTGTCAATTTTCTGAGATTCTCTTCCCTTCTTTCTTGTAAATTAAGTTTCGTTTGAAAATCTCTTTTATCTGTTCCCATATCCTTTAATCATCAAAAGATGTCCATTTCTGTCTTAAATCTTTTAGTTCTTTTTACTGTTGCGTGGTACTTTTGCTTCCATGATTTTGCCTGCTTCTTTAGTCCATTTACCATTTCTCACACTTTTCCATCTCTTTCGACCACTCGGTCACTTATAATATCTGTTCCTTTTTGGTGCGGTATAACTTTTCTCGTGCTCTGATCTCGCTTCTGACTTGTTCAACTTGAACTTCAAGTTCTTCTTTTTGTTTCCCCGCCAGCTTGGCATTGATGGTAAATGGCCTTTGCTATTAGCTAAGATATTTGACCCGCCTCTTTTCCAATTCATTCATTTTCCAATTAATCGTTGGTTTAAGTCATCTACTTTGTCTTTTAGCTGGTCATTATTTCTGTTTAATAACCCCAAAATTATGTTTTCGTGACTAGTTTTTATTTTCTGGTCTTCCGCTTGAGTTCGGAGTTCTCTTATTTCTTTTTTATCTTTCGGTTAAGCAACTGGTGTATGCGACATCTATGACTTTGCTTGGATACTCTATTCGTTTCTTTGTTTAGTTTATTCGATTCTGTTTCTACCCAATTCATACACTTCGTTTTCAAATTAGTTGTTGTTTCTGTTTACCAATTCTAACAATACTTTTCCATGGCTTATTTTTATTTTTTTGTTTCTAATAAATTTCGTAAATCTCTCTCATTTATTTTAATTGTTCATTTTTTTTTTGACCTCTCTTCCCATCCTTCAGCTCGCTCTTTATATTGCTTAGTTTTCTCCTTTTGCGCTTTCAGCTTTTGGTATGACAGGTTTGATATTTTTTCTCCTTTTCGGCCTTTTGTTTCATTTTCTCTTTTATCACTCTTTTGAACTCTTCTATCCCTTTTTCATATACCTTTTTAGTTTGTCTCATTATGTGGTTCATTTGTTTCGTTTTAAGGTTTTTTTTGTCTTCTTCGGCTTTTCTTTGTCATTGTTATTCCATTTATTCGCACTTTCTCATCTCTGTTTTTTTTTGTTCACTATTTCCATCTCTTCGTTTTTTATCAATATAGTTCTGTTCGTTTTATTAACTTCATCATCATCAATATTGTGAGGTCTGTTCTTACTTCGATAATTATTTCTCTGATATTCATTTTCTATATTTATACTTTACAATTAGTTTTATCATTAACGGTGGTTATCATTTTTAATTTTACGCATTTGTATTTTAGTGTTTTATGGGTTCTACTTTTACATTATATACATATATATATATTTATATTCAATTTTCACTCCTCGGCGTACTCGATCGGTTATCCATATGTTCACATGCTCTTCGACAGTATCTTGCAAATGTTAAAACATTTCCTCTTTTGGTTTCTTTACTTCGCATCCCAATTTCTTCACTGGTAATTCTGTTTTCTTCTTTTTTTTTGTTACACTTTTCCCAGTGCTCGTTTAACTCTACTTCCTCTTCCATTACACATTGATTTGGTTATAACCCCTTGAACTTTTCGCCGACTTTCTTTTTATTTTATTCACATTTTCCTTTTGTATCTGCTTCCAGGTTCATGTTATAGTGCAATATTCTCATTTTACTTTCCATTCTTCACAGATTTTCTCATGTTGTTTTTCCGTTCACTTTGTTTATTGATTGTTGATATCTTTTGAAAGATTCTCTTTTATACTAGTATTTGCACACATGTTCCATTGCATTTTGATTTTTCATTTTCAATCGCATGATTGATTTGGACAGTTTATCTTCATTGTTAATATCTCTTTAATGGTTGCCCGATCTTCCTGCGTTTCTTTTATTGATTTTATTCCTAATCCGTTATACTTGTTACTTGATAATATACTTTCATTTTTTTTTTTTTTGTAATTTCTTTTCTACTTCTATACATTGAGGCTTTACGTTTTTTTTTTTTTTTTTTTTTTTTTTTTACTTTTATACATTTAGTCTTTTTGCATCTATACGTGTTTCGCCATTACTCTATTCTATGCTACTTGATGAGTCCGGCTCTTGTATCTCTTTCTCTTGATTCGATAACCATTAAGTTCATTGTTCATGCTCTTCTACTTCCAAAGGTTGTATTAACCTTTGTAATAATTCGTATTTAACACTTCTCTCAGCATCATCTGACTGTCTGGCATTATTCTTGTAGTAGGTTTCCTGTAATTGTTAACGTAATTCTCTGCTGTTTCCACATCTCAGTGACCGCTTCTCCGTTTACGCCTCCTTGATAGTTTTGATTCATTTTCCTTTATTTTTATACTCACCATTCTCTTTCACATCTAATTTTAAACGTTAAAAAAAAATTGTAGGGTTATATATTATACATACCGCTTTTATAATACTTATATACATATATTTATACAATATATACACTCATATACCCTTTAATTATACTTATTGTAATTTAGGAGGGGTTCTGACTTGTTGAACCACCTCATTCCACCGCTTCTGTTTCCACAGTTTATTTTCGCATTAAAATATTTCCATTTTAGCTTCTAGTATTCGTTCTCGCAATTTTGACTCTCAGCTGAATTTTCCCAATTTTATCCAATTTCTTTGATTTCGTTTTTGAGTTCCTCAGTTTTTATTTATGCGGTTTCCCATTTGCCCTTCTTTATCGGTTGTTTTTCATTGTTTTTCTCCTTTCATCACATATTGAGTTATTGTTGTTCCTTTTGTTACTTCTATTGGTTTTTCTATTTTTCTCTATCTATAGGTTTCCTCGCGTTTCCTTTGTCATCCAGTAATTCATTAACGATTTTAGTCCATGTCTTTGTTTTTGATTTTCTTGTTCTAATATTAACTCTTGACATATTTTGTTTCTTCTTTCGTCTCGTTCAATTCTTGCTATACATATTTGATTTATCGTCTGACCGTTGATGTTGACATTTTGCATATAATTCGTTCTTATACTTTCTCTTTCCCTCAACCGTTGCTTGGATATGGTTAATCTCTAAGTTATTAGTATCATTGATAACGTCATGATATTATTTTTCCAATTTATTTCTACTTCAGGTAGGCATATAGTGCGTTTTCCATATTTCGTCTTTTTGTTTTCGTTTTTTGTTGTTTCTGTTGTTTTTATTGTTGTTACCCTCGTTAGCTTTCTTTTCCTTGCCATTTCCTTTCTTTTCGTTGTTTCTTTTCTCGTTGTTGTTTTATTGTTGATTGTCATTGTCTTCATCGTTAGGCGTATCTTCCTCGGTCTTCGCAAAAATGTCGTCCTCGACATTGATTTTTCTAATCAATTTTTTCATGCTATCAAAATTCTATCTTCGGTTAGGACTGCTTTTTCAATTTTCACTTTTCACTTTTTTTTTCATTTTTTTTTAAAACTACATATACACCGATACTCGGTTATGTCTACATTAAAATCTACATCTACATTTAATTTTATTTTTGTTACTTCTATTTTATTTACTTATACATAGATTTCTTCATAGACTTTGATACTACTTTAACGTATATACATTTCTTTTTGAACCTTTTAGTCTACACTTCACTGTTTATCTCCATTTTATTCGCCATATCTCTTTTAATCTTCTTCATCTTTACCACTTTTGTACATCCAATCAATATTTCACATTTTTGTGTTCCTCCTTCATATCGTTTATTTTTTAATTCTGATAACATTACCTCTTCCTTCAGTCTGAGTACTGTTGACATTAGTGTTTCACTTTCTCTTGATTTGTTTTCTGCTACTTGCTTCCACATTATAATTTTTTCATCCTGATTAGTTACTTTTACAATCAATTCCCTTACTATTCTAATTTGTCCTATAACTTGCCTTCTTGATATTGCGTATGGGTTAATTTCCGGCTGTTTATTCGGTCCATTCTTTTGCCTTTCTCTATTTGTAAATTGTTGGCTTGTTATTATAGTTGGCTGATACTTCTCTATTTTAGACTGACAAATTCTTTTCTTTACATACATTTGATTGTTCTGTTATCTATTATATCCTTGTAGCAGATTTCTCAATTTATCTTTCGTATTTGGGCAGCTGTTCGCTAAATGTTCTTCTTTGCTATATTCGTAACATAACTTTGCACAATACCGCTAATTTTTCGTGTGTCCATTTCTTTGATCATTTCGACTTATTTCATATCTATAACATTTGCATTCATTGTGAACTTGTCGTCGGCATTTATTACAGTATTTCACAGCGTTATCATAAGCTTTGTATGCTGGTTTGAATTCGGTTTCATTTCTCCTTTTCTTCTTGGTTCCTTTTATTTTTTCGATTTCGGTAGTTTCATGTATTCCTTTTGTATTCTCCTCATTGACGTTCATTTTCTTTTCGTTTTTCTCGTTTATTAGCAATTTAGAGTTCTTTTGTGATATTATATTTCCGAATTGATTTCTTATTTTGATATTTCTCTTTACATCATTTCTATTGTTGGTTCATTTTGATCCTCATGATTTAACTTCACGTTTTCCATTCTTTCGATGATCTCACTCTCAATTCTTGTTTGTGGAATTCTTTGTACGCTTGGTTCATTATTATTAATTACTCGCATCATATTGATTTTCAGTGCCTCATTCCTTCATTATTTCCACATTTAGTTAATCATTTTTACTCGGCTATCATTGTTCGTTAACTTCGTAATATCATCTTTCAACAACTCCTCTTTTCTTCTTCTCCAACGTTCTTCTTCTATACATGCTTGAAATTTTCTTATCTCACTATATCTTTTTTCTGCTTCTAGTGCTTCTGCAATTTGTAACGTGTTTCAGTCTTGCTGGTTTTTTATTCACATACATTCTATCCGATATTTTGTGGATACACTTTGTAGTACATTTATTTCTGGTTGTTGATTCCTTTCTTCGTGGAGCTTGTTATTGGTCAAATAGCTACACATTCTTGTAGGTATGTCTATCTCATTTTGCATTTCGGTTAATTTGCTTGCTGGTGTCTTTGTGTTGTTATTTTCTTCCTGATTTCTTCTTGTTGGACACGTAGCTGCAAAGGTGATTTTCTTGTTCACATTGAAAACATCTCTTAGGTATTCTGTATCTTGTTGAGGTATGCCCTAGTTTTCCACAATTCCAACATCCACGTTGCCCATGACATTCACTAGATCTGTGGCCTGGTCTTAGACAGTAATCACAATATGTCTCAGAGTTCTCGTTATTCATCGTCGTTTTCGAATCTTGTCTCGTTGTTCTATTTCTTGATTGACTTGGTTACAATTGATGCTGGATTATTGACTCGTTTGCGGTCGATACTGGGTGGTTGGATTGGTTGCTGTTGATGCTGGATTATTGGCCTGTTTGATTGATTTACCTGAATAGAAAAATATCGCCTCTTCACTGTTTATTATACATTTATGAATCATACATCAAAATGATTACTTAGTATCGCACTTTACCGTTCGTTTTCCCTGCGTTATTAATTTTAATTCCACCCAACAGTATTTAGTTTATAGTTGCGTTTAAAATATTATTTATTCCCTTAAAACTTTCTTTACTCATTTGTTTTTTATCGATGTTAACTTATCCTCGTTTCTCAAGATTCCTATATTGTCAGTCATTTCCAATTTTATTATTTTAATTTCACTCATAGCTATAATAATCCATATTCCCAGGTTTTATTGCATTTTTGTTATAACTCAAATACGTGTTATTTATTTATTTTGATTTTATTTTACGACAATTGTTAACTATCTATATTTAAAAAATCGTTTGGCAATGTTGCTTTCCACGCTATTTTACTCCCCATAATTTTTTATTCAGTTCAAATCCCGATTCCCATTTTCCATTTACTTTATTTTTATTCATATCACGCTCCGCATTTCCTTCTATTTATCTCTATATAATTTTATTTACCCCTTTTTCTCTTTATCTTTTATCGTTTTATCTATCTCAGTTTTGTTTTAATCTCATCTGGTTTGACTAATCTCATCTTTTATTTTATCATTTCGTTTTCTCATTTTATATTCTCCACTTTCCGTCATTTATTGTCGATGATTATCGTTGGCTGGGTCATTTTCGTTTTCTTACTTCTTTCTTTATCTTTATAATCATCATTTGCTATAGCTTTTAAACACATAACTCCTCGTGCACGGATGTTTCCTTGTTCTTTATTACACTAATTTCTTCGATTTCTTCAGCTGAATTTTCCTTTGGCCATTTCCTTTATTTGAGAACTACGCTCTTTAACCTAATCGAGAACTATGCTCCATTAATACGATCGAGAACTATGCTCCGTTAATACGATTGAAAACTATACTACGTTAATAAGATTGAGAACTATGCTCCGTTAATACGATTGAGAACTATGCTCCGTTAATACGATTGAGAACTATGCTCCGTTAATACGATTGAGAACTATGCTCCGTTAATACGATTGAGAACTATGCTCCGTTAATACGATTGAGAACTATGCTCCGTTAATACGATTGAGAACTATGCTCCGTTAATACGATTGAGAACTATGCTCCGTTAATACGATTGAGAACTATGCTCCGTTAATACGATTGAGAACTATGCTCCGTTAATACGATTGAGAACTATGCTCCGTTAATACGATTGAGAACTATGCTCCGTTAATACGATTGAGAACTATGCTCCGTTAATACGATTGAGAACTATGCTCCGTTAATACGATCGAGTCTATGCTCCGTTAATGCGAAATGAGATTTTAAATAAATTTTTATCTTCCGTCGGCTTCATTTACTTTTGTTATTTTAGTTTTCCCCTTCATACTTTTCTCGAGCTCGTTATTTATTTTTCTTATTATTATTTCTTTAACTTTCTTTTTTAATTTTCTTCCTCTTTTCCATTCTTCACTCTTCATTTTTTTTTTTTTTTTTTTTTTTAATCTTCTTTTACGCGCGCTTTCTCTTTGCTTCCTCCGAGAGTTCTTCGCCTACCCCCCAAATTAAAAACATAAAACGGCTTCATTGATCCACTACTGCAACGATAAGGTGATCAGCCCAACCACAGTAGCTTCTCAACTTGGCAAACCTATCCGGAAGGTCGTCATATACTTCTCTTCTGGGTGATCGGTTATTCCCTCCCGATTTGGCTTTTAATCGTACTACCCGAAGATAGCTCAAAAAGTGTTTTTATCCCTTTTCAACTCTATTCTGGATGACCAGGCGCTTTTACTTTTAACTTTCTCCATTCATTACTTTCCTACTTTTACATACAAATATTCATATTTTATATATAGAGATATAGGCGCTGGATGGGTCAACTACTAAATATTGATTAATTCAACTACATTTATTCATAAAACTTGACTATTTATTTTTCAATGTTATTATTACAAAGTACCCAAGTTTTCATTGTCTCAGCACATTGTCGACAGTAACTGAAGTGACCACAGGGGAGCATAAACACTTATATTCTCACTTTATTTGACTAATGCAACATTTGTGTAAGTATTCTACTTCTTTATGAATCTTATCTTTAACCACGTATGGTATTTGTTTGACTTATTATTCTATCGCGTGATATTGCATATTTAGGTCGACGTTATTTACTATTTCTCTGTACCATTGATATTTGGTCTTTGTTCTCCCTGGTTGTCTTTTCACATACCTCCTCTTTTCGATATTTTCCGATTTCAATTTATGATTTTTGATATTATTAAGTATCCGTTATTATAACATTCAAATATTATTATTATTCCCAGTTCAATTTCTCAAACTTGCTATTAATTATGGTTAGTATTTTTATTTCACCCTTTTCGATATTTATTTATTTATTTTCTTTATTACTTGAATCACTTTCCAGTATGAACGCTGTTCAACGGCCTTCGATATGTTCTTACAATTTTGGTGTTATTCATTATCTTATTAGTTTCATTTTAATGCTCCATCCTTCACTCACATCCACTCTAAGTCGTGATTTTGTTGTTCTCTATTGTCACTGAATGTTAATTTATTTATGCATTTATTCAAATTTTTCCACAATATTTTTTCGCTATTTCCAATGCATTTACATTTGCCGTTATTAGTTGTCATCATAATTACTTTCACTCTATTTATTACTTTATATATTACTCAAAGATTTTTATTCTCTTTTCATTTCGTTTATCGATATTCATGTTCCTTCTGATTCAATCTCATTCGATAAATGTGTTTCCATTCTTTATTTTCTATATCCATTTGTTATGTCATTCGCTGTTTTCGTTCCTCAACTGTTCAATATTGTTTGTTTTTATTGTTTCAACACTTTGATATTCGATATTTTGTCGCAATTCACTGCCATTACTTTTCATTTTATTTGTTCATTGTATTATAACTTTCATATTTCCTCATTGATGATTTTATTGTTTTGTATTTTATTTTAACATTTTACTTTGAATCTTCACTATTATAATTTTTGTTTGACATTTATGCGGTTCAGTATATATTCTAGCAATATCAGTTTAAATACTGTCCAATATATTCCTCGTTATGCGTCTCGGGTATTATTCGTTGTTTAGTTGATTTTATTTTTCGACTAATTTTTGTTTTCTCCGCGTTATAATTTATCCATGATGTTTTTAATTGTTTCTAAGCCTTTGATTTTAAATTTTTCGATTCCCAATAACTTTTAATTTATTGACATTGTTTTCTTCGATTCGTCTGTGCCTTGCACTCTCCAATCTTTTCTCTTTACTGCGTTTGACTTTATTCGTTTTAATTGTCTCTGTGATGTTAATTCTTATCTTTTTAAATTGATTCACGATCTTACTGTTATTTGTTGTCCTTGCATTTTCGCTTCTCAACGCTTATGTCTTTCCTTTCAATCTGTACTTCAACTTTCGATATTTTATTGTTATTCGTTCTTCATTATACATTGTTCCGATATTTATTCATTTTGTATTTTTCGTTATTCAACTTTTTGTTTATAAAGTTATTCTTTGCCTCTTATTCTTCACATATCATCATTGACTCTGTTTATTCTTTTTCATTTCATTTTGATATTTTGCTTTTAACCGTTGTTGAAATTCATTTTTCTGTGATATTTTTTGCTCTCTTTCTATTCCGTCATCAGTTTACTCTTAATAACTATTTTCATTTATTTATCGTTTTTATTGCTAATATTTTCGCGTCGGATTAATTCTTATTGTTATGGTTGTCTTTTTATAAATTTTTGTCTGTTATTTTAATTTTTGTTTAGACCCTATCATTCCACATTCTCACTCCATAATTTTACTTCATCAAACTCCATACCATTCAATCATTCTATTTTATATACATTCATCATACAATGCTTCTACCTCATCATTCCTAATTTTCACCAATCATTCAGGTTACCTATCCATGCTTTTATACTCTATAAATATTTGCGTGCAATGTAATAATTCTATCATACAACAAAAGCTCAAAAAATAAAATTTTTGTACAATTATTATTACCATTATTACTATCCCTATCATTATGATTATTATCACTATTATTACCATAATTACTATAATATTATTATTATTATTATTATTACTATTATCATCATTATTACAATTACCGTCACTGTAATTATTACTACAACTAATATTATTATTATTATTATTATTATTATTATTATTATTATTATTATTATTATTATTATTATTATTATTATTATTATTATTATTATTATTATAAATTAAGAAGTAAAAAATAAAATATTAGTATTATTGAAAAAAAAAAAATTCTTTACAAATTATTATTATAATTAAACAAATTAGGTTGATGAGCATTCTATCATATTGTAAATTCTAGTAGACATTACAAAAAATAAACAGCACACAAATTTACAGAATATTGATTATTATTATAGACACTTTCCAATTTCCATGGATATAATCTTTTCAATGAAATGAAACTCTCTGTTATTTCTTAAATTTTTCTTGGTTTTCATCTTTCTAAATGACATTGCTTTCATCCCGGCTGAGCCCCCAAAAATCATGCTGGTGTACTGGGTGCAATTAATTTGTTTAACTCTGTGCAAAGCTTATTCAAGCTTATTTTCCTCTATCAAAATGCCTTCTTTTCCTAGGGTCTATGCTGTCTCACCCAGACGCCCCACAATTTTAATCCTACCACTATATACCCATGAGCAAGCTCATGTTGGTACTGTATATAGCAGCTGAAAATTCATGAGCAGGTGAGCTCCATTTCTAGAACTACTCCTCATGATATTTTCACTTTCGGGTTCCTGACTGCCGATGGAAGGTCTTACGTCTCTTTCTATCTATACGCTTGTCCATATTCATCTATTTCAACAATTCCTATATCAATTTGTCATCATTACTTGTTATTTATTAATATATTTTTCAAAAATTTGGGCAGCGTTCCGCCCTTATTTTATGGAAAATTCCTTGTTTCATACAAACGTTAACCTATGGTAAATTGAAATGAATGCATTATTATAAGATCATTATTTTAGTCCAACAACTCATATTTGCTTTCCTATGGTCGCCACAGTTACCACCATTCGTAAATCTCTATATTATCTTCTCACAGATCTATGCCAAAATGCATCATTTTATTTTAATTTTCCACCACGATGATTATCGAACAATGTACGTGATCTAAACCTACTTTATAATTTCGTTGACCTAAATTTCTATCACTAGTCGTACCCTTGAAAATATAATAATCGGCAGGAGTTAAATTAAAAATTCAATTTTCCTACTTAAACATTTACATAAATGTTATCCCCTTAATTATGGCGATCTTCCCGAATATTAATTTTTACCGTTCCGACCAACATTGAAATGGCCGCCCCGGTGAAGTACGACGGCGTCCTACTCCGCGATCAGTGTGACAAGACCTGACCATGCCGGCAGACACCGAAGGGTGGTTAGCGACAAGGCAACACATCAACATTCCTCAAAATCAACTGAGGAAATTGAATATTGCCCTAACACTTTCCACAAACTAATATAAGTAAAATGAATATAAATAAGTTAAGGGGAACCTGCCTAGCGATGCCAAAAGACATTGCGGCCATCCAGAATAAGTTAAATTAAATAAAACATTAACATAGAAAAATATATTTCTACCAAAAAAAAAACAATACTTACGATCCACAAGTTTGTCAGTCAAGCATACAAATTTGAAAAATTTTCTCCTTATTTTTCTCTATTTTTTGATATTATTTTCTCAATATTTCGTAAATTTTTATTTTTTATCGTTTAACCATTCTTTTTTGATTGTTTCTCTTTTTACCCTCTGATATTTAAATTTTTGGTCGCCGCTTCCGCCTATGTATTTTCTAAACCTTCTTTTGCAAGGTTTTGGCGGTTTTATTTTTTGGTTTTGTGTTTCTTTCTGCATCTGTAGGCTTTTCAATGATTTTAATTAATATTTGTTTTATTTAATTTTGTTATGTTTTTATTTTGTTTTATTTAATATGTTTTTTTATTTTATTTTTGATTTCTGCTTGCGGTACGTGCTTATGTTACAGCAGCCATATTGATAATTTTCAAACCTCATTAATTATTTTGTTTTAATTTACACAATTTTTCCATTTTTGTTTAAATTATGGCTTGTAGCCCAACATTATAATAAATATGTGAAAATTAAAATATATATTTTTTATGCCTCCCATATGGCCCACTTTGGGAAACACTGTATTAAATGAATGAAACAAATATCGCTAATAAAATAATCTTTTTCAATTTTTTTTCACTGTTATGTCATTCCCTTTGTTACTTTATTCGACTCAAACTATTTTACATCATCTCAATCATACCAGTGTGTCTTTGAATTTTAGAATTTTAATGTTTTCCAAGGTACCAACAGTTTTAATATAAATATTTAAGTAAAAATCCTTTTTAGGAATGAAATTTGCAAAGTATCTGCTATTAGAATAGATCAGAACTACAAAAGAGAGGTAATGAGACTGACAATTCAAAGACTAAACAACATGTTCAACAAAATCGAGGCCGATGTTATTCAAACGAAGAAACTGACGGAAAAAAATATTCTATTTCGAAATGAAAGAGCCATGCAGTTGATAGAAAGAAACGAAGATGTATACATTTTAGATGTATATATTTGAATATATTTTGGATGAGTTTATTCATTATTTCACCCTTAGGAAAGAACCAAAATTCAAGATTCCAGGTATAGAAATGCCCAAATTGAGCTTCAGAGTTTAATCGAAAGAATAAACTGTTTGAGACGATATCGGAATGAACTGGTTCATTTAATTGAATTGGTACATAAAAAGGTCCCATATCAGAAACAGTTGCAAAAGGATTACAAAAAACTTTTTAATGAGGTATTTTGAAATGAATTTTCTTTGTAAAGTTTATTGTTTTTAGTTTCAATATTATTAATTTTTTTAATTTTTTTATTCAATGCGTATTAGTGGATTTCAAATCATGTTTAGATTGTGTTTGGACCTTCGTTTTTAATATGTGTCATGGGACCAATACCATATACATAAACGACTATTCGTCATCTTCTTTCTCAAGTTCTTGATCATTGTTGACTGAAAGAATTGATTAGTATTCATGAACGCTATGTTATGTTTGTATTTGTATTTTGGTATTTGAAGGATGAGCATTAAGATTTTATGTTTAAAATGAGTTTATGAAAGTATGAACAGTTTATTTAAATTTAGTGAAATTTTTTTATATTTACATTAAAAGATTATTTTTGGTAATTTAAAAATCAAATTTACTTTTTAATAAAGTATATCGTTATGAAAAATTTTAATCTAAAACATTTTGATAATTTAATAACCAAATAGACTTTGATGTCTATTAATTTTTTTATTAAATATAAATTTTTTTATTAAATAATTTCTATTACATTTATTTATTTTTTAAATCTCTTCTAAACGTTTTCATTCACAAATAATTTCGGGAAATTTCTATATATTTCAAACAGGTTTAACAGTTAATAACTGATTTCATCAATTAGAATCAAAAAACAACTAAATGGATTTACTATTGCTTATTCAAGCATAATTATTAAAAAACATTAAAAATTATAAACAAAATGAAATTTAATTAATTTTAAGAAATTTGTATTTTTTTTTCCAATTTTATACATTTATTCACAAGATTTTACTTCAAACAAACATTTATCTTTTAAATTAAATTATATTTTTCACATTTTTACATGACATCATTTAAATTCATATCATACAAGATCTAAACACAATCTAAGTATGATTTGAAATCCACTAATAAACACAAAGTGCAAACAGGACTCTGAGTCAATCTTACAAGATAAAATACACAACTGTGTATTCGACTTCTTTTCACAAACTATACACCACTCCTAAGACGATAATGTAAACAATAACACCATTAATCACTATTATTAATCAATTCTTTCAGTTGACAGTGATCAAGAACTTGAATGCTCGTTATCTTGTTTCACAAGTTCTTAAAAATTAAAAGTTAAAACAAAAAAATCAATGTAAAACATAGGTCATTCTTTGGGTGGGTAACCGCTGTGATGATGAGAGGTTTTTCGAGTAAATTGTGAACAGAAATATTACAATTGCTAGAGAGCATGAAGTCAATGAAGAAGCAATAAATGCAATTACTTAAGTCGAGGCTTTAGCGACTGATATCGGTTTTGAAGTTATGGACATAGGCAATCTACAGAAAATCTTTTTTTCAGAAAATGAAACAAATATGACAGAGGTTAGATATTAAGCAATATATGAAGAGGACGACGTAGCTAATATAAAAAATATTCCAAAAGAGAATTACTCATGATATGGAACTAATTGATAAGGCAGTTGGTATTTTTGGTGAAGATGATCCGGATCTGGAACGAGGTAGTGATGTTCAGAAATTTAACGCTTTAAGCAAAACGTATCAGTGCAATGTACTTTGAACAAATTTTTAATTGCAAGATAAAATTTACTATTTTTCCTATACAATAATAAATTAAGCGTTTGATTTATGATTTATATGATTAAATATGATATTATTATTCTTCTATGAAAAATAGGGTGCATATAATATGAATTTTCCATTTATAAATAGTATATTGTATATACAATAATTACAATTTTAAAAAATATTCGTGATGCGTTTATTCAGTTTGGTTTGAAACCCCTCATTTTACTTGGGCTATGGATCATTATTTATTATTATTATTATTATTATTATTCCGCAGTGAATTCCATTTTATTTTCTGGGATACGGTTAGTATCCCACAATCGAATTGTTCCATTCACTGCGGAATTAAGTAATACACCAGCGTTTTTGATGTTCCAAGAAAATCCAAAACCTTCCTTGAAGAACGAGATCGTTAGTTTGAATTTCAGTTAATTTATCATCGATTGCTACAAAGCTCATGAGAATGCAAAAATATCGTAGTTGTGGAAGAACTTCGACTGATAGATTTAACAATTGTAATTTTTTATTCAATTGATTCAGATGAGTTGATACTATTTGATTGAGAACGTGAATGCTTGCGTCAGATTTTTGATATTGTTGATGGAGCAGTTCGGAAAATTTCGTCAACTCTACAAATGGCGACTCCATAGCCATATTTGTGTAGGATTGTGAAGTGTCCAACATCTCTTCTGTTTGCTCATTTACCAATGAACTTAGTTGAATATCCTTTTCATCTATAACCGGTGATTTATTAACAAAATTTGTTAAAAGCTGTTTCAAATCCATCATCTAAATTAATAAATGATCCAGTTAATCCAAGAAGGTCATCTGAAGATTTTTCAACTCGATAATCGGTTTTAAAATCTTTTTTAGCTGTGTTTCCATCGGGAAATGAATTTTCAAGTTCAAAAGATTTAAAGCAATTGTCGTTATCAATATCCACTTCATCATACTCCCATGGAATTTCGGAATTAAATGTTAACTCATTTAATTTATCTGCTTCTTCCTCTAATTTATCCAATTTATTTGTATACTCTAAATCTCTATAATTATGTAGTTGTTCAGTCATAAAGATTATAAACAGTATAAAGAGCCAAATGTCATTTATTCAAAATTAAATTTACAAATTCTTATTTTTCAAATTACTTTTATTTACCGAGCTCACTTAAAACAATCACAATTATTACAATTATAAAAGATTTTTTTTACATATTTCAATTAAAAAAACTTTATCCAAAAGAAGTCTGTTTTTTTCCTTTATAAGATAAAATTTTTTTTATTTTCTTGTATTAATTTTAATTATTGTTGTTACTTGGAGAAAAGACTCAAATTTTGAATCCATTCTCCAATTTACTAAACTACATTGGGGTTAAGGGAACAAACTAACCAAATTCTCAACAATTATTATTATTATTATTATTATTATTATTATTATTATTATTATTATTATTATTATTATTATTATTATTATTATTATTATTATTATTATTATTATTATTATTATTATTATTATTATTATTATTATTATTATTATTATTATTATTATTATTATTATTATTATTTCTGAAGGGTAATAATAGTAATAATAATATATAATAAAATATCCAAAAAGAATTGTCAAACAAAATCATCGAATCTCTGATGAGAATCGTCTGGTGTTAGGCTAATGGATAATTTCAAGAATCCCCTCTGCCATTTCTATATGGTAAAGAAAAGGATATGAAAATGAATGGTTATGCTCATCTAATGAATGCATGTCATAGCCTGTCATTTTCACTCAGTTTATGTTGAGTAATTAATGTTTTTTGTCGGGAAACGTAATTAATTAATAAATTCTCATTATTTAATATCTAAATTCTGCATTCTGTGAAAGGAAACTTTACCAGTTTCAGTTCTCAACTAATGTATTCAGAGCTTTGGTGCGCCAACTCCATTTGCAATTTAGCACTATTTGCCAAATACTTATTAAGACGATCTTTTCTTTGATATTTTTCTACCATAATTATTCCTATGTAACTTTCGTACACGGAAGGATTACAAAGCGGTTGATGCAAATATAGGCTATTGTATATATTTGAAGTATGAGTTTAACCATGACAGAAATCTTTTTCATTAGTTTGACACCTAGATTGGATAAAATACTATCTTATTTTTTTCACGAAGTGGTCATTTCCACTCAATTTATGCAGAGTAAGTAATGTATCATTCCCGGAAGCGCAATTAATTAATTAAATAATTAAATCTAGTTATCATATTTATTATTATTATTATAAGGACTTTTTTTGTGTTTCCCCTCTGATTTCTTTATATGTCACATAATATTTTCTACACAATTTGACTATGAATAACTTAAATAAATCTGATTCAAAGTCAAATTTTGTAGAAATTATTATTATTATTATTATTATTATTATTATTATTATTATTATTATTATTATTATTATTATTATTATTATTATTATTATTATTATTAATAATAATAATATTATCGCGTAATTATTTAGAAAATTATATATTATTCAAAAATTTAAATATGCAAGACATTTCACAGTTTTATTAAATGAAATGGGTCCTGTTCACTCTAACAAGAAATTTAATTAAATCTCTGTAATTCACTCTCTCACTCTAAATGATTTTTTCAGTTGTGTTTCTTGTTATTCACTTGATACATTTCAAAAATATAACAATTTTCAGTAATTGATCTAACATGTACTAAGAGATGTATTAATAAATGATGTATTAATAAAAGATGTATTAATAAACATTAAGGGCCTCGCCTCCCTATTAGAAAATTCATAAATCATTTTTCATAAAAATAAAATCCTACAATAACATAAATGTTACATATTTATATTCTGTATAAATTTTATTCGATTACTTATAAAAATAATAAATGTGATTTTTCTTTATATTTAGAATTTATAAATAATTTAAACATAAATAACCTTTGTCGTTTTTTAGTCCTTGTAAATCTTGTAGTTTGTCATCAGCCTTGTATAACATCTGGGGCCCCTTGAATACTTTTGCACATAGGACAGAAATTATAGTTTTGTCATTTCAACATACTGTAAGATATTTAAATTTTGTTTTGTTCAATAAGTTCTAATACTTTGATAAAATAAATATTGTTTCCGATGTAATAATTTGTTTAAATTGATCAACTTTCGGAAATTTTCTTTAGGTTGTTCCCTTATTCTTTAGATACAAATAATTTATATATATATATATATATATATCACATAATATTTTCTTCAGAATTTGACTATAAATCAGATTTATTTAATTTATTCACGAATTTTCGGCACAGCCTTTTTTAAATGATCACTTATAAAGAAATCAGAGGTAAAAAAAAGTCCTTATAATATTATATATATTATCATAAACTTTAATCTCATAAGTCTAATGTCAATATTTTTCTTCTCACCTTGTTAACTAGTCCAGTAAATATTATTATTTGTTTGAGTAAATAACTATTTTCAATGATTATTTTATTAACGACTGTTTAAAATTATTCATTTATCTAATATATTACATTCCTGATAAGGAAAACGGTCTATTGAAGTCCCTTCCCCCTAATTTGCTTATTTTAACCCAAAGCTTTGAACATTTTGTAATTCAAACTCAAAATTTCATAAATTGTTTTAATTGATAATTTCCAGTTAGAATCAAACGTCACTGCAAAACTTCCGAGGAATATGTTTTATTTTTTTATTAAATAATACAAATTATTATTATCTAAATATTCAGTTCAACATAGCTAAAGAGACATGTAATGAATTAATTAAAAATGTTGAAGATCCTTATGCTCCTGGAAGATTACGATTTCTCGAAGGCCGAGATTTAGATTCAGAGAATTTACAAAAGAAAGTAAACATTGTTGAGTCGAGATTGATAAATAAAGAAGAAGAATTGTTAGAGAAAGATCTACTCTATGAAGCTGTCAGTAGACTTGTTGACCAAGTTCAGCTGAGAAGTGTCATAGGAAAGTATGTAAAATATTTTTATTTGGTTACTGTAAATTTCACCAATTAAGTGACACAGATACACCTTTTACATAGGTCTCCTACGCTTCTGATCTCTTTTTACTATAAATGTTATCTTTCTCCAAATAAAGTTTTGTATTTAGTGATAAAAAGATTTTATAACGTTTTAGCATACCTTGTGGCGCATGTTCTAGGTTCTTTTCTTGTGTGAAGTCTTTTAACACGTTCTTGTGTTGATATTAGATACTTACTATCAAAAGAATTTGAAAAGTTAAGGTACAAATTTGACGGTGACTCGTTATTTATTTATTAGCTACTTACTTTTAGTGAGTAGTAAGAATTGGATATGCAAATGTAAGCTAGTACCAAAATATCCAAACAATTATTATGTTTATAAAATATTTTATTTTTAGAAATTATTACAATTATTAAAACATATTTGCTTAGTAAATAATATTTTGTCTTATTTATGATTTTCTAACTCAGTGCGCATTATTACATTTGGAGCAAATTGATATTTGCAACATTCAATTTTATATGTTCCCTAATTTGCCCCCCCCCCTATTCTATAATTCAACAATTTGGAAAATTTGAAATATTTAGATACTTTAGATACCTAACCTAAACATAGAGACACAGTCATGTTCATGAATGACCCCCCTTCTTTGACTTGTTATCTGCTGGGTGTTGAGGTGATTTAGGACGTTGCTACTTTGTATTTCATATAAAACATGAAGAAATAGAAAATTGAAGTAAATTATTGTTTTACTATTGCATTATTCATCTATTTCTTAAAAGCATTTATTTAAATTTTATTATGAATAAATGCCGGGCAAACACAATAAAAATGAAAAGAAAGATGAAATTCTTATACTTTTACAATAAGATAAATTAAAAGTGAGGTTGTAGAAAGGATCAATGTATCCGAATCCAGCGTAAACAGATTCAGAAAGTGTTTGCAATCAAATTTTACTTTCAAAAATATGGAAATAAAAATTGAGAGCTCAGACTAAGAGAAACTCATGAGTCATGATAAAGGTATGGGGACAAAAACAAAAAGTAAATACTCGACTGCATGGGTTAGACTTAAATAAGACTTGAATTTCCCTTCCCAAAAAAGCACGGTTGATGTTATGTAAATAGTCCTCAATTTGTAAATATAACTTCAATAAAAAATTCAAAAAAGTTGTATTATTCAAGCATTGATTGCAGAGATGGGCAAACTTTTGGAACTTGAGGCATTTGAAGTTTCATAAAATTTTTGAAACCGGGTTACAAATCTTTGACATTTTCATAAGCGCCAAACATGATTAAACCGAAGCAAACAAATAAAATGATCATAAGCAAATTTAAAATAAAACCAGATTCAGATTTGTTTGGCTATCTTCTCGGATTTTCAGGGCCTGCCAAAACTCGTGTTTGGGCCGTATCCGGCCTGAGGGGCGTAGTTTGCCCACCCCTGATTTATTGCATTATGTGAATATTTAAAATTCATATTAAGTTAAAATTAGCAAAATTTCGAATTTCATTTTTAATTTTTACACCAGTCATCATAAATCATCAACAGTTTAACCACAAATTAAAGTTTAGAAATAATTAATTCATATATATACATAATATGGTCACAGACATAAATTAAGTGAATTTACCAAATAAGAGCTGAAAAATAATTTTAGTGAGAAAAATAAAATACAAACACACATACAAACATACAAAAACCTTATAATAAAAAGTACATCCAAAGGTGCAAAGATTAATTGCAGCAATCATTTATTACATTCTTTTATAATAATAAGATTTATAATATTACACTTTTCCCGGAGAATAAGAGAAAAAAGCAACAATGAAAATTATAATATATCTAAAAAATTCCAATTTAACACATTTTTAAAAATTTTAAAAAAGATAATAGATTTCCCAAAATTATGGAAAATGTAGAAGAAGAGCATTGAAAAACGTAATTTATAAGTGAAATAATAAAATCTAATAATAAATTCTAAACTTAAATATTTTTAGGTATTCAGAAATTGATAAAGCAGATTCATAGAAATTTTTCATAAATTATTTTTGAATTAAAACATTTTAGAAGAGATTTAAAACTCTGTATTTAAATAATATTTTAACATACGTTGCCTTGATAAAAATTAATTATAAATAACTGAAATTCATAAAAAATACGAAATCTTATAATCAAAATTAAAATAATCAAAAAAAGATAACGAAGTTTTAATAATTGAAAATCTCCAATTAAGTATATCGAACAACATATATTTTCATCGTTTATCTGTCTTCATCAGACTAGAATTCACATTAGCAATAACTAAATGAAAATAAGCTCTACTGAAACTAATTAATTAATGATAATCGTTTACAAATTTTATCAAAATCTTTCAAATAAAGATATTACTGATTATAATCACTGGAGTAATATAATCAAAATTATTTTAATTAAAGATAAAAACAAAATAAATGATTGTTTCGATATTGATTTATATTAAAAGTATTTGTTTATCAAAATAAAAAATAATTTTCAAAACAATTGTCCGATTGAAGATTTCAGGAACGACACCATCAAAGTGGCCAAGTCAATCAACCACATCAAATCAAGGATCATGGACATAGAAAAGCACCTGAAAGTAAAAACTGCAGAATTGACCATTAAAATTACAGAAGTTAATAAATTAGAAATGCAAGTCGATGTAAGCTCTTATTTATTGTTATTTTCTCTACGATTCCACAGTTTCAATTATGCAAAATGCATCAAGTTTCATCGTTAAATTTACATAAAATTCAAACTTTGTCAAATTAAAACAAAATGAATTTCCATCGATATAATTAATATAGATTTAATTTATATTGTTTAAAACAATTCATTGTGAATTTCCATAAATATGGCTAAAAGAGTACTTTTCGTAATATTGTCGTAAGATATGAGGTAGGAGATGGGAAATGTTAAATAAGAGGCCCCTTGCACGTATTATCGTGATCTTCTTTTATACAACGAATAATCATGATCAACGTATTCCGACCGGAAATATAAACGGAAATATAAATCAATTGGAATTTTTCTTTTACAAAATTAAAATTCTGAATGAAGAAAACTTGAGTTTTTCACTGAAGAAAAATAATTAATTACTAGAGTAAAATTTATGTGGCAGGAAAGAAATTTCAAATTAATAGTTGATGAATTTTTATCTTTTTTTGCTGAGGAAGTAATTAAATTTCTAAAATTTTCACATTCAATATTTGCATGGATATCCATTTTAATCCTTATGATTATGACGGTAATAATAATAATAATAATAATAATAATAATAATAATAATAATAATAATAATAATAATAATAATAATAATAATAATAATAATAATAATAATAATAATCTGAAAATTAGAACGAAAAGTTGCTAAAATTTAAAAATTAGGACGTAGTCACTATATCAGCTGCAGTGAACAAGTCTTCAAATTCTTCAATTGAAGAATGCTCTGAGTCAACTTGGAACTGTTGAATGATTACTTCTTCATTAACATGGTTCATAAGGGCATATAATGTATAAAATATAAATTTTTAAACAATTTCAATTTTTAAATTATAAATAAATTCTAATTTTCAAATTTTTATTAATTTTTGTTTTAATTTTCAAATTTTGGAGAAAAAAGTTCTAATTTACAAATGTTCCCTAATAATAATAATAATAATAATAATTATAATGAAATCAATATTAAAGTAATAATAATTATATTAATTTAATTGTCTTCCTAGAAAAACAATCGGGAACTGAATGAACAATATGGACGCATGGAAGAAAACAAAACTCCTTGCTTAGGATTAAAGAAACAATATCTCAAATATGAAACTCACAATCAAATTAAGAAAGAATATAAAATGAACAAGAATAAAAAGAAAAAGGTGAAATGT
This sequence comes from Schmidtea mediterranea, assembly GCA_022537955.1. NCBI lineage: Eukaryota > Metazoa > Platyhelminthes > Tricladida > Dugesiidae > Schmidtea > Schmidtea mediterranea. The sequence continues at coordinate 252,798,904 of CM039680.1, read as the reverse complement.
TGTCATGTATTTTTTAATTATTTTTCATAAAGCGATTAATAACTTTATGCAGTGGGGCCCAATCTTTATCAGACTCGGGTTATTTTTCAAATTACCAGGAAGTTCACGGGCCGCGACTTTTTTCGAAATGTATAATAGATCATTCCATTTTTTAATTCTCAAACTAAAATGATAAACAAATAAATTATTAATAAAAAACACACCCTAAATTAACGGTTTTTCTGTTTTTTTCATTTAGTACTATTTTTTTATACAAACTTCTGCATTTAAATATTTGGGTAATTAAATATGTATATGTAAAACTAAATATTATTAAATTTGCGTATAATTGGTCACGGGCCGTTAGGTGATATGTAGCGGGCCAAAAGTTGGCAATACTGACTTCATGTATGAAGACTATCGTTTTTCGTGAAAATCTAAAAGTGGCATGTTACATGGTTCATTCAGGATTTATCAACTCACTGAACATGGTAAGAGTAACATTTTCAGTTTCTGATGTTACTGGAGAATGCTCATAGGTATGGGGAATAAATATTAAGATGTCATCACGACAGAATCTACAATTCGTACTCTTAGCCAATTAACTCATATTTCTAACAATAGATTGCATATAAATATTGAATAAAATTCAAAGACCAAATACCCAAGTTGGTGCTATATTGGGGGTTTGTTTGAATTTGTGAGAAAATTGTTTATTTAAATTAGCTGAAAAACCACATAAAAAAAGCTTTATGAAATCGAATTATTCTAAAATATTTTAAAAAACGACTCCAATCAAGATGAAGGATTCTCAAATCTTTATTGTTTTAAAACCTTCGGAATATAGAATCCAGAATTTCCAATGTAAAAATATTATATAAGTGAAGTCATCCCTAAGTTAATCTGTTTTAAACTCTGAGAATTTTCTAAGCGGCACATTTTCTGCTTTATTCAAAATGGTATAATATTTAAACAAATTAAAACTTTTAATAATGGATACTATAAATACAAAAAGAGCTGTAGCACACACTAATTAAATTTCAAATTTAATATATTTGATATTCACATTTTGCGCACTGCTAGTCAATGGTAACAACAACTTTAATTTTTTATAAATATTTGATAATTATTTAGCGCAAAATATAATTCCAGATTATTCCAATTCCCCAAAAGAGTCAATTATTCTTTAATTGCCGGGCAGCAGAAAACCGGTTGCCATCAATTTGGAAAAGCAAACACGAAAATACTTGACAATTGAAAGCAGAAACTTATGATTATATTATATTTGATATTAGGCTTATTCTTGCACTTAATTATATACGTAATGAATAAATTATTTAATTGTTATTTCTTTAATATTTGATTTGGGTATCCGTGCTTGCGTGTGTGGCCTGCGATTTCATATGCCATTTCATTAACTATTCGATATAAGCAGATAATTTGCACGTTTCAATCACGTGACGTTTTGTTGATTTTAATCGATAAAATTAGATCCGGATGTATTAGTCACGTGAATATGACTGCATGGAACTTGCAAGTGTGTATGTGCTTGCATCACGTTTTCTGTTTAAATAAAAAACTGATATACACTCTAGAACAGTGATTCTCACACTTTTTCCCGAAGGCCAAATCTAATTTGTCAAGTATAGTGGTGGGCCACTAACGTTGAAAAGGAGAAACGTATTTTGTGTCCTTCGATTTTTAAACTACAAGAGTACGACCATTCATTTGCTAGCAGAAAACACCAGAATGATATCATATCATTGGCAGATATCACGTCAGTAAGCTCGTCAAATCTGCCTTTCAGAACCGAGTTACATTTCATATCAATAATTTCAAGCTGCAAATTTTCTTCAAGCATATTTTTTCTGCAGCAAACTGGGAAAATCGGAGCTCCAAAGTACCCAAAAGTACATCAACCTTGTTTTTGTATTTGTCAGCATCAAGTTCGTTCTCTGCTTCTCTCTCAATAAATGCTGGAGTCTATAATATAAGAAAAAATCAATAACCATATTTTATAGAAACACCAATTTCTTTGCTAGTTCAATGAGACTCAAAAAAAATTGAAAAACACAAAGAAAATTTTAATACTAAACAGCAACATAAAACAGTAAAATTTTCATGCAAAATTTTCATGTGTAGAAATGATTCGATGAGATACGCGCTATATTAAATGTTTTCTATATAATTTTTGGGACTTTGAATTTTAGACAAACTAAAGATCTATTAACCGTTAACATAATTAACTTTAATTCTGCAGTGTAGCCAGGATTTCAAAGGGTAGTGCAAAACATATTTTTGCCTAAAAACTCTAGCAATTCTATATATATTTCCGACCTCAAATTTCGGCAATAACATTTATTTTTGATCTTCAAAATTCACACGTGAAGTCGACTTTTCCATTGCGGAACTCATCGATAAAATCTTCAAAACAATGTTCAAAAAAATCAATCCGTTGAGTCTTTCCTTTCATGTCGTGTTTCTGTTGGGGTTGTCGGTGAATTCGAATAGGAATTATTGTCAATCTGACTCCAAGCGTGTTTTTAAACAACAGTAAGGAACTCCAAACGATATAAACTTTATTAATTATACACTTTATCTCTACTTTAAAATGACACAACGAATTATCTATCAATCACAATTTGATGCTTATTACGACCCTTCGGGAAGAATAGCACTTTTCGGATCAATTGGATTTCACAATCACTTGACTACTGTGGTGGGTTTCTGAGATCAGTAACTTTGATTTAATTGCTTTGCTTTGCTTTGACCTTGCTTAATTTCTGTTTCAAATATCTCTTTAATTTCTTTTTGTCTTTCTTTGTCTTTTTGCAATTTTGTCCCTTTGATTCCAATTGCGCTTCCTTTTTATACTCCATCATCCAATAATACTTACTGATGTCAAATAGAATTTCTGATATATTTTTACGCTAATTCCCTTTGGGCCTCTATAATCACCGACAGCTGTCCAGATAAATAATTTTTTAGAGATGCCCTTTCCCGGATTCCCAAACAACATTTCTTCTCTTATCTTGAAAGGGCTTTCGAGATAACGTGCAAATTTTGCTTTTGTTTTTGTTTTCTTAAATTTGCACTTGTTAATTATAAATGACCTTCTATAATTTAATTGTCTGTTTTTATTGATTTTCTCTTATTCCCCTCTCGTTGTTCAACATTTCTTTTTCATTCCTTTTTTATTAAGCTCCAGAACCACATCTTAATCACTTATCATTGTTTCCCGCAATCATTTTACATGTTTATTAATTATTTTATTCTATTATTTAGGTATCCTCAACATTTCTATCAATTGTTTAAGTTGTTTCATTTGTCTGAACGAACGTTCGACGTCAGTGGTTGTTACAGGAATCACATTACAGATTTTCAGCAATTTAAACACGTTTGGAAACCTCTCTTAAATTTCAGAAGTTTCTTGACTCAATTTAATGTTTTTTGAAAGAAATGTTTCGCCTAAAAACGCTGCAATTTTGACCATTTCAGCTAGGAAGCCTGGGTGCAAATGGACTCAGGCACCCCTTGTCTACGTGTCTGGTTTAATTTATTTAATTTATAATTAATTTTATAATTCGATAATTATTCTACTAACATTTTATTTAATAGAACTTTAGATAGTAACAAAATCAGATAAAATATATTTCATGGAAAATGGTTAGGAATACTTCAATACCTCAAACCTCTGTAATATCCATAGTTTATAAATATAATATATTTGGATATTTCTCCATCACAAAGGCACTGGCAGCAAACAACGAATTTCTGTGTAAAGAAATAAGTTATTAGACTTGTCTAGGAAACCTTTTGGGTAAAAATAAAATTATTTTCCTAAAAATATGTGATATAATTATATATAATTTAAAATAGATCTAACTCACTTTATTGCGTTCCATTGCCAGTCAGTCAGTCATTAAATATATATGTAAATATGACAATATATTTGATAAATAATAACTTTTTAAAAAGTCCACATGGTTTCTGATTAATGAATTTGATTTTCGCAACTTGTATTTTTGAGAATGTATCTCAGCAGACGTTGATGTCTCTTTCTAGACAACCTTTAGGTTGGTTGTACAAAACAAATCAGTAATATTTCGTTTTTCCCATCAAATAACTGCAAATATTAAAAAAACTTGAAAAATCTTAAAATGGAATTAAATTCAAATCTGACTTTGATTTGTATGTTAAAGTGATATGATAAAAAGTGGTTTTATACATGAAAATTTATATAGAAATTTATACACAAGAGGGGGAAATCCAAAGGCTCTGAACATAATGGTTGTTAGTAATTGGGTGATAGATGCTTGGAATAGCGTTTCAAATACAAACATTCATAACTCAATTAAATCAGTTAAACTTTCATATGATATTAATGCATAGCATATTTCTAAATACGATATTTATTGTGGATGTTCAAAAATACACATACGCTCCGAATGTTTAATTCTTCTTTGCATCGTCAAAAAAACATCGAAACAGAACATGATATTTTTGATTTAGCTGATAATTAATAATAATAAATGGGATTGATATAATTTTATTTTGTCATATATAACTAATATCTCAAATAATATGACTACTCGATTAGTATGACCGAAACATGACATATTTTAGTCATACTATTAAATAATATGAGTCATACTATTCGGTAATATCCGTTACTATAATTTTATATAAAAGTCCACATATGTTTGTTTGTTGCCACATTTTAAATTGTCCATTGTTAATAATCATCTTAAATATAACCGTAGGGAAGCACGGGATTATGGCTAGGATTCTATAAAGTCATATTATGTAAATTATTTTGAAAAAAAAGTAATAATTTTGTAAATAATTTGAAAATTAAGGATATTTTTAAAACTTCTTTAAATAACAGTTATTTATATTTATTCTTATCATAATTGCAAAATTTTAAGTTTTAAATGTTTACATTTCGACTAAATTCTTTGATATTCACAGGCTACAATTGTGTTGTTGGTAGTAAATTATTATCATTATTATTATTATTATTATTATTATTATTATTATTATTATTATTATTATTATTATTATTATTATTATTATTATTATTATCATTATTATTATTATTATTATTATTATTATTATTATTATTATTATTATTATTATTATTATTAATATTATTATTATTATTATTATTATTATTATTATTATTATTATTATTATTATTATTATTATTATTATTATTATTATTATTATTATTATTATTATTATTATTATTATTATTATTATTATTATTATCATTATCATTATAAGCGATGAAATTATTAAGAATATCAAAAGTTGATGTGAAAAATAATTTCTTTTTTTATTGGTTGTAATTTTCTCCTAACCAATTAAACAAGAACTTATTAAGACATATTTAATTATTCATATTTTTCTATTATTTTATTTAAAATACATGAGAAAATCGAAAGGAATTACCAATTTTTTAATAACAATTCTTCTTCATTATTTTGCTTCTTTAGTGTCATCGAAAACCGCAACAAATGTGTGAGGATTTGAGATTTATTGCTATTCTCAATTTTGTATCGTTTTGTTTAGCTCCACCGAATATATTTTATCCAAGTTTGAAAAGGTATCCATCATCCTAGATACGATTCTTAATGAAAACTACTATGACAGTAATTTGCCACCAAATTTTAATAAAAGTAATTTAATTTTCTTTTTGTCAAGGGAGCCTCTAATGACCCATTAACTTACAAAATGAAAATGACATCAAAATCTTTTTTAAGAGCGAAAGTTGTGTATGAAACTGTTGATAAATGTGTTAATATTCTGAATTCACTTGAGAGATGTCCTTTCATTAATTCGAAAAATATTGCAATGAATGTGATTGATGATGTTTATTTGAATAGCAATGATTACAATAATGGTAGATTTGATATAATAAATGAAAGTGATTTGTCTGCTGGTGTTGGTTCTGTTATAGTTCTATTGTTTTCTGAGTGTTTAGTTTTTTTGTTTGGTTTTGTTATGATCTTGTATCCTGTAATTTTTGTAATGGGTGTTATGCCATGTATATTGAAGAGAATGGCAGTCATTTCTGTAAATGAGTTCGAGAGCATTTTTTATTTAGTGGAAAAAAATATTATGTAACATAATAAGAAATTCAAGTTAAAAATACTCCATTCCAATTTTTAAAATGCTTTTTAAAATGTTTTTTAAAATTAGAATTTTGTTTGTTTATGAAACATTTTAATTAAAAAATGATAAAATTCTTAATTTTTTTTTAATTTTTTTAAATGAATTTTAAAAATTCTGAAAAGAGTAAAATATCTTTTTGTCAAATTAATAAATTATCAAACACTATTTCTAATGATTTGGATGTCCGAAGTTACTGTGACCTGCGATTATTGGTTTAAAATGGTTTCAATTTTAATATTACTTAATTTAAATTTCATTCAAACAAGATTTTGTTTCAAAAATGTCTTTTTTTCTTCCAGGAAATCCATTGGTCATCATAATAAATCTCCATATAAAAAGCATGGGCCCAATTATGGAGGAAAAAATGGTGGGTTGAAATTATGGTTTGATTTTTTATTATTAGATTTTTTTTATTTAATTACAAAATGTAAGTAAATGTGTCCCGTCTGACCAAAGCCAGGCGTTTATCACTACAAGAGCTAGCGATGTAATGGGCAAAATGTGATAAAACTCATTTTTTACAATTTTTAGTTTATATTCCAAAATAAGAAATTCATATATCACTTTCTGTCAAAAACTAAAAATTTGAAAAATGAGTGACAGATTATTTTCAAAATTATTAAAATTAGAATTATATAAAAATTAAATTTTTTAAAAGTAATTTTGCGTAAAACCCAATGAAAATAAAACAGCTTTGTTTAAAATTAACGATTTATTTTAATTTTTAAATTGAAAAAATTTTATCACTTCATATAGAAAAAAGAATTGTCACAAATAGTCTTAGACAGTATTTATCCGATTTCATTATATTAAACGACGAATGTCAGGCGCTTCCGTTTTGTGTGTTAGATATGTTTATTTGTGTTTATAGGCAAGTTTTAACTTGTCTGTTATTTTATTTGTCATGTACGAACGTTTGCATACTTGATAACTATTGAAGTTTATAGATTTATTAAATAAGTAGTTGTGATTTAAACAAAAAGTATTATAGACATTTTTAATAGGAAAATGGCACTTCGCGAAAAGGTTAAACATCAAATAATTATTTTTATCTTTATTGAAAATTTTGAAATCATACAAGGAGCTAGAGACCTGAGCAATATTGAGAACTTTGATTCAGGTAAGAAATTTAATTCTCCTGGTAATTATATTGAATAAACGTAAATGAAATATCAAAAATATTCTTTCTATAATTCCGATAATATTTACTATTTTACAGTTATATTTAAATGATTTTTAAAGTAAAAGTTTAAAAATTTAACCAAAATTATTTTTCAATTTGCTGATCGTAATTTTCATATAAAATGATAACCTTAATTTAAAATAAAATTGGAAAATAAAGTAGGAAATAAAATTTCAAAATAAATTATATAAATTTGAAAGGTATAAAATGAATATTGCCTTTAATATATGGAAATATTATGCAATAATATGCAGTCCATGTCCCGATCTTGGAATACTTTGTAGGAGTGAGGGTCAGTAATTTATAATAATATATTGCTATATATTGCATGGTTTTTACTTTAAAAAACTATTATTTCAAATAAAAAACTATTGTTTTAAACAGACAACTTCTTGCTGAATAAAAAATTACAATTGTATTTTACAAGAAAATATTCCTATAAACCTCGTTTTACACATAAATAAACCAACTAAACAAGATAACAGTCCAAAAGAATCATCAAAAGAATTTTTAATCAGAACTGCTGTCTTCTTACCGCTTTTAAAGCATACCGATTCACATCCCTAAAATCCCACAACAATCTTCAATACGGAGGACCAAGAAAACGAGCAAAGGTGCAAGCAGGAAAATTACTTCGAATTTCGGGAGAGAGAAAAAATATCATGGACGACGAGTCTTATTTTAAGCTTAAGTGTGATTATTTACATGGTAATGATCACTACTTCCATTCTTGTATCCAGTCTGCTCCTCCCCAGCTCAAATTTAGAACTGTGCATAAGTTTCAGTTGAAATTAATGTTGTGGCTTTGTGCGTCCAAAGATTATATTGGGAATCCTGTATTCTTGGAGAGCCCAAAAAAGTATGAATGCCCAGTTTTATCAGGAACATTGCCTTAGACGGGGTTTGGTTCAATTTATTAATAAGCACCATATTGAAGATAATATTCTTTGCTGGCACATTATGCCAACAGCACTCTCCAGGTGTTGTGAGATCTCAATATTTCTTTTGTCGAGAAAGAGTGCAATCCTCCAAACATCACTCAATGCCGCTCCATCGAGAATTTCTTAGGTTCTTTAAAGTCCAAAGTGTATCAAGGAAAATGGGAGGCTCAATCAGTACATCAACTAAAAAGTAAAAACATTAAAATCTTGAAAACTATGGACGATTCATCGTTGCGGGAAGATTTTCGTACAATCAAAAAGCGCCTATGGTCCTTGAACCGTGATGAACCTCTTGATATTATATGACTCATTTTTCTTGTTGCCTGAAAATTTAAATATTTTTTAAATAAATTATTGTTAAAACAGGTTTACCACATGGATATGTACTTCCGCCAACAGTGGATAGATCAAAGATTGAACTTCCGAAATTCCGGAATGAATGAAAGCTTGAAAATTACAACTCAAGTTTTGTCAAAACTGTGGAAACCCGACACTTATTTTCATAATGGAAGGGGTTCATATCTTCACAAAGTTCCTTGTACAAATAAGCTATTACGAGTTTCACCTGATGGATTGGTTTTATATTCAATGAGGTATTAGACATTTTTGTCATTTGCTATAATAATAATAATAATAATAATAATAATAATAATAATAATAATAATAATAATAATAATAATAATAATAATAATAATAATAATAATAATAATAATAATAATAATAATAATAATAATAATAATAATAATAATAATAATAATAATAATAATCTGAAAATTAGAACGAAAAGTTGCTTATGCTTTCAAATGACAAATTATCGTAATTAAAATGCAATAAAATAAAAAATGGTTTAATAATAATAATAATAATAATAATAATAATAATAATAATAATAATAATAATAATAATAATAATAATAATAATAATAATAATAATAATAATAATAATAATAATAATAATAATAATAATAATAATAATAATAATAATAATAATAATAATAATAATCTGAAAATTAGAACGAAAAGTTGCTTATGCTTTCAAATGACAAATTATCGTAATTAAAATGCAATAAAATAAAAAATGGTTTAATAATAATAATAATAATAATAATAATAATAATAATAATAATAATAATAATAATAATAATAATAATAATAATAATTATAATAATAATAATGTTGGGTTTTTATAAAGAAAGTCGGTGCTTAGGTCTGACTCCTTGGTGTCCTTCTTTAATCAATTTAATTAACCCAACACAGTTTCCATTTGTTTACAATAATTATTTTTTGTTGCGGGTTTCTCTTTTATCCCGGGTTTTCTTCGTCAACCAATTTCGTTTTCCGTAATTAGAAAATTTGTTGACGTTCCGGGTTTCTCACACTATTTGGGTTTTCTGTTGGCTCGGACTTCCCATTAGCTCGGGTTTACCATTAGTCAATTAATTTTTAATTAATTTCTATTTTTATTAAATATTTCTTTCTGCGGACCCCCAATCGATTTAATTTTATTATAATTGGATTTGTCTCGTCATTTGGCATCCGCACATACCCGTTTCTCCAGATAAATATTTATTTTAAAATTTTAATTGATTTTGCCTTTTTAGTTATTATTTCGAATATCATTGCTTTTCCATTTTTTTTTACTTTTGTGCATTTTGTTAACCCCAACATATCTCCCCCCTTTAATTTAGATTCGTCCTCGAATCTGTTTATTTCTGATTTACATATATATACTCATATACACCCCTATCTTATATACTTTTTAAAAAAAAGTTTTTACATTTTTTTTTCCTTGCCTCATAATCCCGCATTAGCCAATCAAATTGATTTTTCTTGCATCTAATGTAAAAGTGCAGATTCACACAAAATTCTAACAATATTCATAAAATAATTGATTCGACTACTATTACACTATTACTACTTTATCAAATTGCATGCAAAATTATGTCTTACTACACAAATGTTTCTTCATAGCCAATCCAAGGTATTGGAGTCCTGGATTGATTCACAGAAGATTTAGACAATACTCGGGATTCATATAGAACAATGGCAATGAGAATCGTGACACATATTGTATAATAATGATCGTCACGAATAGTGTTATGCACGCAAATTCATTATCATTTAGTGTTAATGATATAGTTTTATTGTTTGGAACAGACACATTGATATACGAAAAGTTGGTTTCATTGGCTGATTGTGGAGTTCGAATAACTTGGTTTGATTCCGGTAGATATTTATTTTCAATACCGTGATGCGGAGTTTGAACAAATTTGTCTTCTACAAATATTAATTTCCATAAGTCAGAAAATAGATAACGTCGATAATTTTTGATTTTAACAAACACTAGTTTTGAGGTTAATGTCAATGACAACCGTCGAAAAGTTAATATCTGAGATTTATTCTCGCCTTCTAGCACCGATTGAATTTTCCCAAAGTAATATATAACAGGTCTTTGATTTAGATAAGCATGTCTGGTAACTTTTATGGATTGATTGAAATAATCGAAAGTCACTCGATTTGTTTCATTTATTACTCGTATCGTTTGTTGATCGGAATGAATCTTGACCCACTGATTGTCGCTATCCGTTCCGTTTTCATATACGGATTTTTCGTAATAATGAATTAGGACAGTATATGTCTGAAACAATTTTAAATCAACATACTTTATAAATGGCTTCCTGCTATTTAATGTATCTATAGCATGGTGTTGGAAAACTGTTTTTACTTGTTTGGATTCCCGAGGTTCCCAATACACATTAATCCCGCTAAGCACTGGTTCAATTGATACTCGGTTCCATAATTTTTTTGTCCAAATATTGATACGTATAATATTTTGTATTTTCGTATTATTACTTTTTCAATCCCATTGTGTAATTAACCAGAGATATTCATAATTCATTCTCAAGTGACGAGCTACATGGGTATTTTTATTGTAACGTAATTTTATTGGAGGTTCAAAAAAATTCAATAGACCACTTATTTCGACTTCATCGGCCATTTTTAGTATATACAATTTGAGTACATGTTGAGTATATACTAATTTTCTCTAACAATGGCACGGTTTTAATTGCATAAGATGGAAGCATTCGTTTTGCATTCGTACACAAAACATTCATAATCATTACTGTAGCAATCAATAAAACTTTATTGATGTAACTTAATGGAGCTGGGTTTTTCGTAAATTTTTGTTTAATTACTGTTCTATCTTTATCTTTGTTTAGTTTCGATCTTAATGGATATCGTGCTACATCTTGAGCTGGTACTGATTTGTTTTTGACTTTTTACTATTTCATCACACATCTGTACATCGTACTTTTTGATTAGCTTTTGGTTTGGTTCAAAAATACAATCCTCCTCTGATGCATTCATTATATTAGCATAATATATTACTTCACTGTTTGGTGGCACTTCTAATGTTTGATTTAGAAAGACTCTTCCGGTCTAGCCTTTTATCAAATTTCAGGTTTTCAAATCAAGAGAAATCCCTTGCAGTTGCTCCATAATGTCCATGCCAAAAAGACATTTTACTGGACTTTTTCTCATCACTGATACCCAATGAGTTATTTCCTGATCCCCAATGATTAACTTGGCTTTTAATTTTCCTATAATATTTAACACATTACGTGACATTGATTTAATGACATGATCTGGTAGCTTTAACTTGGCTTTCTCCTGCCGGGTTAAGAATTTTTCTGACACTATCGTATGACTTGACCCTGAATCTAACAAAGCTTCAACTTTCCTTTTATTGAACTGTATGGTTGTTCGAGGTTGTTTGCCCCCAACCACTATTGTCATTAATGCATAACTACATGGAAGACCAAGCATGTTCTTTCTTTCAATTTCAGCACTCGTTGGTGCCATCTTTTCTAATTCAAATGCGAAATTATCAATTGACTTCATTTCTTTCAGTTTTCTTTTCAATATACCGGTGCTGTTGGCACAAACGTCGGGGTGTACCACCGAGTAAGAGTATCAATTCCACTCAATTTAGGCATTGGTTTCAACAAGAACCTGGACTCTGGTTCTGTTGTACTTTTCACTATCCCTCTCCAAAAATATCTTTGCTCGGGCCTGCCACCGTTGCTATCGTCATTATGAGCACTATTTTTGTTTTCCGATTGACATAAAGATTCCTCGCTTTTTTGATCATTTTTCAACTGTGCTTTTACTTTTGCAATTTCTTTGTATTGATGATTTGTAATAAAGAACCTAGCCCTAAAAGGAATACACCCAATAATAAATTTCCATGACAATCCGGAAATGATATATATTCGATGGGCGGACAATATCTGTGATACTATTATCTTTATTGTTACTGCAATTACATATATTCCAATTAAACCAGCACATGCCTGTCCCAAGAACATAAATTTGCACCAAATCTTTTCCATTCCTTTATAGGTAGCTCGTTTGAAATGATCAGGTGTTAATAAATATTCGTAATTAACTTTTTCTTCTCCATTTGGTAATATCGTGTCAATCATTTCCGAGATAACTGTTTCCTTCTTAGATGGAAATAATAAATTTCTTTGAGCTTTTTCAATATCTTCATTCGCATAAAGACCCATTTGTGCCATTTTATTCAATGATTTAAAGTTGATCAGATACTCTAAATTCGTTAGTTCCAATTTGTCTGCCATTTTGACTCCACGATAGTCTGGTAATGCTATCCATGAATCCGAAGTTAAGCGATACAACTGAGCTAGTAATCGATTACATTGTAAAATCTTTGGTTTACTTTGTTCATCCAGCAATATTCGCGTTATTGGTTCCATAAATCGCACTTTCCCGCCGACACTCACGGGTAATTCATTTGTATATTTTTCATACTTAGTAATTTTCACAGTGACTTCCTTGCATTTGTAACTATATAATGCTTCCCCAAATATTCTCGCAAACACTCCACTTTCTAATATTAACATAGGTGCTACTAAATTTGGATTTGTAACCGCCATTGCCATACGATTTCGGAGAATTTCTTTGTTTAACTTGCAGTCATTTAAGATCATTTCTCGATATACATTTTCCATAACGTTTTGACTAAAATGAAACAAATAATCAATTTTGTTATTAAAGTAGTGAGTTAATTTTATATCGTCTCTATGAATTTTAACCTTTGCTTCTTCAACAATATTTCATGACACATAAACACCTTTGTAATTTTTTGCATAAACCATTCGGCCACATTTATATAATATTGAACATAATTTTTAAAGTTTCATCCTGACAACTTTGGTAATAGTTTGGCTTGTAGAAACGACATAAACAACTGCGCATTATAGGCGCCATCAATTTTTTCATCAACAATAATTCCTCTGTTCGGTATAACAGAACTTTGTATGCCTTCTTATTTTAAGGAGAGTACCCGCTGCTTCCTCGCATCCATATTACAACCGGATTTATCCAAGAACATTTTATTCTCATTGCATATTAAAAACATTTTTTGACCATAGATTCTTCTTGAATTTAAAGACCGATCAGAATATTTTTTCACTAGCAACTTTTGAAAAGTCACTCGTAAAATCCATGTTGCTTAAAATTCTGGAGACTGTGGATTGAGAAACTGATAGATTCATTTGATCAAGCTTTTGTACTGTGACCTTTGGGGTAAATGTGAAGTCGGCTGAGCGTAGGAGATTTTATATTTCCTTCGTTGCAACACTTGATAATCACTATATATATATATATATATATATATATATATATATATATCCAAACTTCTTTCCAGCAGTTTTCTCGATAAATTTATTGTTTCCATCATATTCATTCTTCTTTTTCTTGGTGCTCATTCACCCATTTATAACAAATAATAGATTTATGTTTCATAATATTAAATAGATTTACATGCAGTGACGAAATTCCTTGTATAATAAATTTAAATATTTTTATCGTAATTAAAAAAAATTTCTTTTAGAATTTTTTTAAAAAAAGAATAATGATTACGAATCCATTTAAGACTTAGGAAATTAATCTTTTCAATATCAGTTATTAAAACAAATATTCACACAGGTTAACTCTTAAAGCTTACTGTGGAATGGATTTGCGTCAATTTCCTATGGATAGTCAAGTGTGTTCGCTATTATTTGGAAGTTGTAAGCATTATTATTATTATTATTATTATTATTATTATTATTATTATTATTATTATTATTATTATTATTATTATTATTATTATTATTATTATTATTATTATTATTATTATTATTATTATTATTATTATTATTATTTTTTTTTTTTTTTTTTTTTTTTTTTTTTTTTTTTTTTTTTTTTATTATTATTATTATTATTATTATTATTATTATTATTATTATTATTATTATTATTATTATTATTATTATTATTATTATTATTATTATTATTATTATTATTATTATTATTATTATTATTATTATTATTATTATTATTATTATTATTATTATTATTATTATTATTATTATTATTATTATTATTATTATTATTATTATATTATTATTATTATTATTATTATTATTATTATTATTATTATTATTATTATTATTATTATTATTTATTATTATTATTATTATTATTATTATTATTATTATTATTATTATTATTATTAAACAAATTTAATAGGGATTAGTCGTCTGATAGAACAAAATAAATTTTTTTGGCAGATAAACAAATGAAATATTTGAGAAATAAATAAATTATTAATAGTTGTATAAAATTCAACAATTGAATGAAATGTGAATTTAATGATAATATAACAAACGAATAATAATATCCGTACGGGACTCGAGGAAGCCAATACGTTTGACAGATCGGGCAAGCAGAATCTCAACTCATGCATTTTATCACGAAAACAAAAAATTATAAAACTAGTAATAAAATATTTAAATTAAAAAAAATTCATTTTTAGAAAATCAAAGTGTAAATTTAAAAAATCCGAATTATCCTTAAATGAACTTGTTTGACAAAGTTAGATAATTTTCAGGAGTCGTTTGTAAAGTTGAGTGATTATTTAATTTTATATAAATATTTTTCACTATTTAAATGATATTCTGGCTCCTGATTCATCGCGTTTCATGGTTAAAATGTTTGCTTTGAAATAGTTCAAAAATATTCCTTTTGTCATAATTGGTATACTTTATTATCTCAGTTATAAGGCCATTAAAGGACCGAGTTCGTTGATTTAATGACTAAGAGCACGTGTAGAGTCAGAAATAATTTTTTTAAAGACTTAAAATATTAATTTAAATGAAAACCCCAAAAAAATATTCACATGTCAGAATCATAAAATCTCATTTATACATTAATAAAGTTGAATCTGATTCTATTTCGATAAGTAGTAATTTTTGGACCGATATTTCAATAGATGAAAGAACAATATCCAGGTAAGGGACTGATGGAAAATTTAAATTATATTTATAGTGCGGGAGGGTGGCTCCATGGTCAATGCTACAATCAGGCATTAATTAATATTAATTTCATTTTTATTATTCTTACAACTTGCCTGGTCAGTCACTTTTTATAATTTTTTAAAATTTGATTCGTTAATCGATCGCACAATCATTTTCTATCCAATCAAAATATCTGAATTATTTACTGTAATACATGAAAGCATTTTCATGATACTAAAGACTTTTGGTTTTTTCTTTCATTTAATTATATTTACATTAAAATCTATAAGGGTTTTGCACCATATCCAGAGGACATTTAAAATACTTTGAAATAAAGATTTCTTTCGGTGACTGTTCTTTAGATTTTAGAAACATTCTCTCCTTCAACAAAATATTTAATAATATCCTCCATCTGTTCGTTAGATAATTATTGTTTTTCATTAAAACAAAAATTGATTTATTAAATATATATTTGGAAAAAGTCTTAAAGTTTTGGATTACTTTTTCTGTAAATAATTAATTGTAAAAATTGAAAAATTCAAACAAATGTTGTAATTATTTAATTTTTTTAATAAAATATAAAGAATATATTTTATTTTCACTTTAATATATTATTTGAAATTTTTGAAATATTTTATTGTTTCAAGAAATGAAATAATTTCTGAAAAACCGCAAAAATCTTTTCCTAAAAACACAAAATTGAACATATTACAACTTATAAATTATTTTTTATTAATAGAAATATTTTATAATAAATTCAATAACACAAAGTTAAAAGGAAGTCAGTAAGAATTCCGTTTTGCATAATTTAATTAAGATATTCCTTGAATATATTTCTAATAATTATTTCTGTCATGCCTTTAATAATAAAAATACTTTCAAAATGTATTCATTTACAGAAACGAAATGATTTGAGAATAATATTCGGTTTATTACACGCATATTACAAACTTTTATTATGATTATTGCTATTATTATTATTATTATTATTATTATTATTATTATTATTATTATTATTATTATTATTATTATTATTATTATTATTATTATTATTATTATTATTATTATTATTATTATTATTATTATTATTATTATTATTATTATTATTATTATTATTATTATTATTATTATTATTATTATTATTATTATTATTATTGGGCTATAAGCCATAATTTAAACAAAATGAAAAATTGTGTAAATTAAAACAAAATAATTAATGAGGTTTGAAAATTATCAATATGGCTGCTGTAACATAAGCACGTACCGCAAGCAGAAATCAAAAAATAAAATAAAACATTAAATAAAACAAAATAAAAACATAACAAAATTAAATAAAACAAATATTAATTAAAATCATTGAAAAGCCTACAGATGCAGAAAGAAACACAAAACCAAAATATAAAACCGCCAAAACCTTGCAAAAGAAGGTTTAGAAAATACATAGGCGGAAGCGGCGACCAAAAATTTAAATATCAAAGGGTAAAAAGAGAAACAATCAAAAAGAATGGTTAAATAAAAAAAAATAAAAATAAAAATTTACGAAATATTGAGAAAATAATATCAAAAAATAGAGAAAAATAAGGAGAAAAATAAAATATTTAAAATAAAAATAAAGCAATAAAACCCCCTGAAAAATAGCCGAAAAAGGCACAAAATACTCTGATTGGTCGCACCCAGGCATGAAATGACTATATATACAGCAGTCATTTTCATAATTTTTAGAAAATTTTGTAGACACAAAATTTTTAGACATTGGTAGACATTTTGTTGACACAAAATTTTTAGACTGTTAGACATTTGTAGAGAAAATTTTGTAGACACAAAATTTTTAGACTTCACTGTTTATGCCGATGTATGAAAATTTTTCAAATTGGTATGCTTGACTGACAAACTTGTCGATCGTAAGTATTGTTCTTTTTTGTAGAAATATATTTGTCTATGTTAATGTTTTATTTAATTTAACTTATTCTGGATGGCCGCAATGTCTTTTGGCATCGCTCGGCAGGTTCCCCTTAACTTATTTATATTCATTTTACTTATATTAGTTTGTGGAAAGTGTTAGGGCAATATTCAATTTCCTCAGTTGATTTTGAGGAATGTTGATGTGTTGCCTTGTCGCTAACCACCCTTTGGTGTCTGCCGGCATGGTCAGGTCTTGTCACACTGATCGCGGAGTAGGACGCCGTCGTACTTCACCGGGGCGGCCATTTCAATGTTGGTCGGAACGGTAAAAATTAATATTCGGGAAGATCGCCATAATTAAGGGGATAACATTATTATATGTTTAAGTAGGAAAATTGAATTTTTAATTTAACTCCTACCGAAGTTTATATTATCAAGGGTACGACTAGTGATAGAAATTTAAGTCAAATAAGGTAAAAAGTATGGTTAAATCACGTATATTGTTTGATAATCATCGTGGTAGAAAATTAAAATAAAATGATACATTTTGGCATAGATCTGTGAGAAGATAATATAGAGATTTACGAATGGTGGTAACTGTGGCGACCATAGGAAAGCAAATATGAGTTGTTGGACTAAAATAATGATCTCATGATAATGCATTCATTTCAATTTACCATAGGTTAACGTTTGTATGAAACAAGGAATTTTCCATAAAATAAGGGCGGAACGCTGCCCAAATTTTTGAAAAATATTTTAATAAATAAACAGTAATGATGACAAATTGATATAGGAATTTTAGAAATAGATGAGTATGGACAAGCGTATAGATAGAAAGAGACGTAAGACCTTCCATCGGCAGTCAGGAACCCGAAAGTGAAAATATCATGAGGAGTAGTTCTAGAAATGGAGCTCACCTGCTCATGAATTTTCAGCTACTATATACAGTACCAACATGAGCTTGCTCATGGGTATATAGTGGTAGGGTTAAAATTGTGGGGCGTCTGGGTGAGACAGCATAGACCCTAGGAAAAGAAGGCATTTTGATAGAAGGAAATAAGTTTGAATAAGCTTTGCACAGATTTAAACAAATTAATTACACCCAGTACACCAGCATTATTATTATTATTATTATTATTATTATTATTATTATTATTATTATTATTATTATTATTATTATTATTATTATTATTATTATTATTATTATTAATGTTTAATTGCATTTGCTCATTGTCACAAAAAATTTAGTCAAATAAATTTCATAATTAACAATTTGTTCAAAGAAATGTTCCTTATTGGCGTGAAATTTTTATAATAATTACTGATTCAAATTATGCAGAAACTGAGACTTAATGCCGAATTAATGAGGTATTATTTTTAAAATATGAAATTTTAAGAATTTTTATTTTAATCCTGATTTATTTTTCATTACATTTAATTTTGATTTATTATCAAAAGACTCATTTAAAATATTTGAAAATTTAATTCTTTCAATTTGTGAAATAATATTATTAATCGATAATGTAAATTAAATTTATTCTAAAAGGAAATATATTTCATTGACATGGTCCTCATTTTCAGTGAGCCATAAAATATATAAGCAATGACCAATGACATAACAAAAAGTCATTTGTCAATATATTAATTGGAGGGGCCTGCGATCCAATAAGAATGGGCTCAAAAAATATTATTTCAAAATTATGAAAACTTCTTTAGAGACGTTTTAAAATATCTGGAATTTGTTTTTGACTATATATTTATAAGCTTTAGTGCACTGAGGATTACTTAATGTTTGTTGTGTTGTAATAACAAAATATCATAGTTTTATTCTTGGGGTTTATTTTTTTAATTTCAAAATTCTTTTAATTTACCACTTTATTTTACATTAAAACAAGTAAAAACTACCATATAAAATATTAACCTTTCAATTCTTAAGTAGGATACATTTGAACTAGAAAATTCTTTTTTCTTTAGGTTATTTTGTAACCCATTCAGATCCTCTATCCCATTTTCAATGTAAGATGGATCCAGGTGAAAAATCGTATTTCAACAGATGTCCTCTAAAGCAGCCATGGCCAACCAATGGCCCGCAAAGCAATTCTAAACATCAGCTCAATAATTGGCTTTTTTAGAATTTATAATCGAATTAAGCATATTTTTAATTTAAAAAATTGATTCTAAGTTTACTTGAATCGTAAAAACGAGTTATATTTATTTCAATAGCCAAATAAAATTATTTTACATCAGATAATATCACGTCATGCTCAATATCGACTTTTTTCATACACGAAGGACGCGATATTAACCGGGATCGACTGTGTTACAAAATCCGTTAAAATAAAGTAATTTTTCAAATAAATTAATTAGTGCTTTCTTTGTGTAATCTGCAATTGCACACTACAGTAGGAGAATTTCTTCAACAAAATGTGAGATCAACTTGTCCAAACTCTCGGAGGAAATTGAGAAGCAGCAATCGCATTAAAATTGTTTAAATACTATGTACTGTTTACTGCATACTATTTACTATGTACTATTTACTGAAAATACTGAAAATAATGAATAAATTTACTGAGAATACTGAATGAATTCATTGTGGCCCGCGATAATTATTTTTCCGAAAATTTGACCCTTCGATTGATTTGGGTTGGCCACCACTGCCCGCCAACGAAAACAAAATTAAAAATACCGACAATTGCGAGTGTCTGGAATCTAAAGATTCAATAATTAAAAAAGCAATTATGAATAATTTCAAACGTTCAAGACTAAAAACCAAAATTTTAAAAAATATTTTAAAAATACTTGAAAATTTTTAAAAATTTAAAGAATTTAGATAGTTTTGTTTTGAGAATATATAGTTATGGATCACTTTAGGATTTTGTAAAAAAATTTAATAAATAAAAGTTTACCCTTTTACCATTGACCGACTATTTTCAATTTCACAGTTCTTCATTTCGAATTCTAGAATCTATTGTAATTAAAAACGAAATAAATACAATTTAAACAAGACATCTAAATCCATTTCAGTAGTAAGATGTGAGCTAGATGACCAAAATCCCCCATAATTTTTTTAAATTGTTTTTTATGTTGTACAAACAAATTTGCTAAGTCATAAACTTTAAATAAACATGTAAATAAAAATCAAAAACTGTAATTAGATCTATTAATAATAAATAAAACAATAAATTATAAAAACATTTATTGACAATCAGCAATTGCTGAAAAACGGTTTTTCTTCAGTTCTGTTTTTAATATACATTATATATTTTCTTCGGTGTTCAAAGCTTGCAATTGTCCACTTTAGGAAGGAATTAGTGGCCATTTTGTAGATGATGTTGGACAAGTTGATCTCACATTTTGTTGAAGAAATTCTCCTACTGTAGTGTGCAATTGCAGATTACACACAGAAAGCACTAATTAATGTATTTGAAAAGTTACTTTATTTTAACGGATTTTCTAACACAGTCGATACCGGTTAATATCGCGTCCTTCGTGTATGAAAATAGTCGATATTGAGCATGACGTGATATTATGTAATGTAAAATAAGTTTACTTGGCGAAACCTCAGTCACATCAGTTGATTCGTATGGTTGCAATGAAAATGCAGTACAATTTTCCAAGTCTATCATTAACTGATTTTTTAAAATTGGAACTTGTTTCTTCGACTCTCGGTGTATTTGTATTGCGCGACAATTATTTATCAGAAATAGCAGAAATTATATTTGATTTATTTTTAAAATCACAAAATAACGAATCTGCCGTTCTAAAAATCCTTCTTTTACCATTACTCCATCACTAAATATTTCTTATTTCTTTCCAGAACATAGCTTACTCGGAAAGATGCAGCTGTAGCTGCTTTGATTTGGATGTTAGCTTCGTAATAATTACTCTTAAGAAGAAAGACATGTTTTGAGTTCAATGATTTTAGACTTGCGTAGTTCACTGTCGAGTGGATAGACAACTACAAAATTCGTATGAATTGTCTTGAAATGCCTTTCAAAACTCTATTTTTGGTAATGAAATAGCATCTTTACAAATTAAGCAACACCATTTACCTTTAATCATTACAAAAAGTACTTTTTCTCCATTTCTTCACTATAATAATAAGTCTTGGATTTTTTATTTTGCATTTTTGGATTGAAAAAAAACTAACAAAATCCAAATTAATTTAAATAAAAGCTTAAGAAAATTTTGCACTGTAATACACAAACCAAAATTAACTTAAACTAAAATATTACTAATTTCACATTTAGTGATGAAATCAAAATTTAAAAATTAATTGAAAATTTCAATATTTCAAAATTATTTCAAATTTGTACCATGGAAATAGAACAGAAAACAAATAATTTTCGAAAAAATTTTAACATAAAACATAAATTTTATATAAAATCTCGATTTTATATAAAAAAATAATTAAATAAATTTCGCAACGATTTAATTAAAAGATAACGCCAATAAAAAACTTTTCGTACGATATATTTCGATAGCATAACTGTCATCTTCAGGTACACAAAACCAACTAAAAATATTATGAATTAACATTTAATTTAAACAAATTATTTTTTATTAATTTAATTTTGTAATAAATAAATATTTATAAAATATATTCAAATAACTTTTAATTAATTTAAAATTTCATTTATATTATAACTTTTTAAAAAATTAATGTAATTTAAAATTTTAATTATTTTAATAATATTAAAAAAAGTTTTTTTTTAAAAAAACAATACATAAACATGATTTAACAGACGTAAACTATTTAAAAACATTCAAAACATTCGTAGTCACAGAACTTTGCACATTAATCTTTGGATCCAATGACCTTATCAGCAATGCTTCACATATCACGCGTTCCCAATAATTATTAAAACTTTTCAACAAAATTCTAAAATCAGACATTCCTATTTCACTTTTACAGCCTCTATTGTGCTCACTAATATTGGTCAAACCCTTCAATCGACAATGCTCTAGAACTCGAGTACAGAGATGACGGGAAGTCTCTCCAATGTATGTGACATTACATCCATTACATGTAAATTGATAAACGAGATCAGAACACAATCCAACCGGAGTTTTTGATTTATTAATAAACTTATTGCGTATCTTACACGAATTAATGCCACAATAATTTTTATATGGGAAAAACGATTTCAGTTAAGAACTGACGTCAGAGATATAGCCTTCCATGGTGACTTCAAAATGTTAGTTCCAGCTTTATCACTGGCACGGTTTACTTATTTAAATGGATTAGATACCAGGAGAAACTATTTAAAAAGAAAGCTTTGCACTTCCAAAAACCTCTTTTATGCTTGACTATGAAATGTAAAAAAGAAATGCACAAATGGATAAACTCTTACTATATAATGGCAACCAATAGAAAAAGTATGACCTTGTTAAAAAAAATAAATTTATTTATTTATGCATATTTCCCAAATGCAAAAAGTAGCTGAAATTCAACTAAAATTGTGCCAAATTCACAGACATTCGACTTTTATTTTCAAACTTCTAGAGAAATGTTATAAAATTAAATTACTGTTATAATTGCAACCTTAGAACGGATTTTAGCATACTATTTACTCGTATATTTTATTTACTTGGCAATGAAAAGACTCCCCGTAATTCTCCTTTAATGACATGGGATTTCCTCATAAGTCATTGTTGAAATTAACTGCAAATAAATCTGAAAGAATTTTGTAAAAAGATTTTTTTTGTCAAATATTTTTTTCCCATGTAGAGAATAAGCAGACTGGAATGGAGGATGTTTTCAGTAAATTTGGTTTTGGTTTTCGATTAATTTCCACCTCTGATTAGGTTTATGAAAATTAAGTACCAGGATCAGTGTTTTTCCGGTCTGGGGAACACAGATTATTTTACACTCGAAAATGATTGAAAGCAAGAAAATGAACCACACAAGGGAAAATCGGAAATTTATTTATTAATGCTTTCAAATGACAAATTATTGTAATTAAAATGCAATAAAATAAAAAATGGTTTAATAATAATAATAATAATAATAATAATAATAATAATAATAATAATAATAATAATAATAATAATAATAATAATAATAATAATAATAATAATAATAGTATTTTATTTAATTGCAAAATATATTTTAAACATTTTTTCTAATATTGAAATTCTTTATTTTCTCGTTTATTTTCGTTGAATTTTAACTAAAAATAGAAGCATTGAAATGGGAAATAATCCAAAATCAAATTGTGTTCATTCAATTACAGAACAATAAGAAATTTGTTTTAGAATTATTCCTCCGGTGCCGGTCTGTCAAACTTTGGGAAAAGTAGAAATTATTCTCAAATGTATAAGTGAGAACGAAGTTATTTCTTAAAAAAGGTTTTTGGAAAATTAGTAGTTTTATTTATTGGCGATTTGCATTATTTAAATTGGGAAAAGATGTATTAAAATAAAGGACAAAAGATTTAAAGGGGTAAAAAGTAAGGACATAATAATGATGTTAAATATCATATAAAAAATCAAGTTTATTTAAGTTTTTCATTGTATTATTTTTATATATTTGAAAAGCTTAAAATTATAGATAATTTTCTTTTTGGAATCATACAATTCCTCTATTACTCCACACGTTCCACCTTCATTAGCAATGTCCTGTTTCTATTCAGCCCCTGATTTCACTCTTAATGTTTTATTTTTCTTTCCGAAATAACAACTTAATAAGGTCTAAATATTGTTAATAATGTTCTGTTAATAACCCATAAAAATACATTTTTATTCCCTAATATTTAATTTATTTATTATTCTATTTTGAAAAATATATTTACAACTATTTAAATATTTGTATTTTTGTAGTATATTGAAATTGAATTATGATATTGCTGAACATATTACTCAAACTTAATATTTTAATTTATATTTAAAATTTTCCATTAATGTTATAAAAATAATTTATTTTAATCCAATCGCACTTCGTTAATACTAGTAAAATTAGTCACATGTGCTGGAATAACGCGCTATGTAATCTGTATCAAATGTCGATCATACGTGCATAGGAAATCATGTGATCTCTGTCAGTTTGGAGTTCTATCAACAAGTTATAAATATAATTCGAGGTGAACTGCTATGGACGGCTTTGTCATACATACATTTAATTAATTGTTGCGGCAAGTGGTTAAATCCAATTCTAACATATCGACAATGTCAATGTTATTGATAATTCTCCATCCATTAATCCAGCAACATTTATGATGTCTTTAAATTCGAGCTCTTTTCGAACACATTTTATTAACACCCATTTTTTCTTAATTTTTCCTTAACTTAGTCATTTGGAACAGTTCTACTCTATCTTTATGTTTCTTTCAGTCCATCTAATAAATATCCTGAATTTTATTTGTCAAAAGCTTCATTTTCATTAATTTCAGTCTTTCTACAATACAAAAATATCTTAAAAATAATTAAAACTGATATTAAATTCAAATTTAAAAAGTTACAATATTTATTATCAATTTTCGGTTACCAAATTTATAAGCAGATAAACAAAATTCCAGAAAACTTTTTAAATCAAAATTATTTCATAATTCTATTAACTTAACGAAATAAACACAAAAAATGAAAATTTCAATTTAATGAATGACTAATAAACGAATTCAAATTTTATTTAATCATTCACGGGGGCCGATTGTTTCAATTTTTCTTATAAATTATTTTTTAATTTTTCCATCAAACATTTTTCTCATGGATTAAATTTTACCAAATTTAAGTATCACACGTTGAAAATAAGAAGTTAATTATTTTTTATTTTTTGTTAATTACAATGTCAATCATCGGGGATCTCAAATCAGCTGAATCCTCAGTAATTTCATTGTCATATTATTCTAATAGGAATTATTTAGATTTATTTACAATATTTTTTTTATCCTTAGAATTAAGAATAAATAAATAATTACGAATAAAAATTTATATATATATATATATATATATATATATATATATATATATATATATATATAGTGAGAATTTAATTTAATTATTTAATTAACGTGAATAATTAAATTAATTATTATTTTTAACAATCAAATAAATAGAAAATTAAATTAAGTTTATGTGAGTTTTTGATGTTGTTTGTTACGGTTTGTTGAATTCTTATTTATATATTACTGCATTGAAAGATTGTCTTCAGAAGTGTTTGTTTTAATAACTTTCTCCGATAATATTAGTTTTGAATTAATAAAATGTTATTGTTTAATTATTTTATTTAACCTTTATCAGCAGAATAAGACCAAAAGCAATGTGGCTTTAATATATATATAAACTCATCAATAATATAGATTTGGAAGTATAACCAATACATCGGTAAATGTAACGAGTTTATTTGTATAAGAATTCTACCTATCGAAAGTTTACATGCATATTTTATTTTGTGTTCAGTTTATTTTTTCTACAATTTTCTCACTTTCTATAATAAATGATTTTATTCACTCCAAGAATAAAATTTAACACACAGATGAGTTTATGTGCTTTTATAAGATAAACTTGCTGATTTAATTTTATATACAAAAGGTTGGGTTTAATCAATGAAAAGGATGTACTGTTGGTGTGTGGTTGATAGTTCCACTTTATATTTGTAAAATAATGATAATAATAATAATAAATAATATTAGTTTAAAAAATCAATTCTCCATAGTAAACAAATGTAACGGTTGGGAATTAATGTTTGTTTTTATGAATTACTGAATCCCTAAAAAAAATAACTTTACAGTAAATATTTTAATTATAAATTATGTTTTTCGATGGTATTCTACTTCACTTTCCATAATCTATCTTATTTATAAAATTTATAAAAACATTTTAAAATTGAATTTTATTAAATGAATTATAATTTACGTTGCTACTCTTTACTCCTATATTACTCATGAAAAAATATAATGTGATTTAACCGCTTGAAATATCCTCAAATTGCAGTTTTATTATTGACATTGCCAATAATAAATTATTGTGTCAATTACTTTTGTCTCTTTTGTTATTCGGTTGTCGTCTGTAATTGTGAGTTTTCTTTTATTTTTCTTAACCAAATTATTTTTCTGATTTTCTATAGTAAATGACCATCATTTTTGACCGTATTTCAAATCTTTTCGATATTTCACTGCATTTTTTTTCTTGAACTTTTACTAACAGATCTATTTAACAGTTATTTATTTATTCTGATTTGAAATTTTTCATTTTGGTTATTCGATTTTCAGCAAATACTTGTCACAGATGAGTAACTTACTTTATTGCACTAATTAAAACAAAAGTCTTAACAATAATATTATTTTATACATTACTGAAATATATTTCATATTTGTTTAAAAGATATTTAAAAAATGTTCTCAAATTACTTAGATAATTATTTTACATATTTTTACTAATTATATTCAAATTTAAAGAAGACTTTTAAAAAATATTTTAATTGATATAAATTTTTTTTTGTTATTAGACGCATACACGAATGCAGAGCTGATATACAGATGGGATAAGAAAGAAAACATAAACTACGTAGCGTTTTCGTTGGCGCAATTCCAATTTAACAATTTAACTTTATCCAGCTATCGGCAGAAGCTGGCGAGCGGTAGGAGCTTATAATTATATCATCATTAATTCTCATACGAGTCTTTTTTTCTGTGGAGTTCTTGCTCCCAATAACTTGCCTGGAGCTTCTTACTTTTTAAAGCAGCAATTAACTGAAACTGGATATAAAGAAAATTAGCTTGGAATTTTCGAATGAATATATATATATATATATATATATATATATATATATATATTTCTACGCTTATCAAGTTTCTATAAAATAATATTTATTTATTATTTAGTTATTAATTAATTATTTATTAATTATTTATTTGTTATTTATTTGTTATTTATTTATTATTTACTATTTAGTTAATATTTATTTAATTATTAATTATTTAGTATTTATTTAGTATTTGTTGATAAATAAACTTCACTCGAACATTATACGATGTATTTTGATAGGTTCACTATCATCAGATAGAAAGGGTATATATGTGTAAATTGTTTATTTAAACAAATATATAGAAAATCTTAAAGATCATTATCTAAATTTATTAAACTTATTTTTTGTAATTAATTTTATTTTTAAATAATTAAAAGTTTTTTTATTTAATTAAATAATTCTTATATTTTAACATAATTATATGAAGAATCTATTCATCTTAAGCCAAAAATAATATCCTATGAAGCTAATATCCTAAATCTTTTTGAAACACAGAAACACAAATTTGATATCTTTTGGACATGAGATTTCTATATAATCTTTCAAATACAAGCACAAATGCATTATTTTTACATATGCATTGCTCTTTAATTCCTTATAGTGTTCACTAAAGTTAGTCAATCCCTTCAATTGGCATTGATCAAGAATTCGAGTTCAAAGATGATGGATAACCAGTTCCATGTATGTGGCATGGCATTCCGGCAAAGGCGAGCAAAACAATCCATTCAATCCTTCCTAGACATCACAGACAGGATATTTAAATTGATAAACTATCGATAGATAAAACTCGAATACGATTTAAGCAGGATTTGAAATCAACTAGTGAACACAATTTACAAACAACGAAACTTGTAGATAATTTTGTATTGCATATTTCACAACAGCTTAATTAACATTTTTTTCATAAAGCATATATTATTTCAAATACGACAATACAAACAAGCAATTGCGTTCTCTAATATTAACTTGAGTATTCCTTTTCTACCTGATGGGGATAATTCAAATTGTTGAGAATACCTAGATAATAGAGTAAAATAATTAATAAACATGTAAAATGATTGGGGGAAACAATGATAAGTTATTAAGATGTGGTTCTGGAGCTTAATAAAAGGGAATTAAAAAGAAATGTCGAATAACGAGAAGGGAATAAGAGAAAATTGATAAAAACAGACAATTGAATAAAAGAAGGTCATTTATAATTAACGAGTGCAAATTTAGGAAAATAAAAATAAAAGCAAAATTTGCACGTTATTTCGAAAGCCCTTTCAAGATAAGGGAAGGAATGTTGTTTGGGAATCCGGGAAAGGGCATCTCTAAAAATTATTTATCTGGACAGCTGTCAGTGATTATAGAGGCCCAAATGGAATTAGCGGGAAAAGATATTGGAAATTCTATTTGACATCAGTAAGTATTATTGGGTGACGGAGTATAAAAAGGAAGCGCAGCTGGAATCAAAGAGACAAAGAGAGATTAGAGAGAAATTGAACTAAGGAAACAAAAAGAAATTAGAGAGAAATTGGACAGAATTCGACGAATAATTGGAACGGAGAAAATTACAGAAAATTATTGAAGAAAGGTATTAAAGAGAAATTTGGAGGAAACCTAAAGTTGCAATCAAGGAAAAGAGAAATTTGAAACAGAAATTAAGCGAAGTCAAAGCAAATCAACTAAATCAGAGTTACCGATCTCAGAAACCCGTCACAGTAGTCAAGTGATTGTGAAATCTAATTGATCCGAAAAGTGCTATTCTTCCCGAAGGGTCGTAATAATCACCGAATTGTGACTAATAGATAATTCGTTGTGTCATTTTAAATTGGAGATAAAGTGTGTTAATCAATAAAGTTTATATCGTTTGGAGTTCATTGCTGTTGTTTAAAAGCATGCTTGGAGTCAGATTGACAATACATCCTATTCAAATTCACCGACAACCCCAACAAAATGTCTAAATACATCGTTTAAGACTTAAATTTTAAGCGATATTCGAGTGATGTTTTTAAATATTAAAATCAGTGTCATTTTTAGGTTTATTATTTATTTAATTTATATTTTCATCATAATTGCTCAGCATTGATGTTTTTTTATTTTATTTTAACAATTTATTTTTTTCATTAGGCTTCAGATAAAAAAATTTATTTCATGTGTGTTAGGCGCAATTAAATTTAAATCTTCTAACATTTATTATTTAATTACACGAAAATCTAAATTCGAATTCTTTTAACCAAATCTGAAAATTTAAACAAGTGAGGCGTGGTAATTCTTAATTGATATAGATATCGGTCACAAATATAATTAATTTAATTTAAAATACTTTAATATAATTTAATATAGTATGATATAATTTAACATAAATTTTAATATTCACATTTAACACAAATAGTTTCAACTATATTATTTTTAAATAGGAGTTTTAGAACTCCTTACAATGTGTTAT
This sequence comes from Schmidtea mediterranea, assembly GCA_022537955.1. Classification (NCBI taxonomy): domain Eukaryota; kingdom Metazoa; phylum Platyhelminthes; order Tricladida; family Dugesiidae; genus Schmidtea; species Schmidtea mediterranea. Next base: position 252,769,183 of record CM039680.1, on the reverse strand, counting down.
GAAATTATGATATAAAATAAAGTAATATTTATTTGTTATTTATAATGTATTTAATATTTATTTATTATCCTCCTCCATCAATTTTTTTAAATCTTCATTCTAGACTTTCAAACTTTCTTGACTTGTGGAACACTCAAAAATACTTAACATTTTTTATGGCATAACAGTTATATGTAAAGTAATTTTATTATCTTGTCCTCCTTCTTCGTAAAGAAAAAGTTTTGTATAATAATTATTAGTCCGAAAGTTCAGAATTTATTTATCTTCAAAAATGTGAATATTCATCATATTCAACAAGAAGAAAACAATATCATTTACCATATTCAAAATCAATAAAAAAATTAATAAAAAGAAATATAAATGTTTTAGATTTGTATAAACATTAGCAATTTTAAATATTTTCAAATTTCACCTCACACAGGCGAAAGTCAAACATCTTGAGTATCCCTGGTCTAGACTACAGATCAATATTTTCATTTATTTTTCATGATTCCTTGCTGCCATCACTTGAAAAAACCAATGCCAAAAATTCATGTTAAATAAATAAAAATACTGATTTAGAAACTGTAGTAAAGATGAAAGAAATTTTTAAATAATTATATTGCAAAAAAGAAAATAATTTTAAATAAGGTTTTTTGTTAGAAAGTCTTTTACCATAAATCTGTCTTGTGAAAAAAGCCGTTTACTGTCACTGTCTGCTTCTTAATTTGATAAACTTTTTTTCTTTTCTGAATAAAGAGAAGTTAAATTAATTTTATTTATTACGTATTAAATGTCTTTCTCGTTATTTAGAATATCGAGATTTCCTCGAATTGAAAATTCACATTTCAAGACGAATCGGTTACTATATCATTCAAATCTACGTACCAGCCTATCTAATGGTCACCACTTCTTGGATTTCATTCTGGATAAACCGAGAGGCTATTCCAGCAAGAGTAACTTTAGGTTAATGACAATGCTTTACTTAAATATTGTCTCCCTTTTTAAAAGGGAAAGAATAAAGATTTTAACCAATAAATAAAACCAATCTGGAATTTTAAAATAATTGTAACATAGCCAGGTTTATTTATCGTGAACTTCAACTTGGCCGTTATTTGAGAGCCTAGAAGGGAGCCTTATCGCCTTGTTTAAAATTAAAAATAATAAATAAGTATTCATACTATCCATGCTATCCATAAAACTATTAAATAAAAATGACAAATAAATCAAATAAAGATTTACTCACGTTTTTCCATGTGATAAAATAAAGGAAGTAATCATAATTAAATAATTTGTTTGCTACATCCTCTGAGTTAAATATTCTTTATTGTTCCGTATACAATGAGCGTTATGCCTTTCCTCTTTGTATCCGTCCACTTTGTACGCGAGCTCAAGTGCACAGCTGATCAAGAAAATTCCAAAGTAAGTAATGATAATAGCAAACTTTGACAATATCTATTTCTATTTTTGGTGTTTTCTCTAAGGGTTTCAAAACTATTCGGAAGTTAAAATCAGACGGACCTAAGCCAAATTTGCATGTATTTCAAGAATTTTAAATTAATTTTGTTGTTATTAATGAATTAAATAAGAAGGTTTGAAATTAAATTATTGGAGTTAATGAAGTCCCATTTAATTAAAGAAAACGTGCAATGGCTTATTTACCAACAAAGTTTATTAGCGCATTTGATTAAGTAATTAATAATAGGATTTTATTTAGTACTTAATGAGGACAGTCGTTGTTTTATTGATATCATTACTGATTCATAGTAAAAAAAAAATAATAAATGTCATTGGAAAATGACAAAAAAAGGTCAGAAAAAAAAAGTCAGTGAAAACCAAAAGAAGTTCCTAAAATATTTTTATTATTGTTAAAAAAAAGACATAAATGCACAATATTGATTCCGACAACAAATCTCCAACACACTCTTTTGTAGCTGTTCATTGCGTAACATCTACAATGGAGTTTATTGGTTTTATAATTATTGATACAGAATACATAAATATACTAACATTCAAACACAATCCTCAAAAATTATAATTTTGCGATATTATTATGTCATAGGTTAATTTAATTAATTATAAAATATTCTTTAATTATTCTTCATTACAATTATTATTATTATTATTATTATTATTATTATTATTATTATTATTATTATTATTATTATTATTATTATTATTACTGCCATCATAAATAGTAGCGTAATTTCAAGGTATAACCACACTGTTAACGTCAACAACTATATCTATGAGCGCTCGACAGGGACTTCCGAAAGTTTCATATTATACAAGTTTGGATATTTTTCTTTTGGTGTGTTTTTGTTTCGTGTTTATATCAATTATTGAAAACGCAATCGTCCACTATTACACGAAAACTGACGTGGCGGAAATTCCCGTCACTCCAACATCAGATGAGGTTAGAATAGAATTTTGATTACATTTAATTGAAGTATCTTGTAAAAGATCAACTCTCAATTCGATACTCAACTGCAACAGTCTGCAAACTTCTTCAAACGGATGAGTTCGTACATAATCACACCCTCCAATATAGGTTCATGTTTATACAGTGCCAACCTCATGAAATTGCAAAGCGATTCCGACAACGGCTCAATCACCTGGAAAACGATAAACAGTCTCAGCGATATGGACAAATTGTCCAGAATCCTTTTTCCATTAGTTTTCCTTATATTCAATTTAATTTACTGGCTATCGTATATGAAGTACAAATAGAGACAAGTGGACTTTCAATGGATTGGTTTAACTTTACCTTAAAAAAGAATTATTAAATAGAAAGAAATTTCGTACAAATAATAATAAAGTAAATAAAATAAAGTAAATTAAATTTTATGATAATTTCCATAAATGTAAAATTAAAACAATTATCAATAAAGTTTTTGTTTATATCTATAATATTTTGCAACACACTGGGTGTCAATAATTATATATATGAACAGAGCTCACTCAGAGGTCTGACCAATATGCCATTTATTCCTGTGCTAGAATGCTCTAATAATGAGCAAGGGAGCTGAGGTAGCCACATTTGGTCCTACCAGTTAATATGTTGAATGGTGTAATGATGCATGTCAGTTGGATATGTGATTTGAAATATTCTGATATAAATACGAAGGGTTTGGTGCTAAAGGATTATTGTACTGTTTATCATTCATTTATCTAATCAGGAGGACGCCCAACACTTTTTGTATGAAGGAATGATTTAGGTTCCTGAATATTTTTACAGAAAATGCACAAGTGCTAAAATACAAAGTCAAATAAAATTTTCAACAATACTTGAACTTTATAATTCGTATTATAAATAAATTAATTTATTAATTAAATTGCGAATTTAGAATTCAAACCAACTCAAACTAACGAATTATGGTAATATTCCTCAGAATACTCTTTCTCCCAATATTCTTACTTCCATTACTCTTTCTATGAATACCCTTTCTCTCAATACTCTTACTTCGATTACTCTTTCTATGAATGCTCTTTCTCTAAATAATCTTTCTCTAAATACTCTTTCTCTCAATGCTCTTACTTCGATTACTCTTTCTTTCAATATTCTTACTTCCATTACTCTTTCTATGAATACTCTTTCTCTCAATATTCTTACTTCCATTACTCTTTCTATGAATGCTCTTTCTCTAAATAATCTTTCTCTAAATACTCTTTGTCTCAATACTCTTTCTCTCAATACTCTTACTTCCATTACTCTTTCTATGAATGCTCTTTCTCTAAATAATCTTTCTCTAAATACTCTTTCTCTTACTGCTCTTACTTTGATTACTCTTTCTTTCAATATTCTTACTTCCATTACTCTTTCTATGAATACTCTTTCTCTCAATATTCTTACTTCCATTACTCTTTCTATGAATGCTCTTTCTCTAAATAATCTTTCTCTAAATACTCTTTCTCTTAATACTCTTTCTCTCAATGCTCTTACTTTGATTACTCTTTCTCTCAATACTCTTACTTCGATTACTCTTTCTATGAATGCTCTTTCTCTAAATACTATTTTTCTGACGTTGTCGGCTGCTCACTTCTAGCTCACTGTTTCTTATTGACTATAAATCTTCGACAGCTATGACGAGTTGTCTAAAATTATTTATTCACAAATAATTTTCCAAATTTAATTATCAGACCACAAAAAGCAGAAAAATCTAAAAATATTATTTCATTCTAGCTATGCAGCCAGCTATATTGCTATCAAAGAAATGTCAAGAGAGTAAATTATACAAGTAAAGGTAGAAAATGCCGCTTCATTATTTATATATTTAAAAATGGTTTATGGTATTCTGGTTTGTATGAATGCCATTCACGGAAAGTGGCGAGAGATCAAAAGAGCAGACGATTTTAAAACGAAACATATCAAATTCAAACGTTATAACATTTATTAGAAAGAATAGTATCTAGAATTGGTAATAAATACCCCTAGGAAATGAGCATTAGTATTATGAGTTGCATTAATAACCTTAACTAGAGTCAAAATGGAAAGCAAATAAATGATGAAATTCATGTTAACTTGGAGATATTGGTGAGTAAAAATAAGAGTTTTGGCTAAGGCCATTATTATGAAGTAATAACTGAAGGTCACGATAATATGTTTTCATAGCATTAGATCATGCTAATAACATAACCAAACAAGATATATTGGAAAGTTGTAAATAAAATTTATTAGTTAATGTTTTATTAAAAGGCTTTATTTAGTCACTCATGTAGACAAGTTATAAGTCTCGTTAATAAATATATGTAATAAAAAGTTTCGGTTTTATTTTAATTTCATTTCATTTCATTCGCTTTCTCTGACTTTTTAACAATTTCTCAGCACTTTTGTATTCAATAACTTTTATTGAATTATTTGTAATTTATTTTCTATTTAGTTGGTCGCAATGAGGAATTTCGCGGATTTGTTTCATTTTTATTTAATTGGATTTCTCCTGATTTAAATATCTATTTTATATTTTTTATAACAAATTTTTATTCGGTTTCTATAATTTCATTTTAACTTCGTCGCAATGATAAATTTCATCATTTTTATTCCTTATAATTGTATATTAGTTCCTTTTAGAGTTTTTTTATTATTTTCGCGACTTGTTTTATACTTTTGCTACAATTTTCCTAATGCTGTTTAATACATTTTATTTCAAAGCACTGGTTACACGATCACTGTGACTTTCTGTACGGTTTTCGTTAATTTTCATGCGGTTCTTCTTGCATTTTGTTCATTTCAATTTTCAATGTTATGTTTTTTTTATTTATTTGTAGCTGTTCTTTCTTTGATTTTGCGGTGTTTACTTAAGGTTGCCAGACGTCCCGGTTTTCAAGTCAATATCTAGGTGTCCCAAAAGAGGTTTTCGGGATTTTTATTTGTCCTGGTTTACGGTTTTTGAAAATAAAATCAACAAAATTTGAAAACGTAAGGTCCATGCGAAGTAAGCGGTTCATTTGTTGAGCCTTTCTTTTACAATTTTACTTTTTTGATTGATGTTCTTTGCAGGTATCTCTTTTTGTGATAATTGATGGTGTTATATAAAAACAGTTTTAATAACATAAATAAATGAAATTAACAGCTATATAAAAAGTTGTATTTATATTATTTATTGAAATTATTTTAGTTAATTTATTAATTCCATGTTATAGTTCATGAGAAGTGACATATGAGGACTATGCCCCGTGGATATTTGGCATGAAAATTGCCCCGTGGATATTTGGCATGAAAAAATCCCGAGACTCCTCCATAAAAAATTTTTTTAGGAGGGGTGTTAATTTTTTTTAAATTATTTGTTTTAATGAATGAATTTTTTTTAATTATTTTTTTTAATGAACGAAATTTTTATTTTAATAATTTTTTGTTTAAATGTTCAAATTTAAAAATTTTAAAAATTTTAATTCATGATAAAAAACTCTAAGTATTTTTTCTCGATTTAAAAGCCTAAAAAATAAAAATTGGCTTAAATCGCCTATGATTGTGCTGAGTAGTATTTTTGAATAAAATTGGCTCAAACTTGATTAAAGAACCTAAAAATATCGAATAAAAAGTCTAAGTATTTTTTCATACTTAAAATCCCATAAAAATAAAATTGGCTCAAATCGCCTGTCGACTAAAAATCATGAATGTTTTATTTTTATTTACTTTAATTATTTGTTTAAGTCAATAATATTATTTATTTATATTTTAATTATATTTTAATTTAATTGTTTGTTTAAGTCAATAATATTATTTATTTATATTTTAATTATATTATTATTAAATTTAATTATTTGTTTAAGTCAATAATATTATTTATTTATATTTTAATTATATTATTATTAAATTTAATTATTTGTTTTAATCAAGTCAATTATTTATTTTTAAATTATATTATTATTAAATTTAATTGTTTGTTTTAATGAAGTAAATTTAATAATTATTTTTTATTTTCATTTAATTATTTATTTAATATTATTATTTAATTAATTATTTATTTTATATTATTATTATTTTTATTTTATTATTATTAACTTTTTTTTTAAATTGCAAGTCTAATAATAATTTTTCATTGTAATAAATAACTTTTAATCCATACAAATATTTTTATTGACAATAAAGATTAAATAAAAAATATTAATTTTTATTTCAAATCAAAAATATCCGAGTAATATGTTTTACGCATTTCGGCCAACAATATATGGATTGTTTGGTCACGTTTGAAATCGTGGCGACATGGACATCCATTTGAACATGTTACTCTCATACTATCTTTACAAACAATGCAATTTGCAACACATCGGTCACCAGATCCATGAACGTTGTCATAGTGAATCTCGAGAAGTTCTTCAATGTTAATCACTCTGAAATGATAAATTTTTGCTACGAGAAACTCTGGTGTGCAATAATTCAACGTATTTTTAATTCTTGGATAAAGTTCCTGAATTTTCTTTAAAATTACTTCAAAGAGATAAACTAAATAATAAAATAAAATACATATTTAAATATACATGATTTATCTTTTGACAATTTTTAATACTTAATAAATTAAACAAATTTAAACAAAATATTTATTAATTTATTAACATATTTATTTCTGATTTAATATTTTCAACATAGTCATTATAATCCAATGATTTTATTCCGAGTATTACTACTTTCCCACTTGAAAATATATTGACACATGATGGATTATATTTTTGAAGACGTAATGCTGAAAATATTTCTGGTTCAAATATACAATTCACCTTTCTTTGTAATTCATATAGATTTATAAATTTTCCAATATCGATTGTTACAGTGATTGATTGAATTTGTAAATCATGTATATTATATTTCAATCACCAGTTTTTAGAGGTTGCTTACATCCCATTACCCGACATTTCCCTGATCTGAAAAATATTATCGGATACTTACCTGATCGATCTACAACTTGCTGTGGTTTTCCAAATGGGAATTTCATATCAGGTATAGAATATCTTTCTTTATAATTTATGTTACTCAACATTTTCAAATAATTTTAATTCAAGTAATTCTAAAAATTAAAACAAATATAAACAATTAAATAAATAATTAATAATAAAATGGAATTAAGAAATGAAGCTGTATATCAAATAGTTGGACCAAGTGTTTGTGGAAAGACTTTATTTGTATGCAATTTATTACAATCGAACTTGTTCAAATCAAAATTTAGCAAAATATATTGGCATAGAGGAGCTGACGAAGAACATTGGTTTACTCAAAATCAATTCTGTAAATTGAAAATGACAATAATTAAAGGATTTGATAAAAATTAGTCATCTAGATTACTATCATCTAGATTGTTATTATTATCGATGATCTATACCAGGAAGCTAATAAAGAAAAGGATTTTAATAATTTATTTACAAAAATTGCTCGACATATTGGGGTTACTGTTATTTTCATTATTCAAAACTTGTTTCATCAAGGGGGTGGTCATAGAACTCGTAATTTAAATGTCCAATACTTGGTTATTTTTAAAAACCCTCGAGATGCAACCATTATAGGTTTTCTTGCTAGACAAGCTTATCCCAATGATAGAAAATTTTTAATTGATTCGTTTCAAGACGCAACAAAGGTTCCCCACGGATATTTGTTCTTTGACTTTACACAACAATGTTCTGATGAATTACGTATTAGAACTGATATTTTCAATGAGAAAGGTGTTACGATTTATAAACAAAATTGAAATCTGAAAATAATTACTTGAAATGACGTTTAAAAAAGTTATTGTTCAACGTGAAAAATCAACAAAGAAAAAGGTTACAAAAAAAAGGGTTACTAAACGTAAAATAATAAAAACGAGTAAGAAGATTATTAAAGATAAAAAGTGGATTAAAATATAAACAAAACAACTAGGTGAAAAATGTATTTAATGTGAAAGTTGAACGTAGTCTACCATACTTTAATGCCTTGATGAAGGCTCCTAATAATAAAAGAATGAATATTTTACAGAATTTTCCTTCATTTGTTATAGATGATCTAGTTGAAGTTATTGTTAATGTAGTTCGTGGCAATGTAAACATTACTAAAGTTAAAAAACTTGTATTACAAAAGCATAAAAGATCACTTTTATCTTTAGTAAACACTAAGAATCGTCGTCTGATGCGAAAAATAATATATAAACAAAATGGTGGATTTTTGGGGGCATTAATTCCAATAGTATTATCTGCAATAAGCGCAATTTCATCGTTAACTTCTTAATGGGTACCAAGAATACATTACCGGATAAACATAATTTAGATTTAAATATTTTGACAACTTGTTGTAATAATGAAGGAAACATTAACCAAAAATCGAAACACAGTGAAAAATATCGAAAACGTATGGACAGACCCAAAACATCCCGCTGGTTTTGGTGGTGTAAGAAAACTGGCAAAGGAAGTAGGTAATTCAAAGAAAGAAACTCAGAATTGGTTATCTGGGCAAATGGCGTACAGTTTAAATAAACCAATATTGAAGAAATTCAAAACCCGTAGTTATAAAACAATGGGAGTTGATGATTTATGGCAAATGGATTTGATGGAAATGATACTATTCTCTAAAATTAATAAGGGATACAAATATATTTTGACATGTGTTGATATATTTAGTCGATTCGCTCGTGCTATTCCAACAAAAACCAAATCGGCCAATGAAATGGCTGAAGCAATCAAGGAATTATTTATTGATGGCAAGCCTCGTAATTTACAAACTGATTTGGGTATGTAATTAAATAAATTAATTAAATTAAATTTATTCTTTAGGTAAAGAATTTTATAATAGTAAAGTTAAAGAAATTATCAAAAAAATAAATCATTACTCTGTATTTTCTCAATTTAAAGCTACCCACGTGGAAAGATTTAATCGAACTCTAAGAGATCGCTTGAAAAAATATTTCGTATATAAAAGAAAAAAACCTGGATAAATGTTTTACCGAAAGCAATTTATAGCTACAATTATTCGCCACATAGGGGTTTAAATGGAATGCGACCAATTGATGTTTATTCAACGAATAATATGGATAATTGGATATCACAACAATCTGATTCTATCATTAAAAATCTTAAATATAAAGTGGGTAACCACGTTAGAATAAGTAAAATCAGTGCTTCTCCTTTCATCAAGAATTTCGACAACAATTGGAGCGATGAAGTATTTCAAATCTCAGAAATTGATACGAATCAGAATCCTGTAATGTACTTTATCAAAGATGATGAAAACAATCAAGTTAGTGGAAAATTCTACGAACAGGAACTCCAAGTTATAGAAGCCCCTACTGTATTCAGAATTCAAAAGATATTAAAAACCAAGAATGTTGGTAAATATAAACAATACTATGTTAAATGGCATGGATATGAAACTCCAACTTGGATATCTGAAAATCAATTAATTAAATAAATATTATGAAAGAAAACCAGTTTTATATGATTTTACCTAGTAATAGTTGTCCTCTTATTTTTCCTAATAATGAAGCCAGTAATTTTAATGTGGAGTTTCAAAATCCTATTTACTTGGATGGTGAGTGGGAAGTTGCTTTGATTGATTTTACTTTTGTGTATAAAACATTTCCGTTTTATAATAATTCTTACCTAAGTTATGAAACGATGAAGAGTGTTACTGAAATAAAATATTTGAAAATAAATAATCAAAATGAAACTTATTAATTAATAAATCCTAAAAATATCCCTGATGTTGATGTTTTTATTGAAAAATATGAGAACTTGGTTATTGTCTGTCCATACGTTCCATTTAAAGTAACATTCCCTGACATTTAACATGCGTTTAGTTTTAAAATCTAGGGATTAAAATCTATATCCGTCATTAATGAAGATGATCATTGTTGATTAAAATTACCAAAATTTACAGATGATGGTGTTATGGAACAATTTGGGATAATTATAAGTTATGAAGAGAAAACAATATTTGAAAAATATTTTGAAGATAATTTACTGATAAACACATTATCTGAATTACAAGGACATTTAATGTCATTTATTCCGTCTCCGTTTAAAGAACTAAAAATTGAAAACAATGAATTAGTTAAAATAAAACTTGCAGATAACATTTCAAAAATATATTTTGACAACAATTTAATCAAAACCTTAGGAATAAATAAACAAACTTTTAGTGATAAAGACATCGTTGGTAATAAAGTTCCAAGATTATTACATCATCATCAATAAATGTTCATTTATTCGAATATTATTGAACCAATAACTGTTGGAGATGTTAGAGTTCCTCTATTAAAATCTATTTGGGTTAAAAACTATGAACAAGGGGAAATTGTACAATTAGAAATGAAGAATCCAATATACTTACCAACTTCAACTTCAACTATAAACAACATTGAAATTAATATTCGTGATGATAGTGGAAAATTAATTAAATTTAGTAAAGATACCAAAACACATTTATCAATACATTTTAGAAAAATAAATGAATAAAGAATTTTACATAAATCTACCGAGTAATAGTTGTCTTCTTACTCATCTAAATAATAAAGCTGATAAATTTAATGTTGAATTTCAAAATCCAATTTATTTGGAAGGTGAATGGCAAGTTGCTCTGACCGATTTCACTTTTGTATACAGTAATTTTCCATTTTATAACAACTTATATTAAATATAGTAAGAGCACATTACATACAAGTTATGAATATTTTTACTAAAACGATGCAAAGAATGAATATACAATTAGTCACGACTCTATATTTTATCTAGTATACATTGATGGAAATACTTTAAATATTAATTGCAAATATTTTCCATTTAAAATTTCATTTGACAGTATTGCAGAAGCTCAAAAATTAGGATTTAATAAAAAAGAAATAAATTTTGTTGAAAACTTGAATCAAATTAAAATTCCTTCAAATAATCGTAAAATAAAGTTTGATACAATTTGATTAACTATAAATTACTTTTATGATGTCGAGTATACAGATAATTTTGAAGAAAATTTAATCATTACTAATTTATCACAAATAAATTATCAATTAATGACTTTTTATCCGCATCCATTTAAATCTTGCGAAATTGAACAAGGAAGATTAGTCAAAATTGAATTGGAAGATGATGTCAGTAAAACTAAATTTAGTAAATTCTTGGCTCAAAGTTTAGGATTAAGTGAAAAATCATATTCAGAAAAAATTATTGTTGGATTACGTTTACCAGAAATTTTGCAAAGTAATCAACAAATGATGATCTATACAAATATCATTGAACCTATTCTTGTTGGTGATGTTTTGATACCTCTATTGAAATATGTATGGGTTGAAAAACATAAAAAGGATGATCTAGTTCAAATTATAGAGAAAAACCCAATGTATTTGTCTGTATCGTCAACATATATAAACAATATAGAAATCAATATTCGTGACGATTGTGGAAAATATATATTTGGTAAAGAAGATAAAACTTTTCTTACATTACATTTTCGTAAAATAAATGAGTAATCCTGACATTGTAAATTTTTATAGTAGTAGTCAATCTGGTGGAGAATTACCATATTTTATAGGTAAACAATATGGAACCGGTTGGTTGAAAACAATAGGTAGATTTGCATTACCTATTCTTAGACGTATAGGCAATTTCGGTATGAAAACGGCAAATGATGTAATAAATAATAATTCTGATTTTTTACTTGCTTTAAAATCTAATGCAATATCTGAAATTAAAGAATCTTTACCTAGTGTTATGCAAACTTTACCTAGTGTTATTAATAAAGTAAGTGATGTATTTAATCATGAAAATGAACAAAAAGGAGGGACACTTAAACGTAGAAAGATTATGAAGAAACCTATAAACAAAAGAATGAGAGGATTCGGAACTATATTTGAAAAATGATTAGTGCAAAATCTGAATTATGTCTTTTTGATAGACCATCCCCTCAAGCCGTGATTGAACATGGTTCGTTTGAAGATATTTTCCCAATGAATTTAATAATTGATGCTGGTACCTCTTCGATTCAATTTTACATTAACGGATCACAAACAGAATATTTAGATTTGAACGATACTTTATTATATATTCAGTTGAAAGTTGTAAATAGCTTAGGTGAAAATATTACACAAGAAGCTGACGTAACAGCAAACAATTTCTTTTTTCAAACTCTTTTTAAAGACGCTGAATTAGTTTTTAATTCTACTAAAATAGAAGGAGCAAATGATAGTTTTGCACACAAAGCCCTAATTGAAACTATTATAAATTATAATCAAGATACTAAACATACATCTTTAGGGGGAATGGGTTACACTGAACATGATCTTATGCGAAAAACATGGATTGCAAAATCAAAAGCATTTTCATTATGTTCACCACTCCAATTTGATTTCTTTGATCAACCCAAATATTTGTTACCAGGTGTTAGTGTCCAAATTAAATTAACAAGAACAAATCCAGAAAAAAGTCTGACATGTACTAAATTGGTACCTAAAATAGTATTGCTAGATGCAAACCTTTCAATTAATGTCCTTACGTATGATGAAAATAATTTAATTAATGATTTTTCTAACCCTGAAGTTTCCAAACATCCTTTTGTTGAAATAATTCATCGTTCTAAAGTTGTTTGGGGACAACCTATTAATTTAATTTTATTAGAAAGCCTTGATTCGTATCATTATATCGCTGTTACTAAATTAGATAGGCTTTAAAATTATAGGAATCATTCTTTTACTGACACTAGAGTTCAAGGTATATGGTGCCATCGATGTCTAAATGGTTTTCGCAATATAATTTCATTAAATAAACATAAAGGGTTGTGTGATAAAAATCAATTAGGCACAACTCTTTATACATTACCTTTAAATAAAAACTTGGAATTTAAGAATTGGGCTAAAACCGTTACTCCTCCTTTCGTCCTTTACGCTGATTTTGAGGCTATCTTACCTTCAGATGACATACATTTTCAAATACATATGCCGATTTCGACCGGTTTACTTTTAATTAACAATTTTACAGGTGAAAAATCATACAAGAGTTTCCTGGGTGATGATTGTGTAGTTAATTTTCTACAAAAAATAAATAATATTTCAATTAATACTGTTTTACCCTTTTATCAAAATAATTATAAAAAGAAAATATTATTAACAGACTCAGACATTCTTTCGTTTTCTTCGGCAACTTGTTGTTATTTGTGTAATAAGACTTTATCAGTACCGGTTAAGGACCATGATCACTTTACTGGAAAATATTTGGGGGCAGCTTGTTCCAAATGTAATATTTCTCGACAAATAAGGTTTGAATTTCCAGTTGTTTTTCATAATTTGAGAGCGTATGATCTTCACCATATCCTCAAGTATGGTATGAGTGATTTTAACACGTGGAAAATAAGTTGTATTCCTGTAACAAGTGAAAAGTTTCTTTCTTTGTCAGCAAGAATCAGTGGATTAACTGTAAAATTCATTGATTCTTGTCAATTTATTAATAGTTCATTAAGTAACGCAGTTAAAACATTGACCACTCTTCCTTTAACTCATTCGGAATTTGTAGGTAGTATTATCGATACTAAAGGTATTTTCCCTTGTAACTTTGCAACATCTCAAGAAGTTTTAGAAACTACATATGAACTTCCACCTATTTGGGAAGATGTAACTGAAGCCGAATATAGTAAGGCTCAATCTATTTGGGAAAAAACCAATTGTAACTCTTTACTATATGATGGTTTAACTCAAACTTGATGTTTTTCTTTTGGCTGACTTTTTCCAGCAATTTCGTTCAAAGTCCTTAACTCATAACCGATTGGAACCACTTAACTTTTATGGAATTCCCGGTATGTCTTGGGCATCGGCTCTTATGACTCTTGACGAACCAATTGAACTTCTCACTGATATGGAGATGTATAATTTTTTCGAAGGGGGAATCCGTGGTGGATTAACCTTTGTTAATAAACATCACGTAGTATCTGATGACAACACCGAACTGCTTTACATTGACATCAATAATCTCTATGGTTGGACTTTAAGTCAACCATTACCATATGGAAATTTTGAATGGGTCACTGATACTAATCAATTAAATAATTTAATTAGTTTTTTGAATAAGGATTTTGAATCACTGTCATTTGCTGTCACATTTGAAGTAGATTGAGAAATCCCAACATTTCTTCATGATAAACTTAATGATTTTCCAGTAGCTGCTGAAAAGATGTGCGCTCCGGGTTCTAAGGTTGAGAAGTTAATGCTAACGCATTATCCAAAGAAGAATTATGTTCTTCATTGGAGACTTTTGCAGCTTTTTGTTTCTTTACAAATTAAAATTACACATGTACATAGAGCCATTAAATATAATCAAAAATCAATATTTAAAAAGTATATAGACACTAACACACAACTTAGAGCGCAATCAACCAATGACTTAGATAAAACTATTATAAACTTTTAAATAATAGCCTCTACGGAAAAACCGTTGAAAATCTTAAAAAACGAATTAATTTAAGATTATGTAATTCTGCAAACAAATTAATTAATTATTGCTCAAAACCAACTTTTCGGAAATCATTTAAAATCGACAATGATTTGGTTATTAAATAAGGAATCGGTGTGTTTAGATCGACCGAGTTACATTGGACAAACTGTACTCGATTTATCTAAACTTAGGATGTATCAATTACAATATATAGAGTTAGAAAAATATCGAAACGAATTCACTTGTGAAATTAATATAGTTGCTGGGGACACCGATTCCTTTTTTATGGAAATTAAGAATTGTAAGTTAGACATTATTTTATCTGCTATGGTTCGTGATAATCTCCTCGATACTTCTAATTATGACCCAAAACATCCCTTGTATAGTAGGAACCTTGATTCTGTCATTGGAAATTTCAAAGACGAGAATAAAGGACTTAAATACAAGGAGTGGGTGTTTCTTTGTCCAAAATGTTAAAGCCTCTTGTCTGAAGTTGAAAGTATCAAAGCTAAGGGTATAACATTGAAGGGTACTGACTTAAAACATAAATCATACCTAGATTGTTATAACAATAACTTAATTTTTTCTGTACCACAAACTCGTATTACTAGTAAAAAACATCAATTATTTACAATTAAAAACAGTAAAACTGCATTAACAAATAAGGATGATAAAAGGGTTTGGGTGGGGGAAAATATAAGTGTAGCATATAGTCATTATAGGGGAGGTGATGTGGTTTTAGGTAACAGTCCAGCAGAATTTTCGGAATTTAATGAAGAATATGACGATTATTAAGAACTTTGAATGAATAAATTATTCGAAATTATTCTTTGTTTTTGTATGTTTTTGTTGATGTTTATAATTTTTATGTTTTTAAGTTAGTATTATTTTTTTATTAAGTATTAAAAATTGTCAAAAGGTAAATCATGTATATTTAAATATGTATTTTATTTTATTATTTAGTTTATCTCTTTGAAGTAATTTTAAAGAAAATTCAGGAACTTTATCCAAGAATTAAAAATACGTTGAATTATTGCACACCAGAGTTTCTCGTAGCAAAAATTTATCATTTCAGAGTGATTAACATTGAAGAACTTCTCGAGATTCACTATGACAACGTTCATGGATCTGGTGACCGATGTGTTGCAAATTGCATTGTTTGTAAAGATAGTATGAGAGTAACATGTTCAAATGGATGTCCATGTCGCCACGATTTCAAACGTGACCAAACAATCCATATATTGTTGGCCGAAATGCGTAAAACATATTACTCGGATATTTTTGATTTGAAATAAAAATTAATATTTTTTATTTAATCTTTATTGTCAATAAAAATATTTGTATGGATTAAAAGTTATTTATTACAATGAAAAATTATTATTAGACTTGCAATTTAAAAAAAAAAGTTAATAATAATAATATAAAATAAATAAATAATTAAATGAAAATAAAAAATAATTATTAAATTTACTTCATTAAAACAAACAATTAAATTTAATAATAATATAATTTAAAAATAAATAATTGACTTGATTAAAACAAATAATTAAATTTAATAATAATATAATTAAAATATAAATAAATAATATTATTGACTTAAACAAATAATTAAATTTAATAATAATATAATTAAAATATAAATAAATAATATTATTGACTTAAACAAACAATTAAATTAAAATATAATTAAAATATAAATAAATAATATTATTGACTTAAACAAATAATTAAAGTAAATAAAAATAAAACATTCATGATTTTTAGTCGACAGGCGATTTGAGCCAATTTTATTTTTATGGGATTTTAAGTATGAAAAAATACTTAGACTTTTTATTCGATATTTTTAGGTTCTTTAATCAAGTTTGAGCCAATTTTATTCAAAAATACTACTCAGCACAATCATAGGCGATTTAAGCCAATTTTTATTTTTTAGGCTTTTAAATCGAGAAAAAATACTTAGAGTTTTTTATCATGAATTAAAAATTTTTAAAATTTTTAAATTTGAACATTTAAACAAAAAATTATTAAAAAAAAAAAAATTTCGTTCATTAAAACAAATAATTAAAAAAAAATTTCATTCATTAAAACAAATAATTTTTAAAAAAATTAACATCCCCCCTAAAAAAAATTTTATGGGGGAGTCTCGGGATTTTTTCAAGCCAAATATCCACGGGGCAATTTTCATGCCAAGTATCCACGGGGCATAGTCCTCATATGTCACTACTTTCATGTGCAACTGCTCCTTTAAATGGTACGCTCTCCTTTGATTTCTCCAAGTAGGCGGCCTTCCTGAGCACTTCCAACGTACTGTCCAATTCGTTCTATCGAATGCGGCATCAAAATCATTGACGTTGATGTGATTACTTTGAAGCTCGAATAGTGCCAGCGATATTAAGCCTGATATGAACTCCGTAAATCTTTATTATTGTGTCCATGTTGTTGGCGAATAGGGTTGGTTTTTATTTATTTTTTCTAGGGTTTTTGTGTGACTACTCCCTAAACGCTAGCAAGATTATTATGCTATCCCTCCTATGTACCCATGGTGATTTCCATGTTGGTACCGTACATAGATGTTGAAAATTCATGAGCAGGTGAGCTCCATTTCTAGAACTACTCCCCATGATATTTTTACTTTCGGGTTCTGGAATGCCGATGGAAGGTCTTACGTCTTTCTCCTTCTATATCCTGGTCCTTACTCGCCTATTCCTACAATTTCCATACTTATTTGTCACCTTTACCCGTTATTTATAAATGTATCTTTCAAAAATTTTGGCAGCGTTCCTCCCTTATTTTTTGGTAAATTTCCTATTTCATTTGTTTAATCACGGAATCGACTACATTTTTCCTAATTTACCTTTATCTTTCCCTATTTTAAAATTTGATTAATAATTCTTTAACTCCCGGTACATTTCCCATGATTTTAAGTAGTTACAACCCTCTGCAGTCACTTCAATAAACATTTCTCTCTTCTGTCAGATTGTATCATTCAACTATTGGAAAACTACTTTCAAATCTACATTCCTACACTATCCTATCCTTTCCTACTCGATTTTCCAATTAATTTCCTGACGATGTCTTAATTTTTCCCTACAAAACTTTATTCTCGCTTAACTAAAGTCGCACTTCCCGAATTTTATTTTCTACTCGCTCCGGCCACTTTTCAGCAGCCGCTTCGAGTTGTACAACGGCGCCCTGCGTAGCGGTCCTGTGCAAATTGCCAGAACCGACTGCGGACTGCCGAGGCTCCAACGAGGCATGACCCACGAGCTCAACTAGGGAACTTAATCCCCAGCCGGCACAAAGTCCTTCCCATCGAATGCTATTGAAATACGTATTATAAATAATATTTTAGGGGGATTTGTCAGTGGCACCAAAAGATTCCACGACCATCCAGAATAAAATCAAAGTAACAAGACTTCGAAATATATATTTATACAAAAAATAACAGTACTTACAATCCACAATCATGCAACCAGATTTGAAAAATTGGCATAAATTGGCATAAAAATTTTGACTACAAGTGATTCACGGTTTATTTAAGAATGTCTAAAAATTCTGTAAGTCTAAGTCTGTTAAAATTCTGTCTGAATTCTGTAAGTCTGTCTAAAAATTGTGAAAATGACTGCCGTATATATAGTATTTTCGTGCCTGTGTGGAGGGTAATTGGACAAGAAGTGTTCCTTCGAAGTAAGTTATATCGCTAAACACGATAGATTTGATCCACGTATTCTAGAAGAGATCCATTTGCAAGAAATACAGTCTGACGTTCGAAGTTTGATATGTTATGACGACGTCCCAGAAGAGGATGAAATGATGGTGTTATAAAAAACGTTTCATGTTTCTAGTTTTAAAATCTTTGCTAATGTATGTTGCTCTTGCTTAGCAAATAAACAATATTGATTGCATAAATCTTGAGATTTAATAAATGTAACGTGTTTTGTACTTTTGATTTTTATCACGTAAATAAAACCTACATCTAAAATAAGACATAGTTCGTTTTTTTGGCTATGAAATTAAAATAGGACCGGATCTTATATTTGAGGAAACAATGTACATCGGAATCTTTAGCAAATGAATGTGTCGTGAATTACACCAAGTTCTATTCTATCCGTATTGCGGTATGTATTGTATTGTCAAAAATTGCACAAGTATTATTAATAAGTTCGATCAACTGCAATATTTCTCCACAATACTAAATATATAAATATAACTCCACAATATTCATATAATTATTATTTATTAAAATTTAAAAAATGATCAACTGTAATATTTTAAATATTAAATTGATTTAAATGTAATTTAATATTTTTAAAGTTTTTATTAAAAATTTATTTTCCTGACCAAGTTAAAATCTTTTGATAATAATATTTTTCAGAATAACAAGATTTTTAGCATTCAGATAAGTTGGAGTTTCGTATATAATATAAAATTTACTAATTTTTTTTATGATAGAAATTGCTTTTCAGTGAAATTATAATTATTTTTAAATAATTTTGGTAGATAAATATTTTATGCAGTTATAATGAAACGTACAAAAAGCTAATTGAAATATTAGTTAAGGACTACAAAATTTGAAAATCAATATTTCTCTCGAAAGATCAAAGTGTGTATCAAATTAAAAGATATGAACGAATATAATAATTTAAAAATCAATAGAAGCACAAGAGCTTACGATTTTAAAATAACTAACTAATTAATTAATTGTTTAATTTCACATTAATTATGAAGAGTTAACGAATAAACCTAATATTCATAAGCGTGTACTCAAGATTTTCAAAAATACCTTTAAAGAACTTATTTAGAATGTTAAGTAAATATTATAAATTAGTTGGGCGGTATTACACAAATTTAAATATATTTAAACCCATTTACAAAAGTAAATATATCAGCTGAGACTTAATTTTGAAAATAATATATTGACATTGACAATTAATTATTATATATTTAGTGCTATTATTATTCGTATTTTTTAAATGCTTTTACATTTTTATCATTAAAATAATTTTAAAATTTTACATCACTGTAAACTTTTAAGAACACTGCTTCCAAAATAAACTGAACTGACTTCAGATAATTAAAGAAATAATTTATTTTTAATTTAATGTAAAAATACATTCTCGCAGCAGAACACATTCCATTTATATTTTAAATAAAAATCTCAAATATGTAACATCTTTATTATAATATGACTCCAATTCTACCTAATAAATTTAAAATGAACTTTAAAATTCTATTTTAAATAAAAGTTCAAGTTAGATAAATCAAATTTTTAAAATATTTATTTCAAATTTTATTAAAATTAAAACATTTTCATTTTGTTTCAATTCTTTAAAAGCTAATTTTCAATTAATTATGACTTTTTTGATTTCGAAAATAAAATGGATTCTATTAAATTGCGTTATGAAGCTCGTTTATTGAGATCAATTTTATTGTCAATTGTTAAATATTTTCGAGGGTTTATTAGTTGTATTTAGCAGTAAAAGTACGTTTGATTGTAAAATTCAAAGGTCATAAAAAATGAAATACGATGAAAATAGTTTAAAAAGAAATACATATTTACAGTTGACGGCAATCCTGTCAATATAATCATGGGCTTGATTTATCCAATAAAGAATTCCAAAGAATATATCAACTGCTCTCATCAACTGAAATTTGACCTGAAATGTTTTTCGAGTTCGTTTCCGTAAAACTGTTAATTGTTTTCATCAGTTTATCTCTTACCAGCAACTGATCGTGATCTGTTTGTTTTCTGATAGTTTTGTGGACTCGAATAAAATAATCCACTTCGTTTTTGATTCGATTTTTTCGAGATTTTGTTTTTCTGCAATTTTTACAAATTATCAACACAGAACTGAGACTGAAAATAAAGAAGAATGTGATTAGAAATACAATTTCACCAGCTATCTGAAATGTCGAAAAATCCAGATTCGAAGTCTCTTTAGTTTGATTGGAAATGTTTAGAAACATTTTTAATCATAAATTATTACAATTGTTATTTACGTATTGTTTCACAATACAAACTATTCATTTTTGTAAATACGCTGTAAACCATTCTTATCTAGTGTGTATTTCTATGTTGTAGCTATGTGTGTATTTTATGTTTGTGTGTATTTATGCAGTGATTTCGTGTGTGTCTCGAGAGTGTGCTTTAATTGCAGTTGTGCAGCGTTGTTATTAATTAATTCGGTCTAAGAGTCTACTGTTACATAATATTTTTAGAATCAAGATTTCATTATTAAAATAATTTTCTAAATAAAAACGAGTAAAGCTTCCTATTTAATATACATATTAGAGTAACATTGCTTTGTAATTATTATAACAGCAACTGATAAATACCCAAAACACAATTATTACACAATGGTGGCAATTGATTTAGCAACATGTTTTTAGATAAAAGTTGAAAATTAAAATATAAAATAATCATTTCAGTGAACTCAAAAATCGGGTGGGAATAAAGTAAAATAATGGACAAATGTGTCTGAATGAAAGAAAGCTATTTTTCCACAAACTGCCTTCTGGTGGAAAAATAAAATTTTAAAGAGAAACTGGTCGGATATGTTTGAATCAAGTTTTTCCATTTTGTTGAATGGAATTTGAAATCGTGCTGTACTGCTAGGGATATCTAAAAAATATTAAATGAATAAAATTATCAGGTGGGAAATGTATCGATTGAAAGTGAAAAAACAAATTTGAAAAAGAGAAAAAAATCAATAAAGTAGAAAAATGAAATTTGAAATGGCGTTTTTAATAAACACATTCACCGACAGGTACGAGATAACTCGTAACTCAGCTCATTGTTACTATATAAACCCTGGCCTGTTAGTAATCATTTTATTGTCGTATGTGTAATAACGTACAATAGTAGCATGATCTGGCGAATGAAAATTAATAGTTTCCATTGAAAATGTAGTAGCAAAATATGACGTCATGAGCATAATATATGGCCTATACAATAAATTTACAATTTCCTGTGGCGTAGAGATAAAAAAATATATTGGCAGTCAATGTGTTAATACGTTCAATAAAAAAACGAATAAAAAATTGGAAAATGAGATTGCCTATCTCGACAGCTCGGCAGAATTAACAAAAAATTCCGAATGGAATCAGAATATTATCTAATGATTAAAGCCAATGATAGAAAAGTGGGTAACAGTAGAAAAATTATAGGTAAATTTTATTTGATAAGAATCTAAAAAATCGGAGACAAAAATTAATTTGACGCATCAAAAGTTATTAGAGAAAAATCATAACCAAATTAGAGAAAAAACTTTTGAAATCAATTTTAGTTGAAAGTTTTTTGCAGTGAATGTTGAATTTATTCACATCAAGGCAAAGAAATAATTAAATGGTTGTAAATTAAAAGTTTATTGAAGACGTATTATTCCTCCTGAAGGGTAAAAATAAGAACGTGACAATCGTTTTTGTAATAGTGAGATTGTATATGGGGAAATTCCTATAAATACCACGGCAAAATATTAATATTTGCCACTTTATTAAGCGAGATATATATGAAAAGTTTGTTTATATAGTTCTCAAAATCGAAATGTTTAATGCCAGAACTGTGTATAAAAGAAAAGAATAAATTAGTAAGTTTGATTACATTATCATCAAAATATTTTGAGCTATGTTCAAAACACAAAACAAAATTTACCGTTGTAATATTTATCCAAATTTCAAAATAAATCATGTTTTTTATAATTTATATTTTAATTTTTTAGGTTTCCGAAAATGTATTATTTATGAATTATTTAGTGCTTTTTAACATTATTATCAATTTTTAACTTCCAAGACGTCCTATAACATGTGATAAAATACAAAAATCTGAACTCATTAAAACAACAAAATGATTAATTCCAATTTATACATCAACCATAACATATTTTTGTTGAATATTTCACACACATCCGGCGATTCAATCTAGAATTCTTGATGACATTGTATAAATAGGAGAGTAACAAAAATTCTACATCAAATTTAGAAACCTTATAACAGATAGACGGATCAAATGTTCGTAAATTTTACTCATTTTCACGACTCTAACTCCAGAGAATACGAAACTGGATTGTACATCATCGTTGTAATCGTATTTTACTGCCTTGGAGGAACGTTCCTAATTTGCAGTAACTTCAAGAGGAAGAACAAATTCAGAATAAAAGAAGCCGAACAAATCGAAAACTATTTTAGCCAAAAACGTTTAATTGAGCGACAAGCAAAAGTGGATCAAATTTGGCAAACCGACAGATTTCTGCGACAGGTTTTCATGGAAGATCAAAACGAACAACAAGTAGATTATATTGAGATCAAAAACAAGCAAAATTATGAAAGTATTTTTAAGTTACTTTCAAAATCTGCGAAAAATTTTTATTCTATTCCTGCAGAACATAAAACTGTATTGCAACATTCAATATCGTGTGTTTAATGTAATAATAATAATAATAATAATAAAATAATAATAATAATAATAATAATAATAATAATAATAATAATAATAATAATAATAATAATAATAATAATAATAATAATAATAAAATAATAATAATAATAATAATAATAATAATAATAATAATAATAATAATAATAATAATAATAATAATAATAATAATTTTAAAACTAAGAAATTATGTTAAGATATTTTATTGTATTGATTATTATTTTTAGAAACGATGAGTCCAATAATTATGCTCAAAATGAAATAATATTCAAATTGTGATCTCATTTAAACAAAAAATTAATCATCCATCTATTATTCATAGACATAGTGTATATTGTGATTATCTACCAAATACAGATGATTTTAACCTTTGCGACAATAAACTAAAGTTTAACCAGTATTCGCTGCTCTCCTTGCCATTTCTTTCTTTTCATACTAATCGCAGAACTGATAAGGCGATTTCTTTAGAATCTAAACATTAAAGGCTTTAGATGCTTAATTTTGGCGCCGTTCCGTAATGACAAAATAAACAAATTAGTATACAGCTTGATCTCAAATGTTAAAAACCTGATTACAACGATCAGTGGCGTCCTCTGACGTTTGGAACACTCGCGCTAAACTTGTAAGGCGCCATAAAAATATTTAAAATATTATATTTCGAATTACATTTGTTCTCTCAATATTTCTAATAATAGATTTCCATTTGTCAGGTTTTAGTAAATACCGTATATTTCGGCGTATAAGGCGACCGTCAGATAAGACGAGGTACAAAATTAGAGCAAATTTTTATGATTTATCATATATCGGGTTTTAGATATGCATAAAAGTAGTATAAATACAACTACCTGTACTGTAATACTTTCTTTTATATCGGTTGTATAAGACGACCCACAATTTTCAAGGGTGATTTTTTGACTTTAAGGGTCGTCTTATACGCCGAAATATTTTATAATAAATTGTCTGTAGTAAAATTATTTATACAAGCCTTATTTAAATAACTAGGTAAGCGCTTTCGGCAGTGTTGACTTTTGACCCCCCCTCCCCAATTTATAGTAAATTATACTTAGTTTTAATTGCTAGAATATTCATGAATGTTCGTGGATATTCACAAATATTCGAAAGCAAAACCTTAGAATTTGCTAATTTCTTTATTGGAAATGACCGTCCAAATCCAAGCCGGTCACGAAACTGGAGTTATTGAAACTTATTGGTGCTTGCTTGCTTATTGAAAGAATGAAAGGCTTAAAGCCTGTCAAGAATTCTAGCTAGCAAAGTCAATGAAAAAAAATTCAATTTCTATGAAACCTTTTGAAAGCTTTAAGCATGCCTTAAAAAGAATATTTTTTCTCATTCATCAGAAATCTCAGGAAAAATTACTCTACAAGTAAGGAGGTGACCATTGATGAACAATTAGTAACTTTTAAGGGAGGTGGAATTTCAAAATGTTTATCCCAAGTAAATGTTCTTAATCTTTGGTGCCTTTGAGATCCCTAAAACCCAAACTGAGGGAAGGAGAATGGGCAAATCGAATGGAATCTGGAAGAATATGTAGTCAAAACATTGTGCAAACTTTTATATAAAACTTAACAAAATGTAACAACTGACAATCTTTACTACCATTTGTCTCACTAGATTGCTTTTGGGTCAATCAATGAAAAATGTTTGGGCTGTACGATAAAACAAAAAAGTATTTGACAGCCGAATTTCAAAGTAATAAAGTTTTGAAATTTATATTTTAATTGAAGGCTACCCTATCAAATATAACCCTTAAAGGACAAATCGGTGTTCTTTCTTTTAGCTCTTCATAGAGAAGGAGCAATTGATGATGACAATGGAAAACCAGAAATTATTACCTATTGTAATTCTAAAAAAGAATGAGTAAATGTGCTTTACCAAGTTGTTAGGTTTTACTCCACTAATGATGGTGCTCTATAACATCATGGACATAACTGCTTATGATTCCTATTTGCTATATTGTGAAAGGCACGCAGAATTTGTGATAAAAAAAATATAACGACCTTTAATCAGAGAAAATAGTTAGCTTGAATTGTTTAGATTAAATTTATAACTTAAAGCATTTTTGTTTACCAAAAAAAAATTATAGTAAAATATACATTTTAAAAATGGGATCAAAAATGACCCCCCCCCATGCTGAAATACATTAGTTTTTTCTGATGCGTGTAAGAGGTATAATGAATTAATTATTGAAAAATACAAAAATAAAATTTGTTTGAATTAATAATAAAATGAAAATAATGAAAATGTTTAAATAATTTATTTATAATAATAAGTAGTATAATTATTGGAAATTTATTTATTTATTTGTAATTTTAAATATTTTATTAAAAAATATATTTGGGTTTGAATGTTTTTTTGTTTATTTCGGAGGAAGGGAGTTGTAAGTAGGAGGCCTCTGTTAAAATGAGTGTATTTTAAATAATATTTACGTAACCGCATGACAAAATGTGCGAAAACGATGAAAGGAGAAGAGATGAAATTTCGGAAAATTAATAGAAAGTGTTAACAGTGAAAAGGCAGACTAATTTCTTTATTTGCTTTATTTCTTTCGAAGGAAGTCCGTGAGAAACGCTCATGGTCAGGTTTCTCCTTATATATGAATTAGAGCAAGAAACATTTTTATGTTTCCCTTTTCTTTATTTCCTTTTAAACCAGAGGTGGGCAAAGTCCGGCCCGCGAGACATTTGAAAAAGTTATTAAAATTCATATCCATGAGTTCTGGAAAATGATTTTTAAAAAATTTTTAAAAATCATAAACTATTTTCAATTTTCGAATAATTCAACCTCGAATTTTTTACTTTTAAATATCTCTATATAATTATAAAAAATGAATAAAATCAGAACATATAACAAGTGCAAATGTCCGGCCCACAAAATCGTACACATTTCTTGAATTGGCCCGCAATCAAAAATATTTGCCCACCGTTGTTGATCTATCACTACTTTATTTTATATTTAACTTTAATGTTTGCAGAATTTTCCATGAAACATTTTAAACAAAATTGTAAATCATGCCATATTTTCTAAAATTTTTATACTAATCCTCAACTTGAGAACCTCTAGTAATCCGATTCGAGATGGAAAATAACTTCTTTCGATTTGTAATTGAGTTTCCTCAGTGTTAAAGTTACAAGTTTACTTAGTTGACACTGAAAATAAAATGGCAGACCAGCAAATTGTTCTCATGAAAAATTTTGCGCTCTTGATTTATTTTCAGCCTTACTCGATAGAAAAGTTTTAAATGACATTGAAAATTGATACTGGGCTCTTTTTTTTTCTTTTTCTTTGTTGAAAAAAGTATTAATTTTACATGTTTAGTTAAGGCGACTTTTGTAAATGTAAAATATATTTTAGCTATAATAATATGAAGGGCCCAACGCGCTTACAGACGTTATGAGTGTCAATGCGAGTACTCGGGGGTTGACAACTAACTGAATACATAAATTCAATGATTGGTCTTTTAATGCAGAAATTCACCTTGAAATTGAAACATTTAAACAACTCAAAAACAATGTATTTAAATTACAATTGAACAATATTTAGTTTTAAGAAAATCATTATCCACTTACCAAATTCTTAAACTTCTTCTTGGAGATAAAAATTATTTTTCTTTACTTTCTGAGGAATCGAATAAATGTTAATTGGCGACTTGGATATCAAATTTTGAATACTATGGAAATCTGATTTCAGTTCTCCATTCCGCGTGCCGTTTTCCGTATTTGATTGTTGTCTTTCATTGAAAAACTCTCGAAGCAGCCGGTCGGTTTGCCAGATTTGATCGACTTTTGCTTGTTTTTCAACAAATTGCTTCTGGTCAATGTAATACTCGATTTGTTCTTCTTCTCTCGATCGAAGATTTTCTTTGTTTTTCATTCCGCTCATTATCAACAAAGCCCCGCCAACGCAATAAAATAAAATTATCATAATTATGTACAGCCCGGCTTCATAATCTTTCGATGTGGCGGCGGCTGCCATTAACGTGCTATTTGCAACTGTGATTGGAAATCTGAATGGCATTAGACTGGCGTCAGAATGTCGTACTTTTTATAATATATATGCAAACTTGCAAATTATTTATCGTTGAGCTTCATTAATTATTTGACCTTGAACTACTGAAAAACAAAACTCACAACATGCAAAGCTGAATGAAATTAAGTTTTTCATCTAAACAATTTTTTGTAAAATTAAAACCAATTAGCATTTTTTTTCACTTAGATTAAAGTGAGTACACCTATTTATGAGCTGGTGAGGCCGCTAGATCGTAGAAACTCGTCAACTTTATTTATGAAAAGTTCGCTCCAATTTTTGACGAAAATAAGTAAATATGACGATCTTATGTTAATAATATGTTAATAAATATCAGTTTGTTTTCACTGGTGCAGATCTGCGGTCAGCATGAGGCCATCATTAAGCAAAGGTTACTTTTCACCAAAAGTAGAAGTGTTTCCTATTTAGGAGAGTAGGGAAGGCTTTACATAAAGATTTAATACATAGAATTGTACTAATTCATTTCATTAACATATTTTAAATAAAAGAATTATAAAAAGATATGAAAGTTTAAAGTAATGTCCATTGTTAATATGTCAACAATTAATTAAATTAAATTAAATTGAAATATATGATAAAATAATTATATTATTATTAAAAAGTATTATTATTGAGAAATTCATCGTGCTTAAAATTTAAGAAATCGAAAGAAGTTAAATCGTTCATTTTAACTTAAAAATCAAGGAAATTTAAATTCCACTTATTTTCAATTATTAAAAGTGACAACAGCAGATTTTGGATTTTAATAAATATTATATCAGCAAATTTGGTATTATTCTTAACATCTATAAAAATAAAAATATTGCAAAAAATTGAAAACAGGCATTAATCATCACTTGACTAATAATCATATGGAAAATTTGCAATTAAAAAGAAAAAAATATTTAAAATAATGTAAATCTCTAATAAATATCATCTTCTGTTGACCCCCTCTCTAACATTTATTGAATGAAAATTTATAATAATTCCTATCTGACAAAATTTTGAAAAAATCTCAAATTAATAAATATTTATATGAATTTTAAATTATATTTATTATTAAGCCAAACTATCAATCATTTTTTAACACAAATTAAAACATATATTTAGAACAACCATGGCCAATCAATGGCCCGCGAAGCAATTCTAAACATCAGCTCAATAATTGGCTTTTTTAGAATTTATAATCGAATTAAACATACTTTTAATTTAAAAATTGATTCTTAGTTTACTTGAATCGTAAAAACGAGTTATATTTATTTCAATAGCCAAATAAAATTATTTTACATCAGATAATATCACGTCATGCTCAATATCGACTTTTTTCATACACGAAGGACGCGTTATTAATCGGGATCGACTGTGTTACAAAATCCGTTAAAATAAAGTAACTTTTCAAATACATTAATTAGTGCTTTCTGTGTGTAATCTGCAATTGCACACTACAGTAGGAGAAATTCTTCAACAAAATGTGAGATCAACTTGTCCAAACTCTCGGAGGAAATTGAGAAGCAGCAATCGCATTAAAATTGTTTAAATACTATGTACTGCGATAATTTTTTTCCCGAAAATTTGGCCCTTCGATTGATTTGGATTGGCCACCACTGATTTAGAATTTTTTATTTTTTAATGCATTTAGTAATGCATTTCTCTTTGTTCTTTATTTTCTAAATAACAACTTAGAATTTCTGATGTTATTGGCAAAATTGGTTCTGACTATTTCATTTCTGGAAAACCTCTAAGTGCACTTCTATTTTTCTTTAAAAAAACTAATTTTTAATAATTTACAGTAATTATGATTAATTGACAACAGAAAAAAAACAAAATTTAAAATATTATTAAAATTTTTTATTTTATAAAATTTTTAACATTAAAATTGAATTGAATACCACAAATTGTTTCTGGATAAATTTTGTTCAGACCTTACGCAATCTTTATTAATTAAATAAATAGTGAACATAGCAAGCATTTTTTATCAACATATTTATTCGATTATAATTATATTGTGAATATTCTCAAATCCTTCCAAAAATTCTCTTTTAAAAAAGAAGATATTTGGCAAATGTAATATAGTAATAAATTTAAGTTTAAAATTATTAAAATTTACTTTGAATTGTAAAAATTCCAAAACTTATCCATATTTTGTAAATAGTTATTTCTGATAATTTAAGAGTCATCTAGTTGTTTGGCGACTAATATATATCGGAGATGATTTTATTCCATAAAACCAGGTTATAAGCTCTGTGTATGATGGATGGTACTGAAATGTTTGTGTGTACAACGATAAGATGTATGCATGTGTATGATTGATCTGTATCAATAGTAACACACGAATAAATAATACTGCTTTCTAGATTATACGATTATGAATTAGTATAATTTTTCGAACGCAATTAACATTATAAAAATAGTAAACACAACATTATAATTTATTCATTCAATTCATAAAGTCTTTCAAATTCGTTCTTTACAGCTACGTAATTAATGTTGACATTTTCACTATCCTTTCTTTGGTTTTCAAATAGTGGATTAAGCATCAGGTACGGTAAAGCTAGCTTTTTATTATGAAAGTCTCTTGAACTGTTATTTGAAACTGTAAAAACATGTTCCACTTCTGAAACAGGGGTACGAACTAATCTTGTGTCGAATCTTTTAAATTTTTCGGTTAACTCAATCATTTTAGAGTAAGCTCTATCGTGGGCTTTATGCATATAACGTTGTGAAATAGACTTTGAATCATTCAGTCGCAATTCTTTTTCAATTTCATCATCTATTATCTTCTTTAATGCAAGCTAAAAAAGTATTATATAATCGTATTTGAAATCATTTTAACCTCATAATCGGCACCGCTAATTTCATTCATTAAGTCATCCGTTTTCAATTCTTCAAAAACTCTAAGCTTTGCCTGTAAGACACGAAACGAATCTCTTTGGCGATTTGCCACCTTCTCCGTCAGCGCCAAATTGTTATTATAACTTTGGTTTATATGAGATATGTTTTCAGTCATTTCTCTTTGTAAAACTGTATTCATCTGAAGAGTCCGTTTTCTTAAACGCCTTGAATACCTGACACATCGTCGAAGTCTAAAACACTTAATCTCTCGGGGATCCATTTCCAAATCCATTGACATATTGAATGAATATTATGATTGAGAAATTAGAATTATCCAAACATTACCAATCAAAAACTAAGTTCATTTAATGACACAATAGAATCACTACTGAGATCTTATCGCCATAATTCACCATTGTGACCCGATGTTATAATTAAATGATTACAATTAATTAAGTGTATTTATTATATATTACAAACCTAGCTGTCACAGCAATAGGTCTCGGGTGAGAGTACCATTGTTTGGACACTAAGCCACTCTGGTGACTACAATTATTACTTAAAAGTCATTGAGATAATATTTAAAGTTTATTAAGCTTGTAAATTTATCAAGAAAAGTTTTTAAAAATCATTTAAAAATATTAAAACCTTTTTCTTTATATTCGATGACAAAAAAAATTCAAAAATATAATCATAAGTAGGTTGATAAAGACTATATTGAACATTTGTTGTTAAATTTAATTATTGATCTATTGTTCATTTAAAAAATATCTTTCTCTTTAATTATACTTATCTCATTAATCTATGTATTTCCTAAATAACAAACTCACTAATTATTTAACTTGCTCGCTGCGTCAAAACCTCAAAAAATGAATAAAAAATTGATTCATTAAAATTCGATAACTGTCACTCCTTATATTTTATAAGTTTAAATAGGAAAATGAATGAAAGAGGAATAAATAAAAGAAAACAATAAACAAGATAATAATGTAAAAATAGAAAACAAGGCTATTATTAATTGATGAGTACATACAGAAACGGCGAACACAAAATAATCTTGAATGAAGACCGGCTGGAATGGGTTATCAAGATAACAGTGGAAGTTTTGGAGCCCCAGATCTAATCTTAATTGTAATGGAAAATAAGACGTACCCAACTATAAATGATAAGTTAAACTATAAAACAAAAATCAAAGAATAAGGAAGAACACAAAAGAATTAAATAAAAACTTTGAAAAAAGTCTTAAAAGAATTGAGAAAAAACAAAGAAAAAAAATCATGACACTTGAGAGAGAATTTATTATTAACTTCGTAGTAACTGACAAGCTCTAGTGATATCAGTTGTTCAAATCTTTGTGAAACACAAAGAGAAATATTATTAAAGGAAACCGAGAGGGTAAAATTTTGGAACCCGAATCACAAGTCTAATGACCAAAAATCTGAGCTATTCCTCACTAAGTGTTGTAATAAGCACTGATTAATTGTGACATTCCTATTAGCTTTTTCTGTCGTGTTTATAAAGGAGGAGAATCGGTTGCTATGGCATTGAATCAATAAATTTGTGTTCGTTACTATAGTTATCGGAGAACTGATGGAATCAGATCAATAATTTTTGAAATCTTTAATCATCGACTTAATGTCTCACAACACATTATTTTAAAAATTAAAAAACCTTTTTAAATTTCATAAACGTAACGGTAAATTTTTAAACTTTTGAAACACAATGTCAGTTATAAAGATATAAATAAACATTTAATAGACGGCTATAGGAAAATCTTACAGGTGATAGAAATCAAAAATTAGCCAAAGCTTCAAGAAAGGTCATCATTCAGGATATGGAAACAGCATGATAACATTTCTTATCAATGCGGTTTGGAATTGAAAAAACATTTCTTGGAGATTTAGAGAGCAAAACCCGAACTTCACTCATTCTCCTTTTCCCGCCATCTGCTTTGGAACATCTTCTATTATTGTTGTGAAGAAAAATGATTTGTCTAAGATGATTTTCTGTCATCCAGATCTTGTCAACCTTTTCTTGTTTTTGTACATTTCCCCTTTGTTCGATAAAGGACTTAACCTGGTCTTCTTCTCTCAATTTATTTTTCCATCTGTTTTTGAATTCACATATCAAATAGAACCCGGCACCCGATCCGAAAAAGATCAACACGAAAATGATATAAATACCGGATTCGTATTCGGATAAATTTACCTTAGAAATGTTTGTTGTTGAGCCATTTTGAGCCTGTGAAACTGAACTGATTCTCATAATGACAAACAATGAATCAAAATCTGACATCAATTTGATGCAATTATTTATAGAGTTATAACAAATAATACTTGATCAACTATTCAAACAATAAAATTGAAATTATTTTTAGTGTTCCGAATTATTATTAATAATAACAAAATCAATATTTGTTTAAATTTTTATATTTTGAAATGTAGTTTAATAATTTTTTTTTATTTTCAGACTGTGTTGCTCTATTATTAATTGTGTTAGATCAGCGTTTCCCAAAGTTTTTTCACCGCGGCACCCTTTTTGATTTCAAATTTTTGACGGAACCCTTATATACTAATATATTCGAATTTTAATTTTAAATATTAATATGAGCTATATATTATTATAGAAAATTATAGTATTTATTAAAACAAAAAAACAATAATACAAAAAATTAAATTAATAAATTCATTTGATTGTTGATCAATCACATATCAAAAATAAAATAAACTTATCAATGAGTAAGTTATTAGTGTGGACAGTGTTGTTGCTTCTTTTCCTGGCAAATCCTGCTTATATTTGGTGTTATTGCTGATAGTTGTATGCGCATGTCTGCCGAACAATTTAATCTATTGCGATATTTCGTTTTCGTCGAAGTATAATAAGAAAATCCAGTTTTGCACAAATATGTAGTAGAAAATGGTAAAAGCACCCGTATTGCACGTTCGGCCAAAACTTTATGTTCCGAAATTAGATTTCCCCAAAATGTTTTCAGATGGACAGTGTTGAAATTGTATTTTAATTGTTCGTCGGAGTTTATTTCAATCAAGTTCTCATATTCCGAGATTGATAAACAATCAGGTTTTTCTTTAATAATAAAAGGATTTTCAACCCACATGAGATCATTATTGGAAGCAGGAAAATATTTTTGAAGGTTATCATATAATTCACGTAAATGTTTTACAATATCAATACGTATATCTTCATTAAGAAGACAATCATTTTCAATTATAAAATCAGAAAGTGTTGAAAAACAACTGACATTGTTGTTTTCAACGCAATTTATCCAAAACTCTATTTTTCGTGACAATGCCGAAATTTTATATTTAACAGTAAATACTGTTATACTTTTTCCTTGTAGAGAAAGGCTCACTTCATTTAGCTTTGAAAAAATATCAGTAATATATGCAAGTCGCATAAGCCAGCAAGAGTTTGTCAATACAGCAAACCGTTCATGTTTTTGTTCTGATAAAAACATAGAAAGCTCTCGGCGTAATTCAAAAACTCGGGATAATACTTTGCCTCGCGACAACCACCTTACTTCTGAATGTAAAAGAAGAGCGGTGTGTTGACTTCCCATGTCTTCACAAATAATTTTAAAAAGTCTCGACTGCAGTGGTCGCGCTTTAATAAAATTTACAATTTGAACAGCTTCATCCAAAACTGTTTTCATATCAATAGAAATTTTCTTACATACAAGAGCGTGCTTATGAAGGACACAATGACTGCTGCTACAATTTGGTACAATATTTTTAATTCTTGATATAACGCCAGCAGTTTTTCCAACCATTGATTTTGCTCCATCACTACAAACATCAATACATTTTTGCCAATTAATATCATGTTTTTGCATAAAATTGTTAATACTGTTGAAAATTTCTTCGCCAGTAGTGTTTGTTTCTAAGAAATTGCATAAAAGTAAATCTTCTTCTATTGTCTTACCAAAATTATATCGTACAAAAACAAGCAAAACGGCGAGCCCTGCTACGTCAGTTGATTCATCCAGTTGTAGTGAATAAGCGTCACATATATGCAGGCGAGAAATAAGCTCTTTCTCAATATCATCTGCAAGATCTTGAATACGGCGGGCAACTGTATTGTTTGATAATGGAACCATATCAATCTTTTCAACAGATTTTTCATCATCAAACATGCACAATACAATATCTTTCACACAGGGCATAATAAGTGTTTCTGCTATGGTGTGTGGTTTACCAACAAGCGCTATTCGGTAGCTTACTTTGTACGAAGCTTCATTTGCTTTTTGGTTGTTTGTTTTTACAATTTTCACCATGGATAACTTGGTATTTTGCAATTCCTCAAGTTTTCGTTTAAAAAAATCTAATGGTTTGTTTGTATGGTCGGGATGATTCGTTGCCAGATGTCTTTTAAGTTTAGTTGGTGCAAGAGAAGCGTTCGACAATATTTTATTGCAAATGACACACTGCGCTTTGGGTGTGTCTTCATTTCCTATACTTGTAAATCCATACGACAAATAACTGATGTCATATTTTCGTTTTTTTATACACAAGATTGAATCATTTCTTGGTCTTTTTAATTGAGAATGATCACTTTTTGTAGAAGTGGTAGGCTGCTGTTCTTCAGAAATATCTTCGGCAGTCTTTTCAGCAGTAGGTGCACTTATTGAACTGTTTTTCTTTTTCAAAGTCCCTTCTTTTAACCAACGATCCATAATCACAAAAATTTGGGATAACTATATTCACAAAATTTATCGATAATCAAAAAATACTCATACGATTATTTTCAAAATTTGAAAAAATTACTTACCTTTTTATCAAATATTATTAAATGAAATTTTAAATTCGTAATTTTAATGCGTATTTTAAAACAATATAATTAAAAACTGTGGTTTCCCTTTTTTTTATTGACTTAAAAATCTAAAACGGGAATAAAAATATTGTTTGCACAATGTAAATGTTGCCAGATCTAGGTTTTATAACAATACTTTGTACTGATGATGCTGAATGAAATGGAATTGGGACATATAAAATAGAATGGATATATGTTTTTTGAGGCAATATCAAATGGAATCGAAAAAGAATTTTAAATTGGATTCGTATGGAATCGAAAATTATTTATAAAGATTTTTTGGAAATATATTTACAAAAAGTTCGCGGAACCCCTGCTATCAGTTCGCGGAACCCTAGGGTTCCGCTGAACCCACTTTGGGAAACGCTGTGTTAGATAATGGGTAACTTTAAAAGGAGTTCTTTAAAACAAAAAAAAACAATTATAACGTAGAAACAAAAATATAGAGATTGAATACACACATACAAAACACTAAAATGTGATATTTTCGGCAATGTATGATCTGATTCAACCCAAACTGAATAGAAAATTTGTTGACATCTGATCTATGATTTTATGTGAAGGCTTAATATTTCATAAATATGACTTTAATTATTTAATTAACATTCAAATAATTTGAAATGATTGTAACTTATTAGTTTGATTTGTTTGTGATAATTTGTTTATATGTTGTGAATGAAAGACTTATTTATTTATTCTTTATTAAATTCTAGGTGAAACCGCCAAAATAAATAATATTTTATCCAATCAAATTGGGCTTCAGATAATTATTGCGGTTGTCAGGGAAATGTACAACAAAACAACATTTATTTATCAGGACAATTGATAACAATTTAGAACGACACAAAATGATTTAATATTACAAGGAATATTGAGCGCTTATTACAACGCTTTTTGGGGAATAGCACGTTTTCAATAAAACATGGAATTTATGCCAACTTCTGGTTTAGACAGTCAGTAGAATTGATCTAGTAGCTTTCCTTTCTTTAACTTTAAAATATTCGCTGTAAAAATTTCGCAATAAATAAATTTATTTGAATTCGTCTTTTTCCCTTTAAATTTGTCCGATTCTTTTTCTCTGTTTTTCACTGTTCATTTTTCTCTCCGTTCAAAGTGATATTTAACTTTTAAACGCTGCCATCTAATAGCACCTACAGATGATTATTTTGTTTTTTATTTCTGCCTCTAACCCATTCCTTAATCATTCAAGATATATAATCCTCCTTGATTCTACCATCTTTTTTTCCTATGACTTTCCCTGTGATCCATCCGTTATCGCGGACTAACTGTCAACATTTGTAGAGTTTTATCATTATAAAATTATTTAATTTGACAAAGACCGTATCAGAGCATCAAGAGAGAGGATATCAAATATCACAGATATGCCACACCTATCAAAATTAAAAGTGCTAAGAGCATTCATAGGAACTGTTGAATACTACCACTGGTTAACACCAAACCTGTCTTTAAACATTACCCCTCTGCATGATCTGATAACACGAGCATCAAAAAACACGAAAAACTTTATTTGGGAGGAACATCACGACGAGTTATACCAAAAAGCAAAAGAAACTTTATTGAAGGCAATTCCAACTGATATCCAGTTCCATCTAAACCCTTTACACTATGCTCATATACCTCTTCACCAGCAGTTGGAAACAGTGTCAACAAGATAGACATGTAGAATAACTTGATTACAATCTCATTCTTCTCCAGAAACTATCTAAATCAGAAATAAAATATTTGACATTTGACCGGGAACTACTTGCTATACATTTAGTGACCAAACATTTCAAGCATTCTCTAGTAGTAGCACCATGCACAAGCCTCTGCAGTATGTAATGTAGATGAAAGAACCATCAGCAAGGAAATAGAGAATCATTGAACATCTTTCTTAATTCACATTCTCAATTCTATATATCAAGGGAAAAGAAAATGTGATAGCGGATTTCTTATCAAGACCGTTTTAATGGAAATAAATGCTATCAAATTAGGCGTCTAAAACTTTCAAAACTACAAACATCTTGTCTATGAACAAATCTCCAATGATTCTTTAAAAGATACTGAAGAATCGTCATAACAACTACGTCAAACAAGAACAGGAATTCCAAGAATCGTTCTTCCAAAATTAGTCAGATTCGAAGAATTTCAAAGAATTCATGCTTTTTCTCATCCGGAATACAAGCTAGTGATGAAACTGAAAATCAAAAGATATGTATGGCCAGGTATGAGATCTGATATTCGCTCATGAAATAGGGAATGTCTTAGATGTCAGCAATCCAAAATATCACGTCATACTAAAACTGTATAGGAAGTTTAAAACAATTAGATTTAGTAGGCACGTTATCACCTGTGAAAAACAAAAGATTTATTCTTACAACATTGACAGATCAACATCATGGGGCGATGAAATTCCAATAAATTACATAATAGGTGGCAGCAAGAGTGGATTAGCAGATAATGTATTCCAGGCATAATTATGAGCGATCAACGACTGCAATTATATTTAGCTATATTTATTACCTTTTGCGGGGACATGGGCATCAATCACAGAAGAACAACGATGGCACTGTAGCCTCAAAAACTCACTCAAAGCACATGTCAGCAAGGCAAACAGAACATCAGTAAATTATCTGCGAAAGTCCTATTTGGTCTCCTTAATTGCTTTACAGAACGGGTATTTTGTAAAAAATTGAAATTGCCCGGCGATATAACACTCAGTGAAGGCTCAGAAACAGAATAAGAGAGCTTACAAATAATTAATTATTAATAACAACGAAAAGAATTCGGATAAGTAAGATAAATCTCAGAATGTAAAAGTTTCAGTTTAAAAATAATTATGTCATTGTAATAACGTCTGGTTACAAAAACCAACAACCAAAGGACTAAATCTTCCTTATGATGGGCCATTCAAAGTAATAAACAGATCAGCACACTTGAAAACTTTCAAAATATCAATTAACGATATAGAAAAATTCGGTACTGCAGATCGACTTCGTGCAACAATTAAAACGTCGCACAATCTTGGAGGGGAGCCTAATTAGTATGTAGAGTTAAATTATTATGAAACTATTTAATTTGATTTCATAATAAATTAAACTCTAAAAGTGATAATTAATTTGTTTGAATATTTGGATTGTGGATTAAATAAAAAGTTTAAATTATGACTTCATCGTTTGATAACAATACGAAAACTTAATTTCAATTTTGTTTTAGGTTTTGGAATTCTTTTTCCCGTTTGTACCTATTAATTACTAATAACCTTGTTCTATTTCATTGTTTGATTTTAATTATTATTATAATTTATTACTATTATTATTCATAAAATATTATATAAAATATTTCGAACTAAAATAGGTCCTGATCACGCCAAGCCTTTCAAGGTTTCCTTCTTCTCGGAGTGGATTATTTTTTCCCACGAATGTTTTCAGAATATATATAAAGTTAAACAAACTTATATACTTCTAAAACTAAATTAAGAAGAAGCGAAGGAGAGATCAGGTCCTATTTTAGGTTGAAATATTTCATTTATATATGAACATTACAGAAACTGCCTTACATAGTTATTTATTTAAATTGTATTTTAATAAATTATTTTGCTATCAAAAATTTATCTAATTTTAAATTTTTATAATAATAGTAATAATAATACTAATAATAATAATAATAATAATAATAATTGAAAAAAAAGCACCAATGCAAAATATATATTATACTACAATATATTTCAACAGATTCACGGTTATCGTCAAGTCGTTATAAACTCCAACCTAAATTAATTTAAAACTCTTTATTTAAACAAATTTCTGCATTTAAATTTTTAAAAATCATTCTTATTAAAAATATTAAATGCTGTTTTTAAAAATTCCAAATATTTTAAAAATATAATTTAATAAATTTTATAAAAATGAAATTTAACAAAATATTATTAAACTTTCAATAAAATATTTTCAAACTTTTAAACAAAAACATTTTACATTCATTTTCATCTTGCAACTCAAAATTGCGCTTACTAATATCAATCAATTCCATAAGTGGATTGTGAACCATAACTTGAGAGCGAACTGACGTGCAGTTATTGACATAATTAGCCATAACCATCTAAGAAAGACTTGAAGTCTACCAATAAACACGATAAATATTATATAATGTAAAATACCAACCCAAAAACAAACCTCACTATCTAAATCGCACAAAGCTAATTCAATAATTGCTAGTTTTTTATTCATTTATTTTCAACATCTCTTCCTCAATTCCAAAATCATTCTGTTAAATACTGTAACAAACGAAGTAAAATGTTAGAGTTCATATTATACCTGATGATGACAGTGTGTCTGTAGAAATATACTGAAGTAGAATATATATTTTGGATTGGTGCTTTCTTTTAAATAATAAAAATACTAATACTAATAATAATAATTCATATTTTTGATTATAGAAGTTTTTGATTTCAGTCCTATCCTATTTTTATGTTTCTATTCAATTTTAATATATTTTTACATATGATTTAGATATTCTTTAAAGCCTAGCAATATTATCATATTTTATACTTTCATTTCTCGTTGTTAAAAACAATTCTTAAAAGTAATATTAAAAATATTTAATAATTATGATGCTTAAATACTATTATTAAAAATTAATAATCTTGGTGGAAATTAACACTTAAATTATTAATAATATTATCTTATTAAAACAAAAGTTATTATTATAATATCATCATGTATTAAAAATAAATAACTCTAAATGACTTTATAAATGAAGCGGAATTAAAAAATCTCACTGTTATTTAAAATATATTTTTGTGACTTTTAAAAGGAAGTTATATTTTATTTATAATTAGATATAGTTTAATAAATTTCGATTTCAACAAATAGGCAAAATACGTTAATACGTTATATTTTAAAATACTTCATAGTCGTTATTTTTTATGTTTTTTGTTTTTATTTATTATTTTTGTTTAGGAAATTTGTTTCATTAAGATTTATTACAGTTATGTTTAATAAAATTTAATAAAAATTTTCGTATAAATTAAAATGAAGTTCCTATAAATGAAATATTTTAATTGTAATTTTTAATCTTTTAGAGCCTTGGTTCTGAAAGTGTGTTTCGTGATGCACTTTCAAGTGTTTCGCGACAAAAATCAAATTCCATTAAAAATTGTTTGAAAATAAAAATCAATTCAACGTAAAATTTACACGTACCATTCGGATTTGTTTGAATAAAAATCTTTCGGGTTATAATTATGTCTTGGAAACATAAAATATTATTGGAAGCAGGAGATTGTCAATCACATGCTGCGACACAATTCCCTTTCTTTTTTGCTCTATAATAATGAAGTGTTTTTGCGAGCATTATTTTGTTTTTATTGCTCTTTTGGTTTCAAAAAGTTTAGCAACCCGTGCTCTTGTGTTAAAGCTCATGCTGTATTGTAGATGTTCCACCTAAAAATATATCAGAGTTAAGTGATCCCGACTTCAAAAAGTTTGAGTGCCAAGGTTTTAGACCATGAACATCGGTGGGAAAAACATAACATCTGGTAAAATTTTGCTAGAGAATCTAATTTTGAAGATATGGAGGAGAAAGATATTGATGAATTGCTAGCATCAATTGCTAAATCTTTGATATCTTATGTATATTGCAAAATAAATGTATTTACCTCTGCAAAATGACATTTTTGTTCTTGCATATATTTTGCCATTAAAAGTTAATGGCTTTGTACGTGCTTTATTTACACTTTATTATCAATATTACAGTTTTTGTCGGAGGATAACATTAACAGTTTCTCGTATTTTGATTCTTCTAGTGATTAAAAAAATTAAATTTTTAAATAGATCATTTTGTAAATATTTAAAATAAGTCACTATTTTTGAAATCAATGATTCTCAAACATTTTTGGGTTTAGGCACACTTTGAAAGGCTTAACAATTTTTATGGCATAAAAATGTATGGAATGCCATTTTTCTTAATTTTTTATTTATATTCAAAATTGTAAATTGTAATAACAGGCAATATGCAATATTTATTTAATAATAATTTGGATTATGATATTGTGAGTGAATCATAATATTTAAACAAATATATTGTTACAATATTATTACATTATATTTTTAATCTATTCATCATATTCAACGGGAGAAAACGAAATCAGAAATCAATAAAGAAAATTTCTGAAAATATATAATTTAAGAATTTTAATGATTTGTATAAACCTTAACAATTTTAATTGTTTTCTAAATTTC
This sequence comes from Schmidtea mediterranea, assembly GCA_022537955.1. Classification (NCBI taxonomy): domain Eukaryota; kingdom Metazoa; phylum Platyhelminthes; order Tricladida; family Dugesiidae; genus Schmidtea; species Schmidtea mediterranea. Next base: position 252,727,960 of record CM039680.1, on the reverse strand, counting down.
TCGTTACACGCAGGTGAAATTCTCATGATACAGAAGTTGAAAATCATTGTTTTAATTGACAAAAAATTTTTAAAGTGTGAAATAGGAAAAATACATAAAATAAATTCATGTTTATCAGTAAAATCCTGTTTTTTAAAGTGTTTCATTTATTTTCAATAAAACTACAGATCCAATTTTTACTGTGTAACATAAATTATCGGGGTTGGTTTCATTAAGTGTTAAATACTATTAATCAACAAGAAATGATACGCAAACCCCCATATGAGACCGAGCTGAGTGAGAAATATGCAAAATATACCAAATATTTCAAATATGGCTACAAAAATTCATTTCATAAAATCAAAAATAATTTTAACCAAAAATACACATGCAAATCATTGAAAGATTTCATTTTCCAAAAGAGGAAGAAGAATTGCTCCAACGTACAGAAATGTATAATAATAATTAATATTTGTTCATTTTGCTTCAAAACAATTGAGAATGACCTAAATATGGCTTGAAAGATTGCAAATTTGATATTTACCGATGAATTTGAACAAACAATAAATGTCACTAATCAAGTCTTGTTGAAGCTGTGCAACTATTTATTATATTTTTATGGCCGAATATTACGACTTTCCGAATGGCGAATGCTACTTGATAAGCCATTTCAAAGAATCTGATGCGTATTCCTACAGAAACAGCATTGTCCGACAAATTACAATTTTGGAAAGAAACTTTTGTGGAAGAGAAGTAGCATTTTGTCAGAAAATGCAACCGATTGAAACAAACACTGAGAATAAGTTTGGAATTGGGATAATTCATTTTCCCGATTTCCAAATTGCAAAGGTGATTGTTAATGAATTATTGCATTACGATTCAGTATTACGATCTGGGATATTTAGAATTGGTACGAATCATCGCACGAGATCAGGCAACCTGATTGGTTGAATAATGTGACGCTCATTCTGGTTCCCGCACGGAACGATGTGGATTTTACCATGCCGATTGTCGAGTTCGCTGAATGGAATTTCTTTAGGGACGTTCAGAAATTCCAAAATGAATATTTGTCTCATGTATGTTTTATTTGAATTTTCATATAATAAATTTGTCACGGAGACATTTCACTCAACATGATACTTTTAGCAATGTAGTTGGAGAAATTTTACAGAATGTCAAAAATGAAATAACAATAAAAGTCACATTATATGCAGTGACGCGTTTACGTATAGGTGTACTAGGCGCTCGTTTTGGGGCCCAAACGAATGAAATCAAAATAATTATAAAAATAATATTTTAACAGTTTTTTTATTGTTTTGTAATATAAATGAAACATTTGTTTTTTATTATTTGATAATTTTTTAATATCAACTGGTAATTTGGAGGTCTCACAAATATAAAAATATAGGGGAAATGAATGGAGGTAAAAGTTGAGTATAACATATTATGTGGACTAAAAACCATTTGCAATATAATTAAAAATAAAGGAAATTATTGTATTCTTGGAGTTCACAACAAAGAAATTTGAAAAATATCATTACCAATGAAGTTTTATAATTGAAGGCCAAACAGTTACACGCTCCAACGAGTTGCAATAAAGAATTTGTTGGAAACAATGAATGATTGTCCAACTCCATCAAGAAACTCACAAAAATTGTTCGGGAAAATAATTATTTCCCTGATAAATTGTGATTGTCTAAATTTAGTTACTGTTACCTTGGCTATTAGGCATATTTTCAAAGCAATATGCTAAATTTCATTTGAATAATTTATTATTATTGAACAAAATAGCAGCTTAAAAAGAAATATTTTGTGAAATTGGACAAATTTTATGTCATTCGATAGAGATAAGTCGATTTTCAAAAACATTTAAATAAAAATGTCATATTGTCCATCAAAATTAAAGGTTATTTTAAAATAATTTTTTTCACATCGATTAATTGAGTAATAATTTTAGATAATACTAATAAATCACTGAAAAATGCATAAATCTGAATAATTTAATATTAATTTGTTTTAATTCATCAGGAATAGATTTTAAATTTTTAAACTTTTTATATAAGAAACACTTTTATTTACCTTATGACAATTGAGATTTATTTTCTGATTAGAAAAATTAAAAAATATTTACATTTTTTTGTTGGGGTTATAAGAAAACATGAATAAAAATAATAAAATTTTAAAATTATCAAAATCAATTAAAATTAATTAAATTTTGAAAAAAGTAAAAATCAATATTTTTCGGGGAAAAAGTGGTAACCTGTGGCAAATTTGACTACAAAGACGAAAAAAATACTATTAGACTGAGATAAGGTATATTGAAAGGTAGGGAGCCCAAAAACAAATTAATTAATTTAATTATTTACCGACGAACCCATTAATCAAGGGCCGCTGAGCTGAACATCAGCTTAATGTGGTTCACGGCATTAGTAAAATGGGCAATAAATTGTCCGAAATGGAAAATTGTTTTTCCAGCAGTACTCCAGATTAATGGGAACCCAAAAACTATAAAGGCAACTGACAACAAAATAAGTTGCCAGTTGGTCGGAGCGCGAATATAAAGAGTCGAAGGAAACGAGTGAATAGCAGTAAATCGATAAAGTTAATCAGATTGCAGTTGAACTTACATCGTGATACCCTTAGGGTGTGTACGAAAAATTATTGTGTATCGTGGTGAATATTTGTCAATAAAGATTTCTTTGTTGGGATTTTTGTCTTATTGATTATTGAACACGAGGAGTCGGATCAAGAGACCTATTCATCGACGAACATTTAATATCCAAACATTTTTATCTTTATCATAGTTTCGCAATCCGAAATGGCTTTTCTATAGGATTTAAAGAAAATTTATACATATGTAGCCGAGATCATTAAGAGGTTAAATATAATGTAATTTACATTCAAATAAATAATAACATTATATAAATATACATATTTTTATAAATAAAATGTTCATTTTGTTTTCAGCTAAATACTGCAGATAAAGGACAGAATAATATTATAGCAGCCCCAGAATATACATATGTTAAATTACGAGGAAATTGGTGCCCCAAATATTTAGCCGTCACTCAATGGGCTTCAATAAACGCGCTGCAGAATTATGCGGATGAACGAGGACCCATGATGCTGGAAATATTAAACTCTGTTGCGGGAGGCAATATTTGGGCAGGAGTGAATAGTAAATCAAAATAAACACAAATTAGTATACAAGACATTTTCTTTGATTTATTCATAAATTATTATTTTTTTCCAATGATTTTTTTTCTATACTGCTATTTATATTTGTATAGTGATTGTGATTCTTAAGTTTCGTAAAATTTAAGATATTTAAAAATTAAAAAAATTTATTTTATATTTATTTGGGTATCTTTCATAAAATAGCGTCATTAAAAGAACATGTGAGGTAACCTCCAGATCCAGACGCTAATCTCTATGGACCCCCAACATAATTTGGTAATAAAAAAAATAAAGGAATTATTCAAAAAATCATTTAATTTATGCTTAACGTTTCTATTTTAAATAAAAAGACTTATTTGTTCAAAATTTTAGCAATTTCTTTTTAATGACGAAATAATAATTTTAAATATAACTAAGAATTCAATGCATTAAAACAAATAATATTTAAAAAATTAAATAATTCCCAATAGGTGTTAGTTGTAATACTTCTAGCATTATTAACATACACATTTTAAATCCGACAATATTCATTAAATTCAAAACAATACAATTTGTTTGCAATATTTAAACAACTCCATAGGGATTTTATTCACCATATACTCTATGCTATAGAGTCTATAGCGTAGGTGTTAACGTCATGCTAGAAGAAGATTTAGCTTATTTCATAAGTTGTTCGAGTTACGATATCTCAATATTTAATAAGGATTTTATGTTGTTTTAATTATAAAATACTATTGGGAATTACCTATTTTAAAATGAATAATATTAAACGTACAACTGGCGACCACGTTAAAAATATTAATGCCGTTACAAGGCAGCAAGAAAAGAAATTAATAGTTGAAGCATTCCCGAAAAAAGCACAGGATTTATGCAATTCCAATATTCGAAAATATGATGGGCGAAGTACTAAAGAAGAATCGAATCGGATTAAAGATATCGAAGAATGGATCCGAATGAACAATTTGTGCGTCATTAGTGTTTTCGATTTGTTACTGTCTGATGAAGCTGGAGTTTTATGGCATGTTTTAAAACTGAACCAGTTACAAAGGAGAAAGCAAAATCATGGTTTTTAGATACATTTATAATAAAGAAATCAATTACCAATATGATTGTGAAATTGGCCGATATTATTCAGAAAAGAGATGAAACATTTGCTACTTTCGAAATCAGGGTAATAAATCTTTTGTAAAGTATTTTTGATTCAGGAATTAGTCGTGAAGAAATTGTAAAGGATATTATTTCTAAATGAGCTAGAAGTACGGTGCTTAAAGTAAAAATAATTAATAAACCAGTTATGAGAGTAGAGGATATTCGTAATTTGGTCAAGTTATATGAAAGTCAGGAATATTCACAGCATTCTTCTTCTGAGATATTTGTGGATGGTTTGAAAACGAAGAGTTACTTGGATGCGTTGAAACAGAATAATTTATATCATGGACGCCAGAGTCAGAATTTAAATATCCGAGCTTCAAGACATCATAATATGGATAGAAAAACCATTGGAAACAGAAATATTGTTGCCAAACCAATCGTGTCAAACAAAAATTATGGAAATAAAGTAAGTTATAATTATGAGAATACTCCACCTATTTCTAATAGAAGATATAATAATGAGAAGGTAAGCAATGAAAATCAAAGATTTCGACAATTATTTTCAAAGAAACATCAAGTAAGCAAATTATATAACAAGTGTCGTGTATTACCTGAATCAAAGGAAAATATTTTATCACCGGGTCAATGCTACTGTTTTAGTGACAGTAACCATTTATGTTTCGAATGTCCATTGAAAAATAAGTGTCTAATATTTGGAAAAGATGGACACATATATAGATACTGTCATATATTGACAAATGAAAGCTAAAATTATAATGGACCAATTATGTGCATTCATTATGAAAATACGTGAGGAAGATGTAATAGATAATGAGGTTATGCAACAAAAAACCGAGAGCAACCCTGTTGCTTACATTTCGTCAATGGGGTTGAACCAATAAATAATAATTTAAATTAAAATGAAGATAGAAAAGATATGATGTATCAGACGAGTGATGGAAGACAGTGGAGCAGAATGAAAGTTGGAAATGTTGAAATTGATATGGTATTCGATTCAGGAGTTGATATAACAGTTATGAGTAAAGGTTTTGACAAAAGATTGGAAAACCGGTTTTAGTAGATACAAACATTATACTTCGCGAGGTATTTTCTGAAATTGAAGAAAAACTGATGGGATCAACATGGATAAATGTTAATTGGAATGGTAAGTGTCGATTAATAAATGTATTAATAGTTGCAAGAATTCATCAAAATTTTATTGGCGTAATTGATTTAATGAAAAGTTTTGGTAAAAAGCTGATGGAAGTAAATAATATTGATGCTTCGCTGATTTTAGAAAATTATTCAACTGAAGATAGAGTAAAGAACGCATTAAAATGTGTTCAGAATCCAGAAAGCAACAAGCTGAAAGTTTTGATACGAAAATATGGAACGATATTTATGGCTTCGACATTTGATCTAGGTCACACAAAAATATTAAGCCATGGAATTACTGTTAATAGGTCACCAATTTTACAACATCCTCGTCGCCAACCATTGCATTTGGAACATAAAATTGACGAATTTATGGGAAAGTTAGTTGAAACAAGAGTGCTAAGCCAATAAAAAAACCCGTAGAACTCTCCGCTAGTGATTGTTGGAAAAAAAGACGAATCAAAAAACTACAACATTTTGAGAAAATGTGTGTGGACTACTAGCAACTTAACGCAGTTACAGAGAAATTTACATTTCCAATGTCAGATATACATCAGTTGCTTTATTGCTTAGCTGACTCACATATATTTTTTGTTCAATAGATCTTGGACAGCTTATATCTCTTCAATGTATAACTCTTCGTGAATATTTGAACAAATTCAAAGAACCATTACCAATTCAAGAATTTTCAAATGATGTCTGTTATCAATTTAGAAAGTAAGTGACTGATTTGTTGAACTACTAGAGCTTCTTATAAAATGCGTTTAATAAAAGGACAAATCATACCTAATTGAATGCTATCCGTTGAATACAAAATTGATTGTTCATGACTGACATAATGGAGCATTTATAAATTTTAAACTTAGCACTAAAATGAAAAGAGAAAAATATTTCTAATCTAGTTCAAACAATATTCAGCTTTCAGAAAAAACTACAACCTTTTGAGAAGGATCTAGTGAATAAAGAATATCATCATTTTCTTGATCTTCAAATCAGATTTTTTGCCGTCAAAGGCGAAAAACTTTATTAATATTTAGGAAAGTTAAAAGACTTGTTGATAGATGTCTAAGATCTGAAGATCTAAAGAATTTAAAGCATACTACATTATTCTTGATTTATACTTTTGAAATGAACTTGATAATCAATGAGTTACAAATTTCTTAGTTGAAGATCCATGAAACGGCATCTGAAGAAATAGAACTAATAAACATACAAGACGGTCAAACCTGGAAAATGCATCACAAGGTATAAGTACTTCTAATAGAACTTTGGAAACTTGTCGCAAAATCAAAGTATTCCAATGTAAGAAAACCTCATTGTCGAGATATTTCCGTACAACTTATTCTGTGAATCCCTGAACTCATCATAGCAATTTTAACACTAAAACACCGTGTACAACTTAAAAATAAACACCCTAACAAACTACAAGCCAGATATAAAAAGCCTAGTAAAACATTGGGAAATCTACAAATTTATTATTTAATTCACTATTTTATTTATAAAAATCAATAAATAATATTTCTCATTTGTTCATTTATTTTTGAAAATAGTGTGCAATTATACAACACAACATACATGTAAGTGAAATTTTTAATTAACTATTTTTGAAGTTATGAAATAATTGTTAATCATTACTCAGAAAAAGTGATTTCAGCTCTTCAATTTGAGATAGACATGTAGTTTAGGCAAATAAATATGTTAAATTGATTTTTATGTATATTGGAGTCAGAATTCTCTGTTGAGGCCAAGTCCCCCATTAAGGCTTTAATATTTTAAATTAACCTAAACTTTTTTAAATCAAATTAATTAAGTGCTACTTAAGTTTTCTTTATCGCAGCTGTACTCAACGTGCAAACTTGGTATTCTCTTATCACTCAACTCATTTAAGACTTTAGTGCTAAATCACACCGTGAAATGTCAGATTTACACTTCACTAATCTGATGTTTATTATTTAATCAACTCATTTTTACTTCTATAAGTCACAATTATTTCACACAGCCTTTATTTAATTAAGTGAAACGAAAGAAAAGTATATTTTCCATTATGTCTTTGGATTCAAAATTGTCCACCTCTCCTATGTTAATGAAATGTTTCAAATTCTCAAAGAACATTAGAAACGAAACAATTCATAGAAATGCGATAATTCAAAGAGAGATGAACGCAAAATTGAGCGAAATGAAAAGAAATCACAATTTAACACAAGCTTTCATCAGTAATATCATGGATAAACAGAAAGAGTCCATTTCACGGTTGAATGCCATGCTAAAGGTGTTCGGTGAAATAAAAACGGAAGAAATAATGATGAAAACGAAAGGAGCTGATTATCAGGTATGATTATCGTGCATTTAATATGACAAATAGTTTTAGGAAGCTTTGAACAGAATAGTTAGAGAAGAAATTGAAAAGGAGATTAAACAAAACGATCCGACTTCAATATCACAAATGAAATTTCAAAGATTCTATCAAAAATCATATGAAACTTTGATCAGATCCATTGAAAACACGAAAGAATTTGAATCCAAATTAAGCACTGTGCCTGATAGTGAGTTAATTAATAAAAACAGATTTTTGATTTGTAGCAAAACGAAAATTGAAAATGCAGAAACAAATGAATAAATTTTATTTTAAATTTTTTGACGAAAATTTCAAATTAATTAATTTTAATCATATATATCAAAAAAGGCTTAAGTAAATATTGTTCATTTCATCTATTAGTGTGGCCTTGAAATTTAATGCTGTTTATTTCAAATTTATTGGTGCTTCTTTTAATTTTATATTTGAATCAATATAAAATATTTTATATAAATTTTGATTAAAGTTTGATTATGTATTAATTAATTTTTCAATTAAAGTATTAAATTAGCATGATAAAATGAAGCCTTAATATTTTAAACTTCATTTTTGTTGTACTACCAGATCGAAATATCGAATGTTCGTGTACCATCACCAAAAATCAGATCAAAAACAAAGGATGAATGTGGAAACCCCTTTTATTTTGGTTGGTAGAATTGTAAGGTCAATGAACTGTTGTGTAAAATAAATTACGAGTTTGTGACGTTTCAACCCATTTTTGAAAATTGAAAGTGATTGGAGAACAAGTTGCTTGGTATCCCGCACAAGGATTGATGTATTAAAATAATTTCTTGCATTTTAAAATCAAATTAATTTCAAAGTCTTAATTAAAAATTGGTAGATTAATTATTTTTGATTTTTTGGTACCAATAATCAACAACTCACATAAAACGGTTTGAAATCGCTTCCAAGACAACTGATTATTTAAATAAAATTACTTAGCTTTATTTAATGATAAAAGGTATTACCAATAAAGAAGAGGCAAAAATAGCCCAGACCAAAAGGCAAAAGATAAAAAAAAGTATCTCCAGCGGATTCAAATATATCATTTCCCAATTGTTATGTTTTTTGGAATGTATTTATAAATTATAATTATAATTTTGATATGTATTGATAATTATTGTTTTGATGTTCAAATATAGAAGCAAGTAAAATATTTATCGAGATAAATTTTGTGTCAAGACAGAAACAGTTTTGAAATCGGAGCTCAGCTTTTGCTGATACACCAAGGGGCATTAAATTACATCTATCTAATGCATCTTATATAATAAATCAAAAAACTAACAAACGATAAGTGTATGTGTGTGTGTGTTTAAAAGTCAAAATTGAAAATAGATAAGACCTGGGACATTAGGTACGTTCTTATACTATAAAAGGGTAGAGAAGAAAAAATACTTGCACACAATCTTGGTTCACAAAATTTCTATAATAAAAATATTAATAAATTATTAGACAGTTAATTGCATCATTTAAATGAAATTGTTCAAGCTTTTATAATTTCTTTGAAAAATAATGAATTTTTTTGAAGATATAACCGATGCTTCAGTAGCATCATTAATTGTGTACAAATATGTTAGCTTATCCTTTAAATTTATTAATTTTTTTATAAAATATGTTACAAAATATTTACTAGTGCTTTCACGACATTAACTATCTTGCACAAAGAAAGTCATCAAAATTATCACAGAATATCAAATACCGCCAAAAGAATAGTTATTGAATATATGAAAGATGGGCTGATTTTTTTGAATTAGGCCATATTCTCGAACAATGAAATGCATCGTTTGACGCTGCAAAAGATCTGAAAAATTACCAACAGGTAAAAATCGATCCCCAATTATGAATCAATCGGTTGGTGACAAATTATTAAAGTAGGTAGGCAAAAAATAATTGCTCAAAGTTACACCAAATTAAACGATATTTGGAAACAATTCAGAATATCCAATTATCAACCAAAACAATTTCAAGATTTCTGAGCAAAAAGTTTATATCTTTTAAAGAAGCTACACCCTGTGTCCAAGCTAGAAATTCAGATAGAATCCTTTACGTTATTATCATAAATTAAAAAAATATCTTTTTGGATAAACTATAAAGTTTTTTAATATAAATCATTGTTTAATAATTTTATTTTAAAATTATAATTATTATGATCATCATTGATAATGCCATTTACACTATAAATTATATACCACTTAGGAATTTAATTTAATTTTAAGTTTATAAATATTTGGAATAAAAAACATTTATTTACAATATTAATAAATAGATGAAAAATATAACTGAAACATTTTACCAAATATTTAAGTATTTGTAATAGTTCAATAATTTTTGTTTCGAAATATAAGTTTTGTTTATTTATTCAATATATGATTTATTAATTCAAATATTAAATAATGACTTCAAAAGCTGTTATAAGTCAATTAGAAGTAAATGAAAGACGCCTTAAAGGGATTTATGGTACATCACTTTAATATTTAAAATTTAATTATTTTATTGCCTCAGATCAATTAGAGGGAGGTAATTTTAAAAAAGCCATCTGTGAAGCTGATAAAGTTCTTAAGAAAAATCCTAATCTTTTACCAGCTAAAGTAAAATATTATCAAAATAATAATTTTTTTCACCACAAACTATAGGTGTTAAAGGGTTTAGCTTTATTTAGACTGGGTAAATCTATCGAAGCCTACAGTCTTATTGATGAGGTGGCAAAGTTAACACCTACAGATGAAAATACTCTCAACTCATTATCGTACTTTTATAAAGAAAGCGATCAAAGTAATTATTTATTATCAACATGAAAATTGATACATACCGGGATAAATTTTCATTTGCAAATTGATCTTTAATAATATTTATTATATCTAATGTCACGTTTAATAATTTATAATTGGTTATATTTTTTATTATAATCGATATTGTAAAGCGTCACGACCGGTACAATCAATATGGGACCAGAAATCGTATAAATGCTCTCAATTCAATAAATTTACTAATTCATTACATTTGAATCAATTTATATTCATATAATGAAAGTGGCAATGCGAGGGGAACAGAAGTACCCGGGGGAGCTCTCAAGTCGCGGTAATCAATATATTCCAGGATTAGAGGGAGTATGGGCTTCGTGTAAATCTCCGGTTAGAGTTAGTCGATTATATGAACAGAAATACCCGGTGGATTTCAAGAGAAAATCGATTGATTAATATTGATTTATGTTGTCCTATAGATAGCGTAACAAATTATGGTAACAAAATCAATAAAATACTTCCTATGACAAATATGAAGTCATTTTATTGATCGGAAATATAAAGCAATAAAAATTAGTCAAATGATGCTTGGGATGCGCCTTTGCCATGTTTCGGTTCCCAATGTTCCCAATTGATAGGGAATTTCGTTGTATAACAGCGTTGTATCCTTCCACGCCCGACAAAATACACCGCTCGATAATTGGCAACGTCCCGATTCACCACGTCCGTTTGATTCATCCAAACTCCAGCGTGCTTTTGAACCGCGACCAACATGACATTTGGGCTTACCGAAGTCTTTAAGGTGAATTTCCGCCATTTACAGAGTTAGATCATCATTTAATTCATCATTCTATTGCTACGTCACGTAAAACGTTTCACCAATCCAAAGTAGTAACATTACCGATATTCAATTAGTGACATACCTGAGAAACGGTGACTCCAGGTATTGCTGACGGATTGATCGCGAGAAAGAAACTATCTTAAACCGTGAATGCCTTGGTTATACGCAGAGATCCTGGCTTTCCTGCACATACATGTATTATCCAGGGCTTGTTAGTATTATCCTCAGGTAGCCAATGGCACGTTTTAGCGGTGCATCTGAAGGAATCCGATTAAAGCATGCCGTGACCGATATTTTGGCTTTACGCAACGCAGATAGTGCTTATGTACTTACTTAATACTTGCTTATAATAGGAATATGAATTGCCTATAATCTTACAGGAACAGCTGATTGGTATAAGTAAAAATAAGTAAAAATAAGTAAAACTTAAGGCGGAGTTCAAAAAAGAATACTAGATTAAAGAAGTTACACTTTGTGTTCAAGCAAGAAAGTCAGACAGAATCCTTTACGTTATTACCATAAATTATTACCATCACATCAAGAAATTTTTAACAAAATATCTTTTTGGGTAAACAATGAAGTCTTTCTATATAAATCATTGTTAAACAACGGATCACTGGTAAATGTGCTTGATCGAAAGGTCAGTGGCACGAAGCTACCATCCGATAGATTAAGACTGCACGCCTGAATCTCGCGTAAAACTCATGATATTTTGTGCCGTCCTCGTAATGAGGCAATATTATTATGTGAGCAGTATTTCGCCGATATATTTTTAGGATTTCATAGATCTAAAAATTGAGCTACATTGATTTTCACACTTTTATTATTGAATTGCTTATTAGATAATTTTTTAAGAGAATAAAGATAATAAATTGAGATTTCATAGATAATTCTAAAGATATCAATAAAAAGACACAATAAACATAATTATATAAAAAATATAGAATATAAATCTATTTTGTACTCAATGGATTTCTCGAGGAGTTTCTTGGACGACCAACGGGTCTTTTAACAGCTTGAGTTGATGATGATATTGAGGACTGTTGCCTTCGTTTTTTGAAGCTGAAGTTGTCTTTACTTTTTTCGATGGTTTTGCTTGAGTCAAAGGCAACTCTTCGGTTACTCGCTTCTTTCGCTTTTTTTACATTACTAATTGAAGCCATTTCCTCACAAGCTAAATTAATTTGAGTGTACGAAATCGGAATTTTATAATTGTGTATAACTTCATTTGATTTGATAAATTCAACTACCTCATCGAATTGTTTTGATTTATTTTGACCATCGAACTCTTCCTCAGAGTTCAACGGAGCTTTTATATTCTTACGTTGGGCGCCCCTATTGTTCTATTGTTTTTAATTAATTATTGATATAAATTTAACTGAAAATAGATAATTATTTGGTATTTCATAGATAATTATAAAAAATTATTTGGATATCTATGTAATATTATTTTTAGATCTATGAAATCCTAATCTTTTTCTCTATTATTATTCATTAGCGCAAGTTAATGGATGTGGCTTAGCCATATATTTAAACTCTAACCTGGCTATGAAAATAGTTTGGATGTTTGAATCATTTTTAATGATTTACGTGTTGACATTAAATCGTTTGTAGACGACTTACTTTACGGTCGAGGAAGCGTAAGAATTCGAGCAGTTTATACTGCGAGGTTTTGAACTTCATCCCCATTTTACGCGTTGAAAAAGATATATCCTTAACGTATCCTATATTATGAAATATATAGTGAAAAAACGTTTTATATCTTTTTAACCTTCATATCTCATAGAAAATGGTTTCCGTTTGTTTGTAAATCTCATTACTAAAGAAGAAACAGGTTGAAAATTACTTTCCTAAGAGATTTTAAGTTGAATTTAACTAAATTGAAGCCAAATATTGAAGCTTTTCAATTAAAGCATCATATTTATCCATTGATTAAAATAATTGATTATTCATTATCTATTTTATGATAAAGGTTATCGATTTCCACTTTATATCGTTTTAATTGATACATAACTATAAAAATTCTATAGAAAGACGATCAAAGTGAAAGTTTCCGAGTAGATGTTCTATTTAATGAAATCAAAGGGTTTACGGAACAAAAGGTTTGGGAACTTCTGCGCTGAATTTTTAGTGAGACCATTTCCATTTTAAAGACTGGAATTTTAATGCAACTCATCAACACTGCCAGCAATGCCCTTGTCAACATCGAAATGAAATAAATTAACACAAGAACTAAAATATAAAAATGAGTCTGAGCTGTTGCATCAATATTGGGGAAAGTAATAACAATATTCAACATCCATAGCAGGTTTTCTACCTTCTTTATGATCCGCCCTCTTTTCCGCTTAATGAATTCGCCTTAAAGCGTTTGAAGAAAATAAATAATAAAAACTGTTATTTAAGTTGATTACGTACAAACACAATATAATTTTTAAAATTAAGCTTCAGTTGTATAAATTACAAAATTTTTCCAAATTTTTTATTAGATAACATAATAGCATTTACATACTGTGATATTTGTCCTCAATTTAAAGATTTTTTTTCACTAACATTATCCATTCATTTGTGATATTTTAAAATAATGACAATTTAAGTTATTTTAAAAAAAATATTAAATGTTTGTATTATACTATACACGTGCATTCGTGTCATTTTATGTATTGCGCCACTCGATTCTGTGCCTCAGCTGTCAATGTAGGGATTTTGTTTGTTGAACTGCGATGATTAGCTAATGAAGTACACTGGGTTTTAAAATTTCCTCCAATGAATTCCACTTTCTTTTTTACGATATATACACGCTCAGTTCTGACTCGAATAGGCGGTTTTGCGCATTCTTCAAATATCGGAATCCACAATTTATGCTTTTAAACTTTACAATTCTCACAATAAATGTCTTCCACCGAAATTGTTTCTGATAAATCCATTCTGTACAACTAATTATTTCTCTCAGTATCTTGTAATAATCATAGTAAATCTTTCTATCTATAAGCACATTTTATCCCATATTAAGGTTCCAAATGGTGTCCTATTAAAATGCCAAAATATTTAAATACCAAATCAAATTCAAATATTTAAAAATTGTTAAATTCAAAATTTTTTACTACAAAATGTCTGATTTAACATGGGAGCAATTCGCTAAACGTTGCATGATTCCAGTTCTAAAAGGATACAGATACAATATTAAAGCCATATTATGATTATTATTACTTATTATTATTATAATTTATTAATATTAATTATTATTTATTATTCTTTATTATTATTATTATTATTATTATTATTATTATTATTATTATTATTATTATTATTATTTATTTTTATTATTATTTTTTATTTTTATTATTATTATTATAATTATTATTATTAATATTATTATTAATTTTCATTATTATTATTATTATTATTATTATTTATTATTATTATTATTATTATTATTATTTATTATTATTATTCTTATTATTTATTATTATTATTCTTATTAATATTATTTATTCTTATTATTCTTATTATTTATTATTATTATAATTATTTATTATAATTATTTATTATTATTATTTATTATTATTTATTATTATTATTTATTATTATTTTTATTATTATTATATTATTATTATTATTATTATTATTATTATTATTATTATTTATTTTTATTATTATTTATTATTATTATTATTAATTATTATTATTTATTATTATTATTCTTATTAATATTATTTATTCTTATTATTCTTATTATTTATTATTATTATAATTATTTATTATAATTATTTATTATTATTATTTATTATTATTTATTATTATTATTTATTATTATTTATTATTATTATAATTATTTATTATTATTATTATTTATTATTATTTATTATTATTTATTATTATTATTATTATTTATTTTTATTTTTATTATTATTGTTATTATAATTATCCAATCATTAAAACAAAATATAATGAAATATGTCAATGTGCTTAGCTTTATTTTTGAGTAGAAGTTGAGATTTTCAAACACAATAATTCATTATTAATGCAAATTTACCCATTTCAGAAAATAAAGTTGTTGAAATATACGAAGAAGCCTATAAAAAATGCCCAAACCGCGAAGACATTTGCGCAAATTTATTTTATTGTCACACTAAAAATTTTGATTATCTTTCTCAACAAAAAGTGGCAACACAATTGAAAAAAATTAACGTCAACCATATCGAGTATGCGATGTGGCCCATCATATCGAATGTGCTGCACGGAGTCTACAATAATGACCAGAGACTAATAAAACTCGGGGAAGCAACTCTAGCAAGATATATAAAATCCAATTCAATTTTGACAGTTGAAATTATTGAATTTTTCATTTACACATTAGAGAAAGCCGATAAATTATCCGAATGTTTGGATTGGTTGAATGGCCCGGCTTTGAAAGGTAATCAACATTCTTACTAATATAGGTTTGCTTATCATTCAAATAATATATAAGTGCTAAGGGAGTTTTAAGATTAAATTCAAGATATAATTTTATGTTTTCATTCTTTAATAACTGTAACCAAAATATTAACTCTTATCTTATTGATTTTCCATTAATTTTAACACTGTAAAACACTCAACCTTAATTTATCAAAATATTATTGATTTATAGTGAAATACATTTTAGAAGCATTTACTTTGGTTTACACTAATTTCCCCATGATTTGTTTTATTCATCTTTCCATTGGAAAAGTCGATTTTCAGATAACATTGAAAATTTTATCTATACACAATATTTGAAATATAAAATTTGATTTTTCTCAGTTTTAATTAACTAAAATCAAGAATTATTTTAAAGCTATTTTTTAAGTTCGAAAAACTATTTATTTAACTTTTTCAATTATATAAGGAAATATTTTTGATTATTATTTTAAATTTAATTTCAGTAAAAAATTTAATTTTTAACTATTTATTTTTATCTATTTTTAGTTTTTATAACACAAAATTTATCATTATTTTTCGTTAAAATATATTTTAAAAAACATTGTAGAAAATTTGTGTTAAAAAAAAATTGATTTATAATCGAAAACTAAGTTGAAAATGAAAACAGATCAGAGTTAAAGAAAAAGAAAGATTATTTCTGTAAAAATCTTTATCAACTAGACCAGCTTAATTTTTACAGCAAATTTCAATCATTTAGATATTGAAAAAATTTCTATTTACGAAAAATTAATCCAATAAATAACTTGTATGGAGTTACCGTTTTTCATAGGGTTAATTATTGAAATTTAACCAAGAGTAGACAAAAAGAAGATTTTCTGTAAACAAGCAAGCTTGAAATGCAATAAAAAATACACACTTGAGGACTTTCAACCAGGGATTTGCAATCATTAAGGTTCACTGATCAAATATTCAAAATGAAGGAATTTCCAAAAATTGTTACACAACGTTATATATGAAAATCGTAGATTTTTGAAATTGAAATTTACATATTTTCTTGAATTTCTGTAAATAATAAAAAATAATTCTGTCACGGAAAATGGAGAAAATTTTTATATATTTACTCGAAAATTTCCTGAAATACACCAAAAAATATACAATAGTTTCAACAAGGAAGAAGTGAACAAAATACTGAAATATGTACGAAGGAAACAGTTAAATTCAACTTTTTTTATTTTAAATAAATTGCTACCTGAGTAAAATGATATTCTAAAAATATCTGAAATTAAAAAATTGTTAAAATTAACACTTCAAAATTTTAAAATATTACTTTTAAATATTTACATATTAAATCTTATAATCAATATAAAGTTATATCAATATAAAATCATATAATTCATAAAATATTACTTTTAAATATTTATATATTAAATTTTATAATCAATAAAAAGTTATATCAATATAAAATCATATAATCCATATACTATCATATAATCTATATAAAATCATAATCTATACAAATATATAGAATTTTATTTTGAAATTCGGTTTAAATTCTAATTTATTGATTATTTTGATCTTGAATAGATATTTCTGATTTTAAATTGATCTCAAATCGACCTATTTCCACGATTACCATAATAATCAATGACCTATATTTGTGATCTACATAAAATATTGAACTGCTTTTTTACAAGCATTCACTTATATCTGACGGGGTCCTATACATATTTTACTCCTCTGGTAGTGAGACTTACTGCTGAAACAGCAGTGCTGATGGATTATGTAGTTAGAAATTTCCATTATCACATCCTTCCATTTTGAAAATACAAAGAAATTCTATTAATTCCCCAAGTCAAAGGAGCTCATATAATTATAATACAATTCAATTCCATTAATTGATCTGTCAGAACAAATTATTCCATTTTGGAAATAATTTCATTTTTTTCAAAATAATTTTCCAATATTTTTTTGTTAAATTTAAGCTCATAATATTTTATTTTTGACTTTTCTCAAACGCATAAACGGCTTAAAAATTATTATTGTGTTACGATTTTTTTGTTTTAATTAATGCGTGTCATCATCAATAGATTTAATAAAATCATTTATCATCTCGTTTCCTCACAACTCTCGCAATGCTATAATCTTGTATGGAATGGGAAATCATATTTGTAACTAGAGCAAATTCTCATTATCGATTATTTGCATCTAAAAATATGTGCACCAGCGGCCTGAAAAGATTTCCTCACCTGCAATCAAATGCAGTTCCTTGGCAACTTCAATAATTTTGTTAATTTCGATAATTTATTGTTCGAATATGTTGAATATTTCATAAATTTTAATTGTATTCATATTGTATCATTATTGAAATATTTTTTACTATTTATATTGATTAATTGCAACATGTGAAATATCCATGGAAGTAATAAAAAATTCCACGTTTCTGAAATACCGTTTGAAATACATAATAATAATAAAAATAATAATAATAATAATAATAATAATAATAATAATAAAAATAATAATAATAATAATAACAATAATAATAATAAAGAATAATAATAAAGAATAATAAATAATAATAATAATAATAATAATAATAATAATAATAATAATAATAATAATAATAATAATAATAATAATAATAATAATAATAATAATAAAATAATAATAATAATTATAATAATAATAATAATAATAATAATAATAATATAATAATAATAATAATAATAATAATAATAATAAAAATAATAAATAATAATAATAATAATAATAATAATAATAATAATAATAAAATAATAATATAATAATAATAATAATAATAATAATAATAATAATAATAATAAAATAATAATAATAATAATAATAATAATAATAATAAAAATAATAATAATAAAATAATAATAATAATTATAATAATAATGATAATAATAATAATAATAATAATAATAATAATAATAATAATTATAATAATAATGATAATAATAACAAAAATAATAAATAATAATAATTATAATAATAATAATAATACACCTATCCCTCGTTTTACACGGAAGATAGGTTCCTGGTAAGATCGTGTTAAACGAAAATAACCACAAATTTGCCTATTTTTATTTATTTATTGAGAAAAAAATAATATCAGTAAAAGAGTTCAACATAGCAGTCTGATGATATAAAACAAAAACATAATAATCCAATTAATTTCCAAACAACAAATATAAAACAAAATAAATTTTTAAAAAATTCACCAAAAATATACATTATGTATGTTATGTACTGATACGTTGACCTCAATGAAAACTAACTTAATTTATATTGCTGTTAATATCACTTTCAACAATCAGTCTTCTTTTAGTAGCTTCAATAATATCACTGTAATCACTGGATAATATTTCGTAACTTCGTGGTTGATATAGGATTGATTTCAGTTCGAGAAATAAAATCTGTAATTAACAATTGTGATTTGTTTTTAGTCAAATCTTTATAAACTTCTTCATATTGATTCAAAGATTCGTTAATAGCTCGCTGAAATCGGAGAGCTCGTTCAACATTCGGATCATGTTGTTGGAAGTAGTTTCCTAATTTTCTTCCTATTGCTAGTCCCTCGCGAACAAAATTTTAATTTTTGTTTATAAGGAAATAAATTTTCTTTTCATGTTCTTTTTTGAATTTTTTCCTTTGCCATGAGTAAAACTAAAATTCGAAAAATCAATCATAAAAAGTTAAGAGATGCATATAAGTTTTATATCTACCTTCTAATTGATAAGAATGATTAATTAATTAATCGATTTACAATTAAATAATTTACATAATAATCGATTATGGATAATTAATAGAATTTTGAAACTTTGTATACACTCTTTTATTACAAGCTCAATAAACTTATGTTTTTGCATTTTCTCGCTTTTTCTCTTGACAACTTGTAAACACATCATAAGTGGTACCAGAAAATTGTTAAAAATAAATAGAATAGAATAAATTAATTAAATAATATGTACATATAATATCGAAATTGTTTTTTATAGCAGTCTTTTTTTTTGACATTTTGATTTTAAAAACCGTGTAAGATCGAAAACGTGTAAAACGAGGGATAGTTGTACATAATACATAATAATAATATAAACTTATCTGATTCATTTTTGATTTTTGGATTGATTTAAAATTATTATTAATTATTTGATGACAAACATCCGTTTTTTGCATAATTATATAATAATTCCTACTTCAGTTAAATATATCCTTTTTTCAAGGACTTCCGTTAATGATTTCTGAGTTTCATTTACCATAATTGTTACGCGACATTTAATTTTTACGATGAGAACAATTTGCCATGGAAAATTTTACTTAAATCAAAACAAAAACAGTTTTGATTGAACTCATACTTTATTTTTGTAAAAAAATACGCATTTAAATTATAAAAACAAAAGCTCAGTATTTTCTGTTTGGTTTATGAGCGTATTAAACAAATGCTCTGTGATTCTGCTATCGTGATTCTCTTCACTGTCATTCTTATCTTTATGAAAAATTTACCTCAAAATGCCCGATTTTCTCAATATATCGAATATAATTTGCAAAGGGTCGTTTCTAATTGCTAAAAAATAAGAAAACTTTGCCAACATTGCAAAATCAGAACTTTTTCATTAGACTACTAGCTGAGAAATGAACCGTTCAATTTTTCAAATATAAAAAGAATATTTTTTATAATTAAAGCATTTTATAATATTTATTTTAAAATATTTTTTAATTTTAAAATTATTATTTCAGCATTTGAATTTTAATAATTTATTACATTTTTAATGATTTTTTAAAAAATTAAATTAAATAGTTCAAAATATTTTTAAATTGAAAATTTTAAGTTTTATGAAGTAAAATTTGACATTTTTAATTGTTTTTGTAACATTTTATTTTTTACTTGATTTTAAATATTTTTAAAAATTATTATTTCAGTATTTGAATTTTTATATCTTATTTAATTTTAATTAATTTTAATATTTTTAGAATTTATTTTTAAATATTTAAAAATAGCTTTTAATTTTTAACTTTATTTTCCAGTTTTTATAAAATATTTATTTGTATAAATTTTTTGTTTTTTCAAATAACGAATTTTTTAAAAATATTTTATTTTTAAAATTTAAGCATATTTTGATAATAAATTTATTTTTAAATTTTAATTCTATTGAATTGAATTTTTTAAATTATATATTTTCTGAATTTTTAAAAAGGTTCTTAATATAATTTTCTTGCTTAAAGTTTGTGTTCAAAAAAGACGAATTTGATTTTGTATCATTCACTTCTTATTTTTTTTTAACAAAAGAAGCTTTGATTATCTAATTCCTCTTAAAGTCGTTCTCATTTTTTCTTGGTGAATTCATATGATTTTGTTGGTCTTAATCAGTTCAAAAATTAAAGACCTGATCTCTAATGTTTCGTTTTGAAGACTTGTTACTTTTATTGTAAAATTTTATGATGACCTATTAGAAAATCTCTTTTTTTTGGGTTGGATTTAATTTTTAGATAGTATAACAACATCAACCCTAAAATATGACAATGCATTCCTGAATGTATTTGTTTATAGTGAAACTGGCCGATAATTTCAGTTTGCCTTCTGTATTTTAGATAACAATTGAGTTGATGCTATCGTTTATTTGAATCCCTGTTAGTAGTTTAATGTTAAATATATTCAATATTTTAACATCTATCATTACGTGTCTTGGAATTCAAATTGAATTTTGCAACCTATAAACACTTAAAAATTTTTTGGGTCTTTATGACTTCGAAGAATCATGTTTATTGGACAAAACAACTAAAACCTATCCAAATAAGCCTAAGCATTGAAGCTTGCGACTTAGTTAAGCCAGTTCAAATATCCGCTTTCTTTATTTTCGACTTTATTTCCTGGATTTTTTCTATTATAGTTCATTGACTTTGGATAAAAAACTGATTACATTGAATCTTATCCTTTTAATTCTCGTAGGCTCTCATATTAGAAATACTCAATGAGTATCTTTTCCTAAGTCTTTGTACTTTTAATGGACAATTTCTAGCTTAGTTTATCTATCATGACTATAAGCATTTGAATTATTTTCAATTTTCTCATAAACCTTTAATTGCCACATTTTCTTTATATACAATTTTCATTAGAAAAAATGTTTTTTATCATGCTAAAACGCTTTTATCCTTCTGCTGTTTTAATTTAGTAATATGAAAATTCTTAAATATATATTTTCCTACGGCATCCCTTTAGTATCAAAATATAAACGCTTCACATGCGTCTGTTATCGTACTTCATCCTTGATATTTATGTCTTGATTTCAGTTGCCACGTCCGAAGATATAATTTTATGGTCTCCTAAGTTTCTGTTTGCCTTTTCATTTGAACCTTCAATAGAGCATCGATTTTCACTTATTGTGGACAAAATAAATGCTTTTTTTCGTATTTGAAAATTTTTAAAATATTATTTTGAATGAGAGCAAGCATATTAATGTTTATCATAATAAAAGATGCGTAATGTCAACGATTTCTAGATGTCATTGAAAACAATCAAAATAAACAGCTATTTGATCGGTATAAAATTGATATTTTATTAAAGTTGGGGAGGAAATTGGAAACCTGCGATTTGTATTGGAGAATATTGGAAGACAAGTAATAATATTTTTCTTTCATAATCCAGCCGCACTCGATCGTTTTGTCCACTGAGATCGAGCTTTATAAGGAAATTAATCTTACCATAGATATTTGTGATAGTCGAGTAATATAAAAATAATAATTATTTTTTGGCAAATCCAATGAAAAGCTGTAAACTACAAATTGAGGAATTTTGGAAATTTCAATAAAAGAAGCAATTATCATAAGGTTAAGAAGGCTCGCCAACCTCACTTCCTAAGATTTCTTATTGAACCTTTATGTCATCAGGATCGTATGAATTCAATGTTTTTATTTCAGTTATTAAGTAAATAACTCGATCGCAAATAGACATAAATATACATTTTATGTCTGATTTTTTACTGAGCTGATACCGATACACGTGTAAATGGACACATTATTTTATAAATAAATTACAATAGAAGCAAAGGGCAAAACGATCGACTGGTGATATTTATTAGCCGCTTTCGACATGGAAATTTTGTAATTTTATTACATTAAATAAACATAAAGTGATTATATTATAATTTTTTCGAATTAAAAACCCAAGTGAAATATTGATTTAATAGGATTATTAAATTTAAAGGTAACCCTTAAATAACGCGGCACTCGAAATGCGTTTTTAAAAATTCCTAATAACAACAATAATAATAATAAATATGTAAAATTATCTGATTCATTTAATTTTGGTATTGATTAAAAATAATTAAAGATTGTTTGATATTAATTTAAATATATTTAAATCATTCATGAAAATCGTTCATCTTCTTAATTTACCACGACAAATGAAAGATGAATTCTTGATCACAATAATGTTTCAAGTGGTTTAAGTTGTTATATATTATCAATTTTTAATTTGACCTTTGTGGACTAAAATAACATTGTAAAGGACCTCAGAGGTTACCAATTTACAAAACAATTCCATAAAACACCATTCATATTATTTACCATATTGAAAGTGCCCGTTATCTCTGTTCCTTACGTATATTTTTATTTGAACAAATTCTTGAACTGTTGCGTTTCCTGCAAATTCTTTACAAATTTTTTCATTATTTCAAAATAATTTTTGCTCATATAGAAAATGGAAACTAGTTAATTACAGATGTTTTTCTAGAACCCATATTTAATTACCTTTTTATTGCCAGTAAGTACCATTTTGTGTTCCCAGTTTGTTTTAAACAATTTCCAATGAACATCATTTGGTATTCGGACTTTATTTTGTATCTTCTCTTGCAATTTCTTCCATAACTTCCATTAATCTCATTTTTCTCTTTCCTTTCTCCTGCTAATAATTGCCGAATTCCCTCCCAAACGAATTTTTACTGTTTACCTAACTCTCACTTTAAATTGAATAAATAATTTTCTTTTATTGTAATTGATTAACAATATAACAAGAAAAGCATTAGATATAAATTATTACGAAACAATACCGCTAAAGGATATCTGATACGGCAATATTGTCAGTAAATTCGTTCCAATTCTTTACCACAGTTCACATTTATTTTCAATTTTTTTTCTCCTTATTTTCACAAATTTCTGTGTGATTTGAATTTATTGATCTACAATTATGTGAAAATAGATTGAAAATAAATTAATAATATCGATGGAAATAATTGATTAAGTTGGAGAAAAAAATTCCATGTCGAGGATTATTATTTTGTGAATATTAAAAAAAGGAGATCAGTGAGCAATTAATTATTTTCTCTAGTCGTGTCGATGTTTGTATGTGGAGAGATTACATAGACGTTATCACAGAGCTGAATTTAGAAGATCCCAATCCTCACTCGTAATACTCATAAAACGACATGTTCATTTGTTAACGGTTTCATTTCCAGAATCACATCAGTAATCGAGAAATTAAAATCCTCAGAAACAAATAGCATGTCTATCAAGGTTGCTATGATCCACATGAGTTTGAAACTAGGCAGTGTTAATATTGATCGATCAAATAAATTCGGATCGAAAATCGACAAAATTGTCGAATACTTCATTGAATTCGGCGACAAACCATCTTGTCTCTATGATATTTATTCCTTTCTGGCGATGGAAATCTTTTCCTCGGAAGATCGGTGCGCTGTGATTGATAAAATCATTGAACACGTCGGTCCGTTGGAAATTGAACGAATCACAGATGTTCGATTTTTCATCCACATATCTAAATACTTAATTGATTTTCACAGACAAAACTCATAGAGAAACACTGCGCCGTTGAAAACCTGAAACGTGCGACATCTAGCCCAAACATGTCAGAAACATTGAAATTGATCGATATTTATGAGCACGGATTACAGTTCTCCACAACCATTTCATCGAGTGAGATCAAACCCTGTGATAACTTTGCAAAATTAGCAGCGTCCAGATATTATGATGATTGGTTGATGAATAGATCCGACAACAGATTGCTAATTGAAGCTATTAAGCTATTAAAACATTCAATTGACCAATCATCGGCAAATTATCATCTCCGCTTACAGTTGTCTCATTTATTCGGCATGCTCTGCTGTCAGGATCTGATTACCGATCAATTCAATGATCTCGAAATCAAACAACTGATGTGGGACAGTTTGGGATATTTCTACATCTTACCGATCTTGCAGATGCCTTCGTTTCAACAGAGAATCATCTTTTTCCGTAGGAATGTCGACAGGAAACTTAAAAACAAAATGGAAATCGAAGACAGCCTGGTGACATGTTACAAGTAGAGTTACAAGGACATCGTAATTGTATTATCACTGTTTGATGGGTTTAGATTAGGAAATTACAGCAAGATTCCTGAGATTATCGAGCTTCATCGTGACATCGAATCTAGTGTTATTAGCAGTTTAGGTGAAGTGGAAATTTATTATGTTAACACAATTCTCAAAAGCAATAGGTAATTTAATTCGGAGTTTTCATTGTTTATATCGGATTCGATTTCAGCTGCGATGACTTGTTTGAGTGTTTTAGCTCCAAAACTCTTCCTGAGATTGAGATATCTGACACCGGTAAAATTATGATTTTCTCCATATATTTATAAATTAATATTGATTTTAAATATTAATTTATAATTGATTTTCAATATTATTTTTTAAATTTTATTTTAAAGATGTTAAGTTTTAATTTTTAAATTTATTGATTTTAAATATTAATTTGTAATTTTATTGATTTAAAATATTATTTTTAAAATTTTATTTTATAGATTTTAAGTATTAATTTGTAATTTTATTGAATTTAAAATTAATTTGTAATTTATAATTTAAATAAAGAAATTAATATAAGGTGTAAATCTTTGAGAGTTAAATAGCGATGAAATCGATAAAAATTAAATTAACTTTATTGAGTTTCAATATTATTTTTAAAATTTTATTTTATTGATTTTAAATATTAATTTGTAATTTTATTGATTTTCAATATTATTTTTTAAATTCTGTTATAGATTTTAAGTATTAATTTGTAACTTTATTGATTTTAAATATTAATTTGTAATTTTATCGATTTCCAAATTTATAAAGAGAAAATGAAGTGTAAAAAGGTGAATGCTAAATAATAACGAAATCGATAAACATTAAATTAATTTTACTAACAATTCCAATAAAATATTAAACAAAGTATTAGAAGTTATTAGAAATTGTATTAATAAATAAAAGCTAATTGTGAAATCACCATTGATATTTCGAATTTTAACGATTTTCAATATATAATTTCATTTATAATTTTCGATAATTGGATTTTTAATTTATTGATTTATAATAATAATTATAATAATTATTATACGCCAAATAAAAGAAATATATTTCGAGGAAATCTTATATTAAAACTTCAATAATAAGTGAGAAAGAATTTTATGTGAGGCGTTGGTGATTAAATCACAATCCACAAAAATAAACATTCAATCAGCAACAAATTTATTGAGATTATTTAATTAAATCATTAAATCGTAACTATTACATCATTATTGTTTCCGTATATAACATTTGGCAAATATTATGATGGCAGACTGGAGATGAGGATAATTTCCTCGAAATATATTTATATATTCTATTAATATAAAATGTAAGAATATAAAAATTAACTATTTCGAAAATTACTAACTTGAAAACAGTGAGAAAATACATTAAATCAGAATATAAAAAGTTTATACCAAAAAATGTTTCATTGTTTTTTTATTTGAATAAAAATATTTCGATCGATAAAAATGTATTGAATAAAATAAATATAAGATTAATTAATATAAAATACTTAATTTTATCAATAGTATAAAAAAATTGGAATTAACAAACAAGTTTGAAGTGAAACTATATAATCTTCTTGTTTTATTATTTTTCACTTTTATCTTAATTTCTGTTTTAGGCTATCGATTGATTTTTTTTGTTTTTAAAACTGATAGAAAAGTACTAACTAAATGAGTCGTAACTACGCTACTGTGATTTATCGAGCCTATATATTTATATTTCTAAAATAAATATCAATATCATAACTGAGAACGGCAGCGAATTTGTCTTAGTAACCAACAGGAAAAAGATGCTAAATCTTATTTACTGTGAACATATAAAATAAAAATGAAGGAAAGTTATCAGGTTCCCTGTGTATCTAAGGTAAAACGAAATTAATCGATAATCTTGAAAAATTATTTTATGTCCAAAAAAATAAAAAAGTTATTTTGGAGTATTTTTGTGGCTAAAGAAATGAATACGGAAATCTGTTTGTTATAAAGATATAAAATTAAAAAGTTCCGCGCTTCTAAATCTATATTAAACGACACAATTATATTTAAAATTTATCAATTCGAATTATCAAGGTTTAACTATTGCTATTCCCATTTACAAATTAGCAGCCTCCAATTTTTTAATCTCATTTTCCAATAGAACTAGACATTGTTGCTCGCTATTCAAATTTGAAGGATTTCCGCGATTTGAACACTTCACCAGATTTCGGGGATTTTAATCGGTTCGAATCATTACATCGTTGATATTGTTTATAATTCTCAATCATTTCAGGCTCTGGACCGATAAGCAAAAGAAATTATCTTTCGATCACATCGTATGTGTCCATTGCTTTCTTTTTTTATCTGACCGTTTATTACCACCCGCTTATTTTTTTTACAGTTATTATGGATCTCTCATCGCGTTTTGATCATTCGTTCCTTTTATTCTGCTGCCAAATTGACAATGGAATCTGTCGTTAAGCTAGACAGATTGACAACAGACACGACAATCTCATTTGAGTCTGAAACCAGTGCGTATTATAAGATATTAGAATTTTCTGCTCGCCAGCTCACCGAAATATGGGATAAAATGGAGGCTCTTTCTGGTTCATATCAAAATCTTAGTCGTAATTTGACCGGCTGCTCTGAACCGCCGCAAAACGCATTCGGACGAGCTTATATCGACGCGATTACGTCATGCCTTGGTTCTTTGACGGCTTTCCACGATGTTTACGTCAGGCGGCTGCCAGCTGGTAGTTATTTAATCTTTGTTGTCTCTTTTTGATTGCTTATTTGTTTAGTCCCCCTAAACGAGCTTGAGAAAAGTATTTCTATGCCATTTAAATCGGTAATTGATAATATCTTGAACATAAATCTCGAGAAATCCAATCTGTTTTGTCAAGTACCCGAAATCATTGTAAAACTGACTTTGGTCTGTGAGATTTTGTCCTGGATAACACTGATTTTGAGCTTAATTGAAAATATGACAAAACCTTTGAGGTAAGATTTAATTTTTTAATATTTAATAATTTGCAATTTAAAATTTATATTTTTAGAATTTAAGCATTAAATTATTATTTCAATTTTAATATTTAATTACATTTTAAATAATTATTTAAATATAAAAATAATTTATTATCAAATATTTTGAAATTTTTTGAATCGATAATTTTTTTAAAGTTAAAGCTGACATTTTTCATTGTTTTAATTTTATACTTAATTTTAAATATTTTTAAAATTATTATTTTAGTGCATGAATTTTAACACATTTAAAAAAAGTTTTTTATGATATAATATTTATATTTTTAGAATTTAATTAATTAAATTTTAAATATTTAAAATCAATTTTTAATTTAAAATGCCCGAAATTTTTTATTAATTTTTGAATATTTTTTATTTTTAATTATATATTTTCTTAATTTTGAAATTATAATTTATTTTTGAAATAATATTTTAGTCGTTTTTTAATAATTTTTTTTTTAATTTTCAACTGATAGTTATACATTAATAATATAATTTTAAATAATTATTTAAATATAAAAATAATTTATTATCAAATATTTTGAAATTTTTTCAATCGATTATTTTTTAAAGTAATAGCTGACATTTTTCATTGTTTTAATTTTAAATTTTTTGAATAATTTATTTTTTTAAATTTTCAGCTGAAAGTTATACATTAATAATTATTTTAGGTTAGGGTTAATTTGATTATAATATAATTTTTAATATTCATTTTATTATTTTTTATATTTTCTTTCAGTTTACGAAAAAAAAAATTCTGAAAATTTTTTAAAAGTTAATATTTGATTTTTTTCCTATTCAACAATGATATTTTTATTTTATTTTAAAATTTATTATTTTAAGCATTTTTAATAAAAATTAAGTTTTAAATTTATAATTTTTATAGTAAAATTTACATTTTAATTATTTTTTGTAAAATTTAATTTTTATTTATTTGCAAATTATGTTTAGAATTTAATTAATATATTTTTATAATTAATTTAATTTTTTCAAAATATTATATCTCAGTTTTGTATGGTTTTCAAATTTTTACCAATCATGTCAATAATCATTAATTAATAAATATCGCATTTTAATAAATAATCATTAATAAATCAATATTATATTTATCAATAATCATTATTAATAAATGTCGCATTTTTAAAAAAAATTAAAAATTATATTTTAAAAGTTAATATTTTATTTTTTGCCATTTAAAAGTTATTTTTTTAACATAAAAATTAGTTTTTATTATTAACTAATTTTATATTGCTTATTTTAGGCAATTTTAAAAATTAAAATTTTTAAAAATATTTAAAAATTTATAATTTTTAAATGATTTTTAATTTTTATTATTTTTCAATTTTTTCTTCATAATATAATTATTTTTTTTATTTTTAAATGTTTTTAAAATTAATTATTTCAAAATTTTTAACGTTATCGTAATTAATTGTATTTGTGAAACCTAAGAGACATTCCGAATGCCATTTTGTCCTTGTATTTTGCTGATTTCTATCCTATCTTGAGCTAAACATGTTTCCTAGGCCAAAACTTGCTAAAAACCGACGCAATAAAAAGAAGAAATCCGATCACTGTGGTGATATAAATCCGGAACCGAAAAGTGAAATAATCAAAATGTTCCTCGAAACAACAAATTTTCATAAATTGCCGGTTTTGTTAATTGAATCGATTGAAGCTCTTGATAATTTCATTGCGAGAATCAAAGAGGTTATAGGAACATTGGAATATTCTGACCCGGTTATCGTGAGCATCACCAGCAGTTGGATCGCCACTTTGAATAACGCCTCTGATTTCATCAAGGTCAAGAAAAATTGCATTAACAATATTAAAAAGATCATCGAGGAAGAAATGTCGAATCAATGTGTATTTCACATGAACAACGTGAAAATCGATGAACACTTGTAAATCAATATCAAGTTGTCTTTATATTTTTAGGATGTTTTGAATAAATTTATTTATTTACTTTTTCTTTTGATATTATAACTATAAAATTTTTACCAATTATGTCAATAATCATTAATTAACAATATCGAATTTTAATAAATAATTATTAATAAATCAATATTATAATTTTTATCAATAATTATTAATTAATAAATATCGCATTTTAATCATTAAAAATCCATATTATATTTTTATCAATAATCATTAATAAATCAATATTATAATTATCAATATTCATAATTAATAATTATCGTATTTTAATTATTAAAAAATCAATATTATTTTATATCAATAATCATTAATAAATCAATATTATAAATATATCATTAAATAATAAATATCGCATTTTAATAAAATATCCATATTATATTTCTATCAATAATCGTTAATTAATAATTCGTATTTTAATCATTAATAAATCAATATTCATAATTAATAATTATCGCACTTTAATTATTAAAAAATCAATATTATTTTATATCAATAATCATTAATAAATCAATAATATAAATATATTATTAATTAATAAATATCGCATTTTAATAAAATATCCATATTATATTTCTATCAATAATCATTAATTAATAATTCGTATTTTAATCAATAATCATTAATAAATCAATATTATAATTATATCAATATTCATAATTAATAAATATCGTATTTTAATCATTAAAAAATCAATATTATTTTTATATCAATAATCATTAATAAATCAATATTATAAATATCAATAATTAATAAATATCGTATTTTAATAAAATATCCATATTATATTTCTATCAAAAATCGTTAATTAATAATTCACATTTTAATCAATGTTATATTTATACTAACAATATCGTATTTAATAATTTTCTGTAATTTTAATCCGCTGAATTCGAATCTGGCGGTCCTTTTGCTTAATTGGCTGTATTTTTAAAAATAAGTTATTTCTATCCGGAAAATGTGGAAAGTAAAAATTTGTTAAATCGGATTCTCAACTGAAAAATTTTTTATTTTAATAGACTAAAATATTTATGAGGAATTTCTGTTATGCTGCCGCAGGAGATTTGACTTAGTGAATCGAGCAATGATATGCTTTGTCCCAACGATCTTTCCTTTATATTGTCTTGATATTTTGATGGAATCTTCCTCTTTGTTCTTCACTGAAATGGCCTAGATTCACTAGAAGCCGTTCTGAATGACTGAATAATGTATATCTTTATTGCACCTCAATCGCATACTTTCAACCAATCCGTAAAAATTATCCACTACTGCTACGTAACCTCACCAAGATTCATGGAAGGCATGAAACTGGAATCATTGATCAGCTTGCAAATTTAGGAACCGTCGAATACTCCCGTCTCCAACTGTTCATTGCCTTTTACATATGTATTTTAAGCAATCATCAACAATTTTCAAAACCTTCACTACATTCTTAAACAAACCAAATTCTAAGCAAAGCTGTACTAAAATAATTTTCCTTCCACAATCATGTGTTCTCTTGCAACTCCAAAATACCGAATGGCATGACGCTGGGTGCTTGTATATCCATTTTACTCTAGTGCCAGTATAAATTCACCATTTCAAATTTTCAGAAATAACCGGCATTGTTCATGATATGAAACTTTTTGCAATATCATTTTGTTTTTTTGGTGCTTCTCTTTTAGCGTGCTGAAATGAGCAAACACGGTAAAGCACGTTGACTAAATTTGTGGAGTAAGACACATTTCAAACTGCGGCTGAATCCATCAATGAATAATTTTTCGGAAATATTTACTTATTATAAGTCGTTAATTCAGTGTTTCTCAAGCTTTTTTTTTAACTATCGACCCCTTAAGACACAATTTGATTTGCCACTGCCTTTTAAAGAATATTTAATTGTGTTGAACGTACTGGAGTTTTAAACTAAGGTATTATTCATCTCACTGATCTGACCTTCACTTGCAGGTTCTAGGGATAAGTTACCTGATACGTCGCACGATTTTGATAACCATTGCGCACCCATGACCGAAATAATGTTGGAACTGTGCACAATAGCCGAATGCCATTCGAGCAGGTGAGCGTCATTACTAACACTACTCCTCGAAATACCTTCGCCTTTCCCGGATTATTAGCTGCCGCTGGAAGGACTTACGCTTATGCCTATCTACCCATATCTAATTCCTACTTTTGCCCTGATCACGGAGAAGAAATCATGGAGAATGGTGATGCCCAACCCGCGCCTGCAAACCCTCTTCGATCTCCATTGCCGTCGGTACCCCGTCTCTCGTAATAGAAAATAAGTGGAATAATGTATTACAGGAGGAAGGATAAAACAAGATTTCATGAACACCATAAATAAACTATATTGACCATAACATATACTATTTAGTCACTACACCGGACAATAAACGACAAAACATTAAGATCACAAATGTCTATGCACGCGTCACCGACCGCCTGCGAGTCCGAACTGTCATTTCAATTTTCCTCGGCATCCATGTCCGTAGGAAAACGTTTCCTTTTTGCCGGCCGATACGGCGGGGGATCTGCTCGATAATCGTCATTTCTTTGAGTGGATGGTCCTGCGATTTCACCTTGGGAACCGACATTGCATACTTCGCCCGTAAGAATGGCGATTTCGTCGGTACCCAACCCCAGTCGATCGAGGCCCGTATCACTTGAGTGGTTCGATTTCCTCATCCACTAGATTAATGTGGATGGATCCCGGAGGTGATGAGAATATGACTTGCGGGGCGTAAAGAATATCTGGATCGAGCCCCGGAATCTCGAATTCCCGATAAGGGGCGGCAGGTCGTCGATCCGATATGTATCCTCGGCAACTCCCGTTTCCCGGAAGAGCTCTTCCTCTCGACGGCGTCGATCCCGACGTCGCCTATTCCGGTTTGGCCTATGGCAAGCTGTAGAGACGGCAGAGTTCGCCGTGATTTCGGCTGGCTTAGGATTTAGAGAGGATGGAAAGATGACGACTGAAGGAGGGATGTGGACTGCTGAAGCCGGGAGATCCTCGATGTTGGGGAGATGATGGGCCGGGATGATATTGAGTTGACTGGCCCGGACACTCCTTGGGACGTGAGTCCGAAGCTCTACCTCCGTGAATGCCTATCGGAGTGCCATCGACTGTTCGCGTATCAGTAGTCTTTGGCTGCGTGACTCGACGATTAATTCGTCACGCGCCTGAGTGAGCCGAAAAATCTTCTGCCTGAGCTCCCTTACGGTTTCTGGTGGAGCCCAGGTACCATTCATTCTCTCGTATTTAGCCTTGAGATCATTGTGTTGTTGTTTTAAGTCTTCGTATTTGTGCCGGACAGCCACTATGAATGGGGGCAGTCGGGGAATTCTTGACAGATTGTTTGATTCATTATGGTTATGGTTGTCCATGCCATAAAGAAAAGAAAAGAAGAGAATTAAAAAATGGAGATTATCAAGAGATGGAGTAGGTAGACGGGGAGGTTCGGGATAGGATTTTTAATATCTATTTAGCAAGGGGCTTCCTGCTTTAATTAGTTTCCTACCCAGTGATCCTGCTCGACATGGGTCTACTTCAATCTTACTACATTATTATCCCTTAGCTGGTTTTACGGGGGTAATTAAAGACTATTTCGACTGGTTGTGATTCCTATCCACCCGATTTAATTTACCGTGTACGTTAGATTAATAGATCTTCATGATCCTGAAGATTATAACAACCCAATCGAACTAAAATCTCTATGATCTAATAAAATGATAATTCGATACCCAAACACTCTTTACTATACATTTTGGTTCATGGTGTTGCCATCCAACGATCGTTTGAGATTCCCTCTAAGTATCGTATACATTTTAGCTAAACGCGTTACGGTGGGATGATTGGATTTTTATAGGATACACGTTTAGATTAATACCGTGTAAGGGTAAAATTTTGTTAGAGATATTCAGAGTCTCGCGCAATATGAATTTTATTCGCTAATATTATAATGAATAAATCCAATTATTATATTTCGAGGGTTTGGGATTTAGGGTTCACGATACTGAGCGTACCCGCGGAAAATTCCTACGTCAGCAATTCGGAATTAAATTCTTATACAATAAAGTCGAGTTATCGCCTGCCAACTGATTTAAATTAATAGTTTTATGAAACTGAGTTCGTTTAATAACCAAATTTATAAAGATTAATAAGCTCGATCAATTATCCGGACAATAACTAGTTTGTAATTTAACTGAGTTCATTTAAAATTAAATTTACAAAAATAAATAAGTTCAACTAACTATTCGGCAATAGTCAGTTTATAATTTGACTAAGTTTGTTAAAATTTATTTTACCAAAATTAATAAATTTAATCCTTTTATATTTATTATTGTAGATAACTAGTTTAACGCTTAACAAAAGGAAATTACTTTTATTTAAGAACAAAATGAGTCGTCATTTAGTAAGTGAATTTTTATTGAAAATTTTTGCAAGCCTGGAGGGTTTGGGGGAGGCAAATGGCAAGCAGTTTGAACCATTTCTCGAATTTGCAGGTGAGGGTAAACTTAAGATTAACTGGTAGTTAAATTATTGGCATTTCTTAGGAATAATTAATTGGCTAGGAATAGAGGTTTTATTTTAGTACAATTTATAGGGACTTACGGATTTTTCCAGTGAGTAGCGAACGCGAGAAAATTCCAAGAATTACCAAATATAAATGTTGTTGACAACTAGAAAAAATTTTTTATCGATCCGTATTTTGTGCTAACTTAATAGAATTGGATTTTCAACTTTCTGGTCTGTGCAGGTCAATGTGATTAGTCAATGTTTATATCTCATCTCATAGGGTTCAGTCAGCCATGAAGAATGTGGACTTTAAAGCGTCAAACTTATCGAAATTTCTGCTATAGTTGGATTATTGGAAATTCATCGTCTCACCTTCTTAATTATGCGGAACTCCTAGATCAAATATCGGACGATTTTTACAAACGTTTGTGACATGTATTTCGTTCACTCTGCGTCAATTATCCTGTGGAGATATCTATCGTTTAGGAATTCTCTACTTTGAATTACATCAGTCAGAACGGATCGTTAGTGCCACACTCCTATGCTACTGGACATCTGTCGAAGGGTGAGGAAAATTTGCATTGATTTATTTTACTTTAATTCTAAACATATTATACTGTTATTGTTTCCTTTCTGTCCTATCTGAATTTTTTGTAGATTTTCAGCTATCATTGACCTAAATCCTATCCCTGCTGCACGTTATTCGTTCATGAATATTGTTCGAAAAATGAAAAAGTTCTTTGATCAACCGGTGATCTTGCTTAATATCCCTCTAACTAGAACTGGTCGCACTTCCCTAGATTTTAAAACGACTCGCTCCGGCCACTTTTCAGCAGCCGCCTCGAGTATACAACGGCGCCCTGCGTAGAGGTCCTGTGCACTGGGCCAGACCCGACTGCGGACTGCCGAGGGGTTCACGAGGCATGACCCACGAGATCAACTAAGGGTTTTCACCCACTAGCCGGCACGAGATTCGTCCCATGAACCGTCTATTTCGATACCATAATTATATATAATTTTAAGGGTTCGAACTATAAATAAGTATATGATGTTATAAAAAGAAGTTAAATGAACCATTACGTATCATGAGATTTAATTTTAAAAACAAATTAACATTATCATAATAAGTGAAAATTTACAACTGACAAATGAAAATTTCTTACGTACTTTCTTTCAAATTGATGATTCAGTATGAAATTCAGATTTTCAGTGAAAAGCATAAGATTAAAAATAATGAAATTCATCACTGTATTTATACTATTTTCATGCGTGTGTGCGACCAATAGGCGATTTTTCGCGATTTTTAGGGCTTTTTAATTATTTTATTACTTTAAAATTATTTTCATTATTTTTTGTATATTTTTCTTTATTTTTTTGGTATATAATTTATTTTATGTTTGGGTTTTATTTTTATCACTATTTTCTTGTCATATTATTTTTAGCCCTTTTTATTTGTTTTCTGGCCGCCACTTCTGCCTGTGTTTTTTCTAAACCTTATTTTGCAAGGTTTTGGCAGTTTATTTTATTTCTTTGTATGTTTATTTTTGCATCTGTAGGCATTTTCCGAATTTTAATTAATTATTTGTTTATTTAATTTTTGTTATATTTTTAATTTGTTTTTAATTAATATGTTTTTCATTGATTTTTGGTATCTTTGTGCGGTGCATGTTTATGTACAGTGATTCGTTCCATTACTTCCACTCTTTGACTTTAATTTTGAATTTTTATTTTTTGTTTAAATTGTGGCTCTGAGCCCAACAATTGTATAATATACAAAATGTATTACATGTAGATAATAAATGTTAATGGTACAGAACAATTACTACCGGATATCTCCAATAGCGTTATTTAACAGAAACTTGTTACAGCTTGATTGCGTACGGCGTGCGGGCTATCCAACGAAATCTATGTTAAGTATTTAAGGTTTATACCGTCATACGGGGCAGAAATATAAACTAATTATTCGTTATTGTGTAGTAGGCAGGTTTTAATTATAGTGAAATTTAAAATACAAAGTAAATGAAATTACAAATCTATCATCGCCCTCTTAACCCACCTCAACGCCCCCATTTTTTCTGGGCCCTTTAACGCCCACAAGGAGGCGTTATCTTCCACTTTGAGAAAGATTGCTTTAAACTCTCATGACAACATGAAAGAAATTCTTATTGACTGTAATATCACAGAAATTTCTGTTTTACGGTTCGATCTTAAGTTCAGATTTTAATTTCTCATTGAATCTTGACGCCATAAATTCAAACGCCTTCGATAAACTAAGAATTTGTATTAGCTTGTCAAACTCATGTTAAGAGAATTATTCGAGTGAAGAACTGCCTCCTCATACGCTTTCATATCCACTTGTCACGCTTTCCTGCATTTCATCTGAATTTAAAAAATCAGTCGATGAAGTGAGTCAAGGTTGGTTTTACTCGCCGCTCCAAAGTGAAGTGCAATCTATACGAATAAGCTTCAACCTCAAGCGGTTTGGGCTGTTTCTTTTATTTCTACATGTTGAGGTCTCACTTTTAGTGAGGTCTCAACTTGCACTGGTGTTATCTTATATAAATCAAAAGACAAAGTCAAATATATATAAATGATTTATTAATAAATAAAATGTACCAAATCAATTTCTACAATCTTCAATTTTAGCTTTTCAATGCCTCTTTATTCAATTATTACTATAGATGAAATTTGGGTGCGTGTTATGTAGTTGTTAATATGTATGTTGATGCGTGTTATATACGTGCGTGCAAAAAAATATCGTGTTGAACAAAATCTGTTCTATTTTAAGATCTTCCAAAGATTACTTTTTTCAGATCACTTCTTTTGTGGTAATGATTTTAGTGGGCGATTAAATTGAAAAATATCTCAGTATTTATACTAAAATATTTTGTCAATTTAATAAATTTATTTATTTTCCTAATATACGTTTATTTATTTAACTATTTATATTTCAGGACAATTCACTTATATGAAAATCAGATATTTATTTTGTAATTTCTGGGAATTCATTTCTTTGTTTACCAATTTAATTCGTGTTTTTGTCGGTATTTACATTGGATTTTTTAAATATAAAATAAGCCAAAAATTTTTTTAATTTAATTACTTTTATTTACATGAATATTATTATATCATAATAAAATAATAAACATACCCAACAATAAAATAAAACATAAATTTCATAAACGTTTAAGTTAAAAATAATTGTTCAAAATATATACAAAAGGGATAATTGTTCAACGCATAGGATTTGAATGATCTGCATATTGGGAATTAATTGATCTGCTGAGATTCTGTATCTTTGAAAATAATAATTAATTGGGGTTCTGCATCCTGACTCATTTTATACCCGCTCCTCGGCGTATATGTTGATCCTATACTTCCCAGGCCCTGCTTTAAAATATTTGTTCAAAATAAATGTGGTAATGGGTCTAGCCTCATTATCCAACATACGTATTTAAAGTTTTCCTGTGATCCCCGTAATGATCAATAGATATCGCAACATTTTGGGCCTGGTGAGCATCATTATGCAATGCTTCACAGACAGACCTATACCACGTTACGTCCGCTAGATATCTGTCATTGTAATAGGTAATAAACATTTTTCTGTCATTAAATTATTTGTACCTTGTAATCCTGGCAGTAGTTTATGCACTAAGAAGCATACTTATGCACTTTACCTCATGTCATTGTTTATTGTTGATGCATTTCCTCTGAATTAGGTAAATCAGGTGATGAATAACTGGGTTGGTAATGTCTTCACTGCTTTCAATTGACCGTCTTGCTGATTCCAAATTAAAAAACTTAATCTTGGCTTTCTTAAATCTATAATATACCATAACGTCCACCAAACAAAAATTATAATAGTCATGGTGATTTTTCTTCTCTATTTTTCTTCCTGTTCTGTTCAAGTGTATATTTTCCACTTAGGTAATTAAATGAATTTGGAGGGTTTAAACAGGATCTTCGCGATGATTTCATATGACATCGACAGTCATTACACGTGTTTTGAATTACCACCGATTAAACAATAAACTAAACAAATGTTCAAAATTATAATTATTTTTGTTAACCAATCTAATAGAACGCGTAATATTCTATAAAATAATAATACATTTTACGACATGAATTACAAAATGTATAATATTAGATGTTATTATTTAGAGTTTTCCAACCAATGATACATAAGCGACAGATTTAATAATATTTTAGCTATCATACAATACAAACTTTAGATAGAAGGTAGCATTTTTTTATTAATAATAATTATTTGATTTATTAACTACAATAATCAATATTTATTTTAATCAATATTAATAAATATCACATTTGCACCAATAACAAATCAATATCACATTTGCACCAATAACAAATCAATATCACATTTGCACCAATAACAAATCAATATCACATTTGCACCAATAACAAATCGATATCACATTTGCACCAATAATATATCATCTGAGAGAGGAGTGCCTGCCACAAAGGAAATTTGTAGTGTACTCTTTCTGAAATGAACTCCAGTCGGAAAAATTTTGAAATTTTTCTGCAAGAACTTGCTCTTCAGGAAACGGTTGAATCTATAAAGCATTTCGGTTAGCTTCAGAATTTTGAAATGTTAAAGAAATGCATTTGTTACAATGAATATATTTTATTCTGACAAATTAGAAACATATATTTTTCATTAAAATCGGCAAGAATGATTCCACTATTAAAATTCCGGGCTCGATTGGAGGGTCTCAAATCTTTTTGTTTACAATTAACAAATGTTGGGCATGTTTATATACAAATAGAAGAACACCACTTTTTCAAAAATATTTTTGCAATATATTTCTATAATTTTAATTCTAAATTATCTAAACATAAAGACATCAATTTAAATAATATAAAGAATTCGCTTATTGTACACGTGAATGCGAATGTGAATGTAAGTCACAATCCGCTAAACTTAAGGGTCTTCAAAAAATCCACAAGGATAGTATTCTCAAGATGCCTGTCTTATCAACAATACAAACTTCACAATATAAAGTGTTGAAATGTTTGGTTTGTTTGCTGAAATCCTTGATTAAGGCTAATTGTGAATGTAATGATAGCTTTGATTTTGCCTGGTTTCCAGTAAATTTGGATAAGAGTGCGAATGATGAATTTTATGGTATCGTTTGAGGTAATTAGTTTTTTCATAAATTTTTCATTAATTGAAACAATTGAGTTGTGTTGTAAATTTTATGGAGCACTAACAACTCACTTCAAAATATCGTTTATGTGGTTGCTTTTCGTAAACTTTTGACATTTTCCACTTTGAATATTAAATTTAGTTTTAGTAATTAACAGTAATTCTCCTTAGCTCCAACATTAGCTTGGTCTTTATATAAAATATATAGAGTAATTTTATAAATTTAAATATAAATAAACCGAGTGTGATGTTATTTATAAGTACCCTAATTTTTCATAGAAAATTTTTCACGAAAAGTGTTTTCATAGATAGTCCACACAAATAAAAGTCGTAATTTTTGTTTAAATCTATTAAAGGGTAGTAGTGGGATGTGTCATATCCAGCACATGTCATATCCAGCACACTACCCCCCCCGCTGAGAGAAAATTTTTCTAAGTCCAAAAGTACAAAAAATTTTTAAGACAAAGACAATGAGTCATTCAAGGTCATAGCAACAAAGACCATGACTCATTCAAGGTCATTGGATGACTCATCATATTTTTTCAAGGTCATTTAAACAAACACCATGACTCATTCAAGGTCATTGGATGACTCATCATATTTTTTCAAGGTAATTTAAACAAAGACAATGACTCATTCAAGGTCATTTAAACAAAGACCATGACTCACTCAAGGTCATTGGATGACTCATCATATTTTTCAAGGTCATTGAACAAAGACCATGACCCATTCAAGGTCATTGGATGACTCATCATATTTTTTCAAGGTCATCTAAACAAAGACCATGACTCATTCAAGGTCATTGGATGACTCATCATATTTTTTCAAGGTCATTGGATGACAAATCATATTTTTTCAAGGTCATTTAAACAAAGACCATGACTCATTCAAGGTCATTGGATGACTCATCAAATTTTATAATATATATTTTTATTTAATATACTTTAATTATTTGTTTTAATCAAGTCAATAATATTATTATTTATTTTTAAATTATATTATTATTATATTTAAATTGTTTGTTTTAATCAAGTCAATTATTTTATTATTAAATAATATTATTATTATATTGTTTGTTTTAATGAAGTGAATATTGTTTTAATCAAGTCAATAATATTATATATTTGTTTTAATTTTATTTTATTTATTTTATATACTATAATTTTTTGTTTTAATCAAGTCAATAATATTATTTATTTATTTTTATTTTATTTTATTTATTTTATATACTACAATTTTTTTTTGTTTTAATTAAGTCAATATTTTATTATTTATTTACTATTTTTAAATTATATTATTATTATTATTATTATTGTTATTGTTATTGTTATTATTATTGTTATTATTATTATTATTATTATTATTATTATTATTATTATTATTATTATTATTGTTATTTTTATTTATTATTATTATTATTATTATTATTATTATTATTACTGTTGTTATTATAATTATTATGATTATTATTATTATGATTAATATTATTATTTTTATTATTATTATGATTTTTATTATTATTAATATTATTAATATTATTATGATTATTATTATTTTTATTATTAATATTTTTATAATTATTTTATTATTATTATTAATTTATTATGATTATTATTATTTTTATTATTAATATTTTTTATTTTTATTATTATTTTATTATTATTATTTTATTATTATTTTATTATTATTATATTTTATTTTTATTTTTTATTATCATTATTAATATTTTTATTATAATTATAATTATTATTATTATCATTAATATAATTATTATTATTATTATTATAATTATTTTTATTATTGTTATTGTTATTATTATTATTATTATTATTAATATTATTAATATTATTATGATTATTATTATTTTTATTATTAATATTTTTTATAATTATTTTATTATTTTTATTATTATTATTGTTATTATTATTATTATTATCATTATTTTTATTTTTATTATCATTATTAATAATTTTATTATAATTATAATTATTATTATTATCATTAATATAATTATTATTATTATTATTATAATTATTTTTATTATTGTTATTGTTATTATTATTATTATTATTAATATTATTATTATACTTTTCGTTTTTTACTATTATTATTTTTATTATTATTATTATTTTTATTATAATTATTATGATTATTATTATTATTTTTATTATTATTATTATTATTATTATTATTATAAGTTCACGTTTTATTATTATTAATATTATTATTATTATTAATGTATAATAAAAACAATACAACTACATAAAACTTTTATTATAAGGAAATAATTTATTATTTTTAATATGATTATAATTATTATTACTTATTAATATTGTTTAATTATTTTTTTTTATTATTATTATTATTATTATTATAATTGTTATTATTAGCATTATTATTTTTATTATTAATATGATTAATAATATGATTAATTAGTATGATAATTTATATTTCTTCTTATTATTTTTTCTTCTTAATATTATTTTTGTCAAGGTCATTGGATGACTCATCATATTTTTTCAAGGTCGTTCAAAAATTTTCAAGGTCATAGTATTTTTTGACATT
This sequence comes from Schmidtea mediterranea, assembly GCA_022537955.1. Taxonomy (NCBI): domain Eukaryota; kingdom Metazoa; phylum Platyhelminthes; order Tricladida; family Dugesiidae; genus Schmidtea; species Schmidtea mediterranea. The sequence goes on along the minus strand of CM039680.1, from coordinate 252,685,704 downwards.
TTTAATATAAATTTACTACTTATTTTTATAAGTTTAGTTTTAAATATTATTATTTTTACTATTATTTTTACAAGTTAATATAATTTACTAATTATTTTTATAAGTAATGTTTTAATATTTTTTAATTTTAATTTTATAATTTTTCAAGGTCATTGGATGAGTCATAATATTTTTTTTTTTCAAGGTCATTTAAAAGTAGGTCAAGGTCATAGTATTTTTAAACATTTTTAATTTTAATATACTACTTATTTTTTTAAGTAGTGTTTTTTAATATTTTTTAATTTTTATTCTATTATTATTATTTTTATTAATATTATTATTATTATTATTATTATTATTATTATTATTATTATTATAAGTTCACGTTTTATTATTATTAATATTATTATTATTATTAATGTATAGTAAAAACAAAACAACTACATAAAACTTTTATTATAAGGAAATAATTTTATTATTTTTAATATGATTATTAATATTATTAATTAGCATGATTACTTATTAATATTATTTAATTTTTTTTTTTTATTATTATTATTATAATTGTTATTATTAGTATTATTATTATTATTTTTATTATTATTATGATTAATAATATGATTAATTAGTATGATTATTTATTTTTCTTATTATTATTTTTTCTTCTTAATATTATTATTGTCAAGGTCATTGGATGACTCATAATATTTTTTTTTCAAGGTCATTTAAAAGTAGGTCAAGGGCATAGTATTTTTAAACATTTTTGATTTTAATATACTACTTATTTCTTTTTTTTAGTAGTGTTTTTTAATGGTTTTTAATTTTTATTATTATTATAATTATTTTTATTATTGTTAATGTTATTGTTATTATAATTAATATTATTATTATTATTATTCTTATTATTATTATTTTTCTTATTATTATTCTTATTATTATTATCTCATAAGTAGTGTTTTAATTTTTTTTTTAATTTTTATTCTATTATTATTGTTATTATTTTTATTATTATTATTATTATTAATATTACAAGTTTTTATTAATTATAATTTTTATTATTATTTTATATAAATTTTCAACAAAGTATATAAAATTAATATTGAATAGAAAAAGTTTGTTCAATTGTGGTTCATTGTATACAGGGATAGAACAATTGTAAATGTTTGTAAAAAGTTAAAGAAAAATTCTATATTTTTAAGAAAATATGTGCAAATAAATATCAAAACTAATTATGGCTCAAATGTGTGTGTTAAACCATCGATATGTTACAGTGTTTATGGAAAAACTTTAATGAAAATATGTGTTATTTTTCAACAATTTATGAAATATTTATTTTATGGCTAATAATGTATATGTGTTAAATCATAAAAATAGTTCAATATTTATGTAAAGTTTGAGATTGTTAAGAAAATGTATATAATTTATGATACACACGTGTTTTTTGATTGAAATATGTGTGTTTGTTTTACCGATATAAGAAAAACTATGAACAATTTTTAAGAAAATACACGTAATTTATGATTATCATGGGATTAGAATTTGATTAAAGTTGTGAGAAAGTTGTTAAATTTGAGATAAAACTGATTAATTTGTAAATAATGTTATTATTTTGAAGAAATTTTGGTAAGCAAATTGGTAAGAAAATAGTAGTTATTGAGTAATACTTATTAAAATTACCAAAGTTTTATAATTTTTGACAAGTCTTGATAGATCTTTAATAAAATTTGTTAGTACTTTGAATAAGAATTTTAAAAAAAAGTTTCAACACAGTAGCAAATCGTAAAGAAACTAGTACTTATCAGTTAATTAAATTAACTAAGTTGTAAAATAATTGAAAAAATTTGTTAGATTTTTTAAAATTTTAAGATTGTTAGGTAATTGTTCTAGGTACTTTTTGAATAAAAATTAATGTTTTTAATCGTACAATTTCTCTTCATTCCTGGAAATAATCGTAAATATTTAAATTATTCAGAAAATTGTCAATAAAAAACATAAATAATAGGTAACCAAATATTTTTAAATACTAGTAATTTTAGTTTTTAATTTAATTACAAATATAATAATAATAAAATAAATACTTGTATACAAATAGTTATATGAATCAATCAATTTCTTAGAACTGAAATCTTATCGATATATTCTGATTAACCTTAAATCAATGAAAAAAGTAACAATTTTCCTAAGTATTTTATAAATTCAACCAACTCAATCCCCTTTTAAAAAAAATACTATAAATTCGACTCTCAACCAATCATTCCTCTTCAAATGTCATTTTTCAATCCATTATACCAACTATATTCATAATTTTTATAAAAGCCTATCAAGTAGATAATATTAACCTTTTGAATACATATATTCATTCCAGTAAATTTCTTTAGAAATATTATAAATTCCTCTCTTGACCAATCATTTTCCATCAAATAACAATATTTCCAGCCATATTCAATATTTTTCATAAAAAAAAATCATAAAAAATACCAATTTAGATAATATTTACCCTTTAAATAACAATATTTAACCAACCCAACCCCCTTAAAAATGACAACAAACTTGTTAATTGACTATTTCTCACTAAAGTAAATTCCACTCTAGACCAATCATTTCCCATCAAATAACACTTACCCCTACCCTACCAACTATATTCATTATTTTTTATAGAAATCACCCTTTAAATAACGATATTTAACCGACTCAGTACCTTAAAAATATCAACAAATCTGTTCTTAATCGATTATTTCCTTAAAATATCATAAATTTTCTTCTTAGCCAATTGTTTCTCACTAAAATAAAATAAAATTTACTCTCAACCAATCAATTCTCTTTAAATGACATTAATCCAAGCTATATTCATTATTTTCATAAAAAATCACCGACTTATATCGATATTCAACCGAATAAATTTCTTGAAATCCCCTTAAAATAGAATTCATCTCGTGACCAATCCTTTCCCCCTTAAAAGATCATAAATTTTCTTCTTAACTAATCATTTCTCTTTAAATGACAATATTTCCACTCTCTCAAAAGATTTACACACATATTAATATCTATTTGAACAAATCCCCCCTAAAAATATTATAAATTCCTCCTCTATATTTTCCATTTAGAAAATATTTACCTTTGAACACAGATATTCAACCAACTCAATACCCTTAAAAATGGCAACAAACTTGTTCTTAATCGATTATTTCCTTAAAATATCATAAAATTTCCTCTTAATCAATAATTTCCCTTGAAATGACAATTTTCCTCACTGCACCAACAATATACATATTTTTTGTAAAAAAAAAAGTACAAGGTAAAATTTCTTTAGAAATCTATATTTAACCGAATAAGATCCTTAAAAATCCATCATTCGGATCATATTTATTATATGTATTCAACCAATCAAATTCCCACTTAAAATTATCATAAAAATCAAATTTTTACCAATAAAAATAAATTTTCTTTAGTATTACAAAATTGTTATCGATACCCAACATTTTCCGTTGAAAATCACCACAATTTGATTCTGGCAAAAAATTCTATCAAATAAAAAAAAAATTCATCAAAAATGACTAAAATCGAATAAAGTCTATGTTTCCCACATAAATTAAATTATTGTAAAATATATATCATGTTGCTCAAATAATTAAAATTAATCAGTAAATCAAGTATAAATTCAATAAAAATTACCAGTCAACCCATAGAGATATATCAATGATTTTCATAAGTATACTGATAAACACACTGAGTATTGTCTTAAAAATCTCTAAATTATACTACTTTTGTGATTGATATCCATGAAATCAATAAAATTGAAAATGAAAGTAATTATCGATCTCTTTTTTTACACTGTAAAATCAATTAAAATCTTAGGTTTCACTAAAATATTTTTAAAAATTAACTGATTTAATCAACTATTTAAATAGAACATAAAATTATAATTAAAATATCATTAAATCTATCAGTCAAATTTGATTCTAATTCTTAAATAATTATCTTAAATAGATGTTTCATAAACATTTTGATCCTAAATTTAACTTTTATTTAAAATAATCCTAAAATCGTCAAATCTAATAAATTTTCAAGAAATTAAGTGTCTAAAATTATAGATTTACCCTAATTTCTTCAATAATTTCATTTAAAACATAATCAAACCCTAAATCCATTAAAATTCAAAAGAAAACCATAAATTCACAAAGATGATTAAAATTTACTAAAATAAATACATCGTAAAACTAGATATCACTTAAATTATCATAAAATTTCCCTAAAAGCTCTAATAGATTTACATAGCCTAAAATTATTTTATTTTTGTCGAATACAAATTTTCAGTGAAGAAGTAATATTGGTGAGAGAGTACATTAAGTAACTAAAATCGGTGAAATTACTGAAAAAAGTGGGATAGTTAAAGATATCTACTAAATAGATGAAATATCAATTGCTATATTAAACACTTACAAAGGTAATATACTTTGAATGGAGAAAATATACATCGAAGGGGAAAATATTCATTGAAGAGAAAAATATTCGTTGAAGAGGAAAAAACATTCATTGAATAAAGAAAACATTAATTGAAGAGAGAAAATATTCATTAAAGAGTAAAGCAATCATTAAAGTGAGAAAATCTGAATTGAAGCTAACAAATATTCAGTGAATCGAGAATTTTTTCTACCCACCCAATTACGCTTATCGATATATTTGTTGGATTTGTATATATTCACCGGATTAGTATACGCGCGCGCGGTTATTGTTTTTAATAACTATTTCTCCGTCCATAAGTGTCCATCAAAATATATATATATATATATATATATATCCCTATTTAAATATAATTAACCGACAAAATCTACTCAATTGTGAAAAATGTTTTAATTGAATATAATAGTAATTCATCCACTCTTAAAGCACAATTCATTTTCAGTGAATATTTTCATCTTTTAAGTATATTTGTTGATCAGTAAATAATTCAGACTCCGTTTAAAGTATTTCCCGGTATTTAATTGATATTTCATCTCATTATTGAGAAATTTACCGTCTAATTTATTATAAGCAATTCTCGATTCACTGAATATTTGTTAGCTTCAATTCATATTTTCTCACTTTAATGATTGCTTTCCTCTTTAATGAATATTTTCTCTCTTCAATTAATGTTTTCTTTATTCAATGAATGTTTTTTCCTCTTCAACGAATATTTTTCTCTTCAATGAATATTTTCCCCTTCGATGTATATTTTCTCCATTCAAAGTATATTACCTTTGTAAGTGTTTAATATAGCAATTGATATTTCATCTATTTAGTACTGAGTCGGTTAAATATCGTTATTTAAAGGGTGATTTCTATAAAAAATAATGAATATAGTTGGTAGGGTAGGGGTAAGTGTTATTTGATGGGAAATGATTGGTCTAGAGTGGAATTTACTTTAGTGAGAAATAGTCAATTAACAAGTTTGTTGTCATTTTTAAGGGGGTTGGGTTGGTTAAATATTGTTATTTAAAGGGTAAATATTATCTAAATTGGTATTTTTTATGATTTTTTTTTTATGAAAAATATTGAATATGGCTGGAAATATTGTTATTTGATGGAAAATGATTGGTCAAGAGAGGAATTTATAATATTTCTAAAGAAATTTACTGGAATGAATATATGTATTCAAAAGGTTAATATTATCTACTTGATAGGCTTTTATAAAAATTATGAATATAGTTGGTATAATGGAGTGAAAAATGACATTTGAAGAGGAATGATTGGTTGAGAGTCGAATTTATAGTATTTTTTTTAAAAGGGGATTGAGTTGGTTGAATTTATAAAATACTTAGGAAAATTGTTACTTTTTTCATTGATTTAAGGTTAATCAGAATATATCGATAAGATTTCAGTTCTAAGAAATTGATTGATTCATATAACTATTTGTATACAAGTATTTATTTTATTATTATTATATTTGTAATTAAATTAAAAACTAAAATTACTAGTATTTAAAAATATTTGGTTACCTATTATTTATGTTTTTTATTGACAATTTTCTGAATAATTTAAATATTTACGATTATTTCCAGGAATGAAGAGAAATTGTACGATTAAAAACATTAATTTTTATTCAAAAAGTACCTAGAACAATTACCTAACAATCTTAAAATTTTAAAAAATCTAACAAATTTTTTCAATTATTTTACAACTTAGTTAATTTAATTAACTGATAAGTACTAGTTTCTTTACGATTTGCTACTGTGTTGAAACTTTTTTTTTAAATTCTTATTCAAAGTACTAACAAATTTTATTAAAGATCTATCAAGACTTGTCAAAAATTATAAAACTTTGGTAATTTTAATAAGTATTACTCAATAACTACTATTTTCTTACCAATTTGCTTACCAAAATTTCTTCAAAATAATAACATTATTTACAAATTAATCAGTTTTATCTCAAATTTAACAACTTTCTCACAACTTTAATCAAATTCTAATCCCATGATAATCATAAATTACGTGTATTTTCTTAAAAATTGTTCATAGTTTTTCTTATATCGGTAAAACAAACACACATATTTCAATCAAAAAACACGTGTGTATCATAAATTATATACATTTTCTTAACAATCTCAAACTTTACATAAATATTGAACTATTTTTATGATTTAACACATATACATTATTAGCCATAAAATAAATATTTCATAAATTGTTGAAAAATAACACATATTTTCATTAAAGTTTTTCCATAAACACTGTAACATATCGATGGTTTAACACACACATTTGAGCCATAATTAGTTTTGATATTTATTTGCACATATTTTCTTAAAAATATAGAATTTTTCTTTAACTTTTTACAAACATTTACAATTGTTCTATCCCTGTATACAATGAACCACAATTGAACAAACTTTTTCTATTCAATATTAATTTTATATACTTTGTTGAAAATTTATATAAAATAATAATGAAAATAATAATAATAAAAACTTGTAATATTATTAAAAATAATAAAAATAACAATAATAATAATAAAAATAATAATAATATTAAAAATAATAATAATAATAATAATAAAATTAAAATTAAAAAACATTAAAATACTACTTATAAGATAATAATAATAATAATAATAATACTAAAAGAATAAAAATTAAAGAACATTAAAACACTACTTATAAAAAATAAGTAGTATATTAAAATTATAAATGTTTAAAAATACTATGACATTGACCTACTTTTAAATGACCTTGAAATAATATTATGACTCATCCAATAACCTTGAAAATAATAATAATAAATATAAACATTACTTATAAAAATAAGTAGTAAATTTATATAAAAATGTTTAAAAATACTAAGACCTTGTGAAATTTTAAATGACCTTGACATACTTTAAAATGACCTTGAAAAAAAAAATTAATACTCATCCAATGACCTTGACAATAATAATAATAAAAACAATAATAATAATTATAATAATAATAAAAATAAATATAATTAAACAATATTAATAAGTAATCATATTAATTAATAATAATAATAATCATATTAATAATAATATTAATAATAAAGTTATTTCCTTATAATAGAAGTTTTATACATTAATAATAATAATAATATTATTAAAAATAATAATAATAATAATAATAAAAATAATAATAATCAATATAATAATAATAATAATATTATAAAAAGTTTTCAAAGTATTAATAATAATAAAAATTTTAATAAATTTTATAAGTAATAAGTATATTAAAAATAATAATAATAATAAAATTAATAAAAATATTAATATAAATAATAATTAAAGTTTTTATAAGTATTAATAAAATTTTTTATAAGTAATAATAGAATAATAAAAAGTAATAATAATATTAATAATAATATTAATAATAATAATAAAAATATTAATTATAATAAAATAAATTTACTAAATATATACTACTTATAAAAATAAGTAGTAAATTAAAATTTAAAAATGTTTAAAAATAATATGACCTTGAGAAATTTTGAATGACCTTGACCTACTTTTCAATGACCTTGAAAAATCATGATGAGTCATCCAATAACCTTGACAATAATAATAATAATAATAATAATAATAATAATAATAATAATAATAATAATAATAATAATAATAATAATAATAATAACAATATTAATAATAATATTAATAATAATAATAAAAATATTAATTATAGTAATAATAATAATCATAATAATTATAATAACAACAGTAATCATAATAATAATAATAATAATAATAATAATAATAATAAATTAAAATTATAATAATAATAATAATAATAATAATAATAACAATAACAATAATAATAATATAATTTAAAAATAGTAAATAAATAATAAAATATTGACTTAATTAAAACAAAAATAAATTAAAGTATATTACATAAATAAAATAAAATTAAAATAAATAAATAATATTATTGACTTGATTAAAACAATATTCACTTCATTAAAACAGACAATATAATGATAATATTATTGACTTGATTAAAACAAAAATTATAGTATATAAAATAAATAAAATAAAAATAAATAAATAATATTATTGACTTGATTAAAACAAATAATTAAAGTATATTAAATAAAAATAAATTAAATTAAAAATATATTATAAAATATGATGAGTCATCCAATGACCTTGAATGAGTCATGGTCTTTGTTTAAATGACCTTGATTGAGTCATTGTCTTTGTCTTAAAAATTTTTTGTACTTTTGGACTTAGAAAAACTTTCTCTCGGCGGGGGGGGAGGGGGTACTGTGCTGGATATGACACATCCCACTACTAAGTGTTGTTTGCTTATATATTTAAATTCAAAAATTTTCCAAAACACCTGAAATCATTAAATTGTGTTTGAATTGAATTTAAATTAAAATATATTTCTCAAATATATTTTTTATTTATCTAAATGTCGAAATCAAGAAAGTGAACAAATCATTCAAGAGTAAAATGCGTAACAAATGGGACAATTGAATGATCGATGGAATTCATACCTTCACTAAATCAAGTAAAACTAGATGTCGTCTTATAGTCAAGTCTGTCAATGAATAATCGAGAGTTGGAACGAAATATCTGTTGATTGTATTAAAAATGGTTTCAAGAAGTCAACGATCTGTGATTATCCTACAGAAGAATTCGATGACGAGTTGACTAAAATTGAACCTGATTTAGAAGTGCCTGAAAACTTGGATTTATTTAATTTATTATATGATTTCAACACTGAATCTGATGAAGACTTCAACGATTTTAATAAAAATTATTTTCCAAATTTTGTAAAATATATTTAGTTTCATTTGTATTTTGAATATTAAAATAAGATTTGATTACTATAGATTAGCCGCATTTTATGTATAAGCCGCTGCAACTATTTTTTCAAACTTTTCACATTCTTAAAATAGCATTTCCAAATAAACACATTAAATGTAATGTAAAATGTCAAATGGTTTATAAATTTAATATAGTTGAAAAACGCATTCTATATAACATTTCACTATATAAGTCGACTGTTTATCAGTCTTCTTCAGGCTTGAAATCACATTAACAATAACAAAATGAAAATTAAAAAAATTAAGCAAAATTATCAATAATAATCGTAATCCAAGAAAATATAAAATTTAAAATTATTTTAATCTTAAGAAAATCAACTTGTAAATTAATTTTTTTTAAAACCTAAAAACGTATCGTTCTTTTTAAAAAAATAGTTTTTTTATAAAAACAGTAAAAATAATTCTGTTTACGTAATAAAATCATTTTAAATCCCAAAACAGTAAATCAAATACATAATATACACAATTCACATTCAATTATTTAAATACATCCAAAATACCTGTAGATTGAGACTTTTGAACCTTAATGCTAGGATTTAATGATCTTATCAACAACGCCTCACAAGTTATTCGTCCTAATAATTACTCAGATTTTTTGTTGAAATCAGACATAACTATTTACTTCTTCGTACAATTCCTAAAATGATCACTAGTGTGAGTCAATCCATTAAGTCAACAATTCTGAAAAACTCGAGTGCAAAGATGATGGACAGTCTCTCCAATATATGTGGCATTACACCAATAACATGAAAATTGATAAACGAGCTCAAAACAGAGACCAACTGAAGTTAAAGACTTATTACTGAACATACTACTAACTTTGCAAGACGTTCAAACAATCCTAAACTGAGTTTTATAAATGGAATGGAATGTATGAAGAACGAAATCTGTCCTTTTGAAAATATCTATATTTAAAGTTAATATAAATATTGTTTTAATAATAATAAAAAAAGATGAATTTATTGATAACATTTATTAAATTACGGTGACCCCAACAATAATCCTGTTGCTCCTCCTTCACTGCATTTTTGCAGCTAATATGTATTTGACTTCTAAATATTTAGTAATTTATAGGCACAATGTCTTTTAGTTACATAATTGAATCATAATTATTTATCATTAAAACAATTTGTTATATAATTTTTGGTCAATATTTCTAAAAATTAAAGGAATAAAACATTTACATTTTAAGTATATGTTTGCAACGCCCATTGTTCAATTTAGATTCACACAAAATAGACGCTACTAACTTTAAAGTTGAAATTTTATAAAAATGTTTATTTCTAAAATTAATTTTCTGAAGGTCTTAGGTTAACCATGGCAAATTATCAGCCGTTGCTTGTTTGGTTCGCGACCAACAGTAGATTGAAGTAAATTGATATTATAGCATTAAGGTTTTTAAAGTCTGTACGGAATCAGGAGTCCATTGTCCTTCTAACAAACAATATATTATAAAACAATGAAATGTCTAACCTCATATCGGAGTTTCCGCAAGTATGATTCCGGCATGTTTTGACAAAAAAATGACTTGTTGATGGCAACACATTCTGCCCCATCTGACACCAAAGTTACGGATGATTTGTCCCCCAGCAATTCAAATGCTACAGATTCTAACCCCTACATTAATATATAATCTTTGACAAAAACTTTAAATTATTTTTTACAAATATATCCTTTGAATTCAGAACGTTTAGTTGAATATATATCATTTTTGACCCCTAAATTAATAATTTAATAATTTTTTTAATGCATTGACGGATAAAAATGTCTGTACATTATCATTTTTGTCATTTTGTTTCACTAATCCTTCTATTTTTAATGGATTGTATCGCAATTTATAGAGCTTTCCAGGAGATTGCTTCAGTCCTTTAATGACTTTACAGGATCCGGTACAAATAATGTAAATCCATTCCAAATTGCTGCTATCCCTACATAGCACTGTCCCCCTTCTGAAATAATAAATATATAACGCATAATTCACCTCAATATGAAAGCATTTCCGAAAGGTTTATTAATTGAAAAGTTCAACTTAAAATAGGTTTAGTTCACTAAAATATGAAATTTCGATGATCTTTCTGGTCGAATATTTCTTTTCCTTTTGGATTTCTTGCTGTTAACTGTATATTAATATTTATTCACTTTAATAAGTTTAGTTTAAAAAATTAAAATCTTTTATTTTTATTTAAATTTGAAAACATACGACTACAAAGAATCAATGGCCGACGCCATAATAATAATAATAATATTATAAGGACTTTTTCTTGTTTCACCTCTGATTTCTTTATAAGTGACATAATATTTTCTACAAAATTTGACTAGGAATACCTTAAATAAATCTAATTCATAGTCAAACTTTGTAGGAAATAATAATAATAATAATAATAATAATAATAATAATAATAATAATAATAATAATAATAATAATAATAATAATAATAATAATAATAATAATAATAATAATGATAATAAACGTAAACTTAATAAAAAAAGTTTTTTAAACCAATTTCAGCAAATGTTTATTCATAAAATATGAAATATTTTGATCTTAAGAAGATCCTGAGCACTCATAAACAATTCACAAAGTATTTTGTTTTATGAGTGATTTCGATTTTGTTGAAATCAAAATATTTCAAATTTTATGATTAAATAATGCGGAAATTGGCTTACACAGTTATTTATTAAATTTATGTTTAAATAAATGATTCCGTTATTGACAACAAAAAGTGTTTTTAAGTTATACTAAATCATCTAAAGCCAGACAAATGACGAAAAGTCAAAATTCAGCAAAAAACCTAAAATGACTGATTTTATTCAAATTTAAATATTAAAAATTTGATTCTAAAATATTTTTAACTATGCTTAATTCAGAGATGGAAACTGAAATTAATTTAGGTTAAAATTTAACTGGTTTTATATTCCTAAAAATAATATCGGTTTTCGGTTAAACCGGTTTGCAAAATAACGGTTAACCGTTAAAAACCGGTTTTCTAAAATTAGTTTGTTAGTGTAAACAAGTTTAGTTTTACAGACATCAGAAGAGCACATTTTGTAATTATGATAACGTGAATGATTAATTTTTAATTCGCTTCAGGGTAGCAATGCATGCTACCATGAAATAAACCAAAAAATTATCATTCACGTTATTATAATTACAGAATGTGGCCTACGATTGAAATGAAAGAAATTTCAGTGCAAGGAAAACATATTATGCTTTCAACTTTCAAGTTTCATAAGTTTAAAGTTTCTTATTTACTACGTTTATTTATGTAAATTATCATATTTACGTAATTTTAAATTGATACCAATTATAATTTATTTCAATATTAAAAACTAGAAACATGTGTAATTTATTCAATAATAATTTCAGTTTCAAACTGCATAATCAAACTAGCTGCATACTGAATTTAAAAAATATATAGCCAAAATATATTATAAACACACAAATTAACATTTACCAATATTTAACCCAACTATTAATATAGTATTATAAAAAGATAGCACTATAATGAATATGACAAATAATCGATAATAATAATAATAATAATAATAATAATAATAATAATAGTAATAATAACAATGATAATGATAATAATAATAATAATAATAATAAATAGTTTTGATAACAGAGATTTAAAAAATCACTATGTTATATTACTATTTTTTCTTTTTTAATATTTCATTTATTTTTATGACAACTAAATGTGAATTTATTTGCTTATTCAAGAAAAAAGACGATCTGAAGCAAATAAAAACAGATCAAAGGTGAACAAAGAAAATAGGATTTCATTTTATTCATTTATCCATGCATGTCGCTTTTACGAGAGGTGCTAATACTTATGTCTTAAACTGGTAAAAATCTCATTTGGCTAGTCAATGAATTTAAAGGAGTTAAGTGTAAAAGATTCCTTGAAGAGTTTTAAATAAATCTCACATTACATAGTGCTTCCAACTATATAAATAAGAAAAGAGAAAATCATTAATCTAATTGGTATTATAGATATCGATCAAATTTCACTTCATTAAACACACAAGCAAACGCGCATCAGCCATCAAACGTCAAGGTCATAGTGACCTGGTTATGAAATTGAATCATTAAAAATTGTCATCATCTTACCTCGCAATAACAATTAGAAATTCAGTGACATTTCAAGTGTTCAAGGTAATATTACAAGAAAAAATAATTTATTAATAGAAATTTGAAAATATAATTTAGTCACCACCAGGAAAGCCTTAATTATTGACAAGGTGACAAATATTACGTTATTAATAAATATTTTCAACTAAAATATCAAAGTTTGAACTTGCCTAAAATATGTGAATAAGCAGATCCTCGGATCGTCGTAAGGTAAGGCATCAATAGGCCAACCTTCAAGAATAGTAACATTTCTCAAGAATTTTATATGCTCTGGTTCCGTATTAGTTGCTAAATTCATAAATATCTCTATAAAATCTTCTCGAGTAACTGACAGAAGTTCTACATTGTTTATGCATATTACACTTGCGGAACGTTTGCCGCCATACATCAGTGCTAGTTCCTGAAATGGTTGAAAACATCAATTTAAATTCTTTCCTTTCAATATTGACATATTTTTGAACTTTAAGATTAAAATTTTCATTCATTTTAAACATTAAAAGAAAAATATTTTACAGTTGTTTTAATATTTCAAGGTGAAACTTTTGAAATGCCAATCTAGATTCTTGCGAGTAAATAAAAGCTTGTTGAAAATTTTTATTTTATTGCTAACTGGTCCACTTTATTAATATTAATTTTAGAAAAATATATTTTTAATTAATTGTTTTTATCTATTGATTTACTGTTAATTAAATTGGCAATTTGTTGAAAGTTCTATTTTGAATTTTTCCGTCAGATTTTCAAATTTATAAATCATCAAAGAATGCAAACATTATTAAAACTTAATAATTCAAATAATTTTTTTAATAGTATTATTCAAACAAAATTTTCTTAAGAAAATCTATGTAGTATGTATGATTGAAATTTAAAAATAAACTTACCCCAAAACTGTTGCCTTTTTTTAAAAATGCAACTGTCTCACCGTAAGACTCCCCGGACGAATTATTTTTTCTCGCCACAGAAACCATAGCTTAAAAGAAATTAAATAATATTTTTAACGCGTTGAAATGTTACGACATTGTTAATTGACTTTTAAATTTAGAAAGTTATTTTTAATTTCCTTCAAAATGTCAGAAAAATCTTTGATTTTTATCTGTTTTCTTTATTTGGTTGCTTTTACATTTATTTTCATTCCTTTTTCACTTCAAAAACAACAAAACAAACACAAAATTTTTTCGTTAATATTAATCAAACAAAATAGTAAAAATATGTTGAATAACCTGTTGCGTATTCTATATTTTGAGATTGTATCTGAATCCTGTTGTCTGCTCTTTGTGTTTATAACTGGATTTCAAATCTTTCTTGGTTAGGAATTTAAATTCCACTTATGTAATACTGCATATATTGAATAAAACTGTAAATAATCTACTTTTCAAGTTATTGATCGCTGCCGACTAAAGGAATTGATTATTTTTAGTGGACACAGTTTTCTTTTTGTCCTGTTGTTTTTTGAAGTGATACATTGATGCAAATAAAATGTCAACAATTATTAAAATTTTGCTAGAAATATTTGTTAAAACTTAAATTAAAAAAAACTTTTTGAGTTTTTAAAAGTAGAATTTATATTTTTTTATAGAATATAATTTTAATAAATAAATTAATTCATTCATTTGTTTATCTAAGTAATTTAAAATCCAGATAGTTTGGATTTCAATTCTACCTGATAACGACAGTGGTGGGGTCAAAATATATTCGAGAGGATTTTTCTAATAATTTTAATTAACTTCAAGTTATGATTATGAAATTTCATTACCTGGGTTGTTTTACCTCGTTGATTAAAAGTTATTACAGCAAAAAACTCGTTTAAATTAACTTTCAAGGGGGCACGAAAATCATATTCACTTAGCAGGGTGTTCAATTAAAAGAGTTACAAAAAAATTAAGGAAAAAATTTATTTGATATGTTATTAAAAAAACCAAATACAAAAATAAAAGCAGACAAATACATTTATATTTAATGTTTAAAAAATCAGATATTTTTGTTTGTTTTTTGTATCAACTTCATAACATTAAAAATAATATCTTAATGTTTCAATTGCGTCTAATGTTTGCTTTTTAGTTGGACGTTGAAATTTATCTTCATGTTCCTCAATTTGCTCATTAGTTTTTTCTGCAATTTCTTTATCTTTTTCAAAGATGGTTTCAACGATTTCCTGGTCATCAATGATAGCTGATACAGCAAGTTCTTCATCACAATTAACATAATCTTCAAAGTTGAAGTTCTCTGTTATTATATTGTTTGATTGAAGCTGATTATTTCGTATTTTTCTTTTAATGTTGCTGCTTTCCGTTTGGACATTTTAATTGACAAAAGTTATTTAATAGAAATAGATAATTTTTTGATTATGTTTAAGTATTTATTATTATGTAAAATAATGACATCCAATTAATAAAAAAAAATAAATGTTCAATTAAAAGTTTTATAAAACAATTAAGGGCCTTAATTGGTGTTGATTATTCAGAGTTTTTCATTAAAAAAGTTTTTAATCAAGCCAATAACTTTTATATTAAAATTGCCTGAACCAACCAATTAAGGTTATATATGATCAATTAGAAAGGTTGCTCATTTATCCAAGGTTCAATTAAACGAGTTTTACTGTATATCCGTTTTAACTTATCCCCGTAAAATATTAATTTTTCGATCTTATTATTTATTTTTGGCACATTTATTTTGGTTTAAAATTTCAATTAATAGATTTACACTCGAAATATTTTGCGTTTAATTTTTATTTGCAATTTACATAACCCAAACAAATTATTTCAAGAATTTATCAAATTATTTCAATTACTAACTTTTGCCTGATATAATGAAATAAAAATTCTGAGCAGCGTGACCCTGCCTGATAATGACTTGCTTCGGATTATATCTGAAACAAATATGAATTAAAATGCAATATATATATATATATATATATATATATATATATATATATATATATATATTCAAGAAAAATATCCGATACTTTTTCAAGCCATTTGTCCACGGGGCATAACCCTCATACGTATTTTAAATTCATTTATCTACGGGACATATTCCTCGTTGCATTTAAACAAATAAAATAAAATATTTTGACTTTTTTATGGATAATTTATTTTTAGGCTTTTTATTCGGTAATCCATTTGAGCGAATTTTTATTTTTAGGCTTTCTAAGTGTGAAAAAATACTTAGGAAAATATTTTAGGCTTTTTATTCAGTAAGCGATTTGAGCCAATTTTTGTTTCTAGGCTTTTTTATCGAGAAATTAAAAATTTTTAAAAATTTTAAATTTAAAAAATTAAATTAAAAAACAATGTACTTCATTAAATCAAAATATTATCAGGGAATTTTGGCTAGAAAAATATTTATTAGGAGGGTTCTCACTTTTTCAAACCAAATAATCATGGGGCATAGTCCTCATTGTACACTACGCGTGATAAAACCTGAATACTCACGCACACATCCTACATGCATTCATAATTTCGTAATTATTTTTGTGCAAAAAAAACTGGGAGGGGTGCACACTCACCTCTAGATCCGCCTCTGAGTATTGGGTTGCTAATGAACTAAAGGATGATATTGATAAAGGAACATGGAATATTTTATATAGATAACGGTAATATAATGGCTAATAAGAATAAAATTTATATTCCATCAAAAGTGAAAAATAAATTTATATTAGAAATTCATAAAAAATTGTGTTTTACTGAAATTAGCAAAATTACAAACTATTTAAACTATTTTCACGAATAAACTCTTTAGACATATTGTTATTTTAATCTTCTTACAAACCGCTTAAATATATTTGGATTAATTTTTTTATTATATATTTGCAAATATCATTCACTATTTAATCTTTCTTTACTAGTATTAATATTTAATTTGTTTACATTTTCCATTGATATTGATTCCATAAAAATACCGGATAATCAATATTGATCCAGTCGTTAAGTCGCGTAATTTCAATTTCAAGGTCCTAACTACTATGAATTATCTCTTGATTATAAAAAATTATGATTTGATATTATAAGGACTTTTTTTTAGTTTTTCACTTTTGATTTCTTTATAAGTGACATAATATTTTCTACAATATTTGACTATGAATACCCTAAATAATTCTGATTCATAGTCAAATTTTGTAGAAAATATTATTATTTGATGTTTGAAATTAAATTCAATTATAAAACACATAATTATGGATGAGTAATAAAATTTTATTAATTCAAAAATTCACAAAAATCAAAAACCTATCCTTCAGTCTAAACAAATGTTATCTGTGCATCGATAAAATTTAGGAAATTTATTTTTTATGTAATTTAGATTAAAATAATTTAGAAAAAAGTCGTTTTCCACATTTCCTATATCTGATAAATGAAATTTATGTTTTTCCAAAAATCATATCCGGAAGTTCATATATTATAATCTGCCGTAAACTAAATCATATATTTTCACCTCTCGTGCATGATTTGACTTCAATAATAAACTGGAACATGCAGAAAAGTTTTTATTTTGTTTTGTTTTAATATTCAAATAGAGTTTTGGTATGAATTTTTAAAATTAAATTTAGAATTACATTATATGTTTAAACGATATATAGTGAGTGAATTAGACAGACGTGCATCTCCTTTGCCGATTTGGTTCCGGTTTCTCGTGATATTGGGGTTTACTATCTTCAGTGGGGCTTGGCGCCTTCGCAAATTGAGTCTATAGTAGGCGGAGTTTTTAGAATTACATTTTAAATGATATTTTACGTATTGGACATAAAGCATACGGAGTAGCATTGTTTGAGTTTGAGATGACACAGTAATAATTTTAATAAGATTAATTTAAAATTTCCTTCATTTACGTGGAAAAGTGTTCCGTCATCACCCTCTCCTCTTAGAAAGCTTTTAGATCAACTCCTGTAATTAAAGATTTGAATTGATACCTATAAACTATAAATACTGAATTTTTCATCCAGGTCGTTGGTCTTTGAACTTAGATTAGTGTAACAGGTCCTTATACATATAAGTTTATATTATATAATAAGTCCTTATGTCAGATGAATTATAATTGAGAATACAAATTCAAATCGCGAAACTTCACAATCTATGCCACTTTGGCCTTTTATCGACAATAACTATCTCGGGTAATATGTATGGTCTATCATCCTCAGGGAAACTTAGCATTTTAGAATTGTCAGCACCTTTGAAAATCCGGAAGTGAACAAGGAAAGCAAAAATTATCCTGATGTCGTGATCCATTCAATTTAGATTTGATGAAAACATAAATATTAATCTATTGCCTTACTTTTCGTACCATCCATGGCAGACCAATGCTTCTTGCATTGATATGGGAAACTCACTAAATGCCTCGACGGTCTCTGTTAATGCTAAAACAACTGAACGAATCTGATGAGGAGTTCTTAATGATTTGTGAGTTTTCAAAATTTTGGCCGCCTCAATATTTAGAGTTTTTTCTTTAAGCGCCTTTAATCAAAATGTAATTTTCAATTTCTTACAAGAACATTTTACTCGAAAATCCGAAACATTAAAAGTTAGATCTTTCAACGCCGAAATTCTTGTCTTTGATTCCATGTCGCTTTGGATATCGGTAAAAGTCAGATACTTTTTCTCATTCTTTTTAGTTTGTTCTCTGTAAAAGAATACATATCATAATATTAATTAGATTTTATAATTTTCGTAAATAATGCGATCAGCTTAAAATAAAGTCAGTAAATTTATTAATACACTTTATCTTAACAAGGAATCCTTTTTATACCTAGTGAAAACGTTTCTATCTTTGCTTTTTAGTCCATGGCATGTGGAGAATGGAGAGAGAACAAAATTTTGCACTATTCTTCTTTGATATTAAGCTATTTGTAACTCACAATATGGCTTTAGGATCAAACGGTGCGAGTGAAAATGCCGTGAGTCATTTATTATTAAATTATACTTTCATTATTATTGAATAACTCTACTGGATAATTTCTGTCACGTTGATTGTATTTTTATTAATTATTTTGATCGGTCTCTTGGCATCAAAAATCGTATCGATGGGGTTCATGGTATCTTGATATTTTGTGCCATACAAATCAATCGTTCTGTATCTGTAAATGCAACATAATTGGGTGTCGTGCGGTTTCCTTGATCATAAACCACAATTTCAGCTTTTCGAATGTCATTATCTTAATGTTGCAATTTTGCCAACAATTCTTAAAATTCTTGATTCAAAACAATAGTTATTCTCAATAACAAGTAATTTAAAAGTACGAATCACACTTAAAAGTACTGCCAAATTTTTATTAATAAATCACAAGACAATTTTAATTACATTTACCAACCGAATTCATTAACCTTTACAATATCAAATTTCAAATAAAAAACCATACGAAACTGATACGAAAAAACAAAAAATAATAAGCTTTGATTAACAAATTTCTAAAATTTGAATTTAACTTTTTTAATTACAAAAAAATTACAATTTTGCGAGATTGACCACTCTACAACATTTTGAATCATAAATGTTATTGCAACCAACGTTCTCAATAGAAATTCATTCAGTACTTTGAATAACGTGTGCTGTTTATGTATAAATTCAGTAGAAATCTATTGAATTTTTAATTATCTTTCAGTTGCGAAATATTACGATTTAATAACAAAATAAGCCCTTGCTGCGAAGTAATAATTTATGCTGCAACCAAGGAATCATCGTTTTATACTTATATTACGATTTACGTAATATAAATTTCTCTAATTTTTAATAATAATTATAAAATCTCATTAAATCTTTTTTTTGTTTTACCATTGATTTCTATTTATTTACTATTTCCGCTATCTTATTTTATAGATTAAAGATCAAATATTTTATTTGTTTTAAAACAAATTTTAAGCAAATTGATTTCTCAACACTTGAAAATCCATTATAAATAAATTAAAATATTGATTTATATTCTGAATATTAAATTATTATTAAATTTATTTAATTTTTTTAAAATAAAATACTTACGCACTTGTAGTTGTAGCTTTCAATAATAGATTAATTGTTTTGATAGCTCGGATCAACTTGCTTATTGGCTAAAAGTTAAAATTTTAAACAAATAATTTCAGCTAATTTTATATTAAAATATTATACTGTGGATCGCATCATAAGAAGCCAAGATTTAATACAAACAATCATTAATTTTCTTTTCAATAAAATATGAATATATAATTTCTTAAACCCCCCCCAGCGAGATTATAGTAACTGCCATAGGATATGGTTCCACTGAAATGACATATTCCTATAAAGGAAATAAATTTACACCAATAAAATTGAACATTCTATATATTTGAGGTAAAACACGAAGAAATCTCTCAAAGATAATTCGAATGTTTAAATTGAAATAAGAACAGTGAAAACAGATTACAAATTCTTTAATAAACTAAAAATTCAAATTAAATTAAATCCTTACTTCTACTTCTACTGAATTGAAAAATCTAGAAATAGAGTTACAAATCGCCACGGGTGGCCTGAGACCTTCTGAAAATAATTTGTTTACGCTATCATTTTAAATTTAAGCGATACTCCTACTCTGACTACAGTCACTACACTGAAGAGACGTACAATACTATGATTCATTCGGGAGATGTCAGAAGCTTTTATAATTTAATAATTTTAGCCATTTCAATTCTTGCAACTTTAACTCTTATTACAAAATTACCTACGTACTTGGTGACGTAAAATAAAATCATATCCTGTTTGCAGCAATAAAAAGTATAAAATATAAATAAAATCAGATACTTAGAAGTCAAAAACTTAATAGTTAGCTGCTATTAAGAACACGCGACAGATAATCACACGACACTTAAACACAGATATTTAAACACACTACATTTAAACATACGGACATATAATCACAGCGACAGATTAAACTACCTACTCTACATCTGATTCAGTTCATTAAAAACTTCTATAATAGAAGTTTTAATGAACAACCAATTACAATTATGATTAAGTTTATGAATTAGCCATTTTTAAAATGGCTGGCAGGTAATTTTTTAATAAAGTATATTTTAGGGCTTGGATTGTGATCTTGTATATTTATGAGATCATTATTCAAGCTCTTAAATAATACTTTTCATCATCATTTATTGTAAATTTAGTTTTAATTAATTTTTTAGGTTTTTTAGGAATTTATGCCAATTTATGTAAATTAATGGAATTATTAAGTCCGATTAATTGTAAACTAAAATTTATTATTAAAAAGTTTCCATATTCGAATAAACTATTCCTCTGTTCATTGGAAATTTGTTTTGGCTGCCATCTTATTTACCTTTAGACAGAACTCCAAATTTTAGATAATTATTGATTTTATGAGGCTTTGGAAATTTCTGTTAATTTCCCAAATTTATAAAATTCTTCCTCATTCTCAATGGTATTAATGATTTGGATTTTTTATACTTTATAAAAAAATTTTTTTAAACTTAAGTTATCGGAAAACTTATGTTTTCCGTTATTTTTAAACTCCTCATTTGAAGGTTCTGGTTCCACTACTCCTGGTAAATTGTCTAAAAAGTTACTAAAATAGTTTTATATAGAGTTTTTAATGAATTGAACATTTCTACATTTTGAAAGTTTGTATGCATTATTTACTATGTATTATGTTTTTACGTTAAAAAAATTTTTTCTTCTAATTCCTTCCTTCCTATAATATAAGTTTTTATTCAGTTGGACAAATTACATGCAGACACGGGTAAGTATGTATGTCCCTATATTATAACTTTATTGATTTTTCATTTTATTAAAGAGTTTTTAATGAACTGAATCAGGTGTATTAGTCTTTCTATGCTATCACAACTTACACACAAACAACAAATGGTTTAGGTAATTATAGTTGTTAAAAGATTGTTCTACCTGTAATTATTAGAGACGGGTTGTGCTTTGTGTAAAAGGTAAATTTTGTTTAAAAATATCAAATTTTAAAAGTATTTATATAAAAATATATTATTCATTACGGCAATGTGATAACACAGGAAGATATTGTTACTTTTGGCGTTTTAACAAAAGAACTTCCAACATTAATATGCACAAATTTTGAGTATGTTCCGATTCGTGAGAATAAGAATCAAGAAATTTATTGGCATTGTAAAATGTATCAGAGTTATAAGTGTAAATCTTAAGTGAAATTTAATGAATGAATTTTTATAAATTATTAAAAATAATTCAAAAAATCACAAAGCAGTTGCTAATTATAGACTAACTAGTATTTAATACAAATGTTTACATTATTCACATTCTAGTAAAATCCTTGAGAATACAAGAGAGGGCCCCCTTTGGTAATGAGCCTTTGCGACTAGCATAATACTCTACGTTGGCCTTGCTCTAACATTTTTAACGTCCACATTTATTTAACATTCATAATATCCCAATCAGTAATAAAGTTAGCATTAAAAAGCCAATAGCCATCTTACCGTTAAGATCTTCATACTATATTTTTGGGAGTAATCACTGACGAAATTAGAAGTTGAAGTCAAGTCTGGCTGTTCTTCATTGTCTTCACTAAACGTAGAAATATTCATTCCTTCATTGTCGAGTAGTTTCTTAGAAAAATCTGCCACCGCAAATTTCAATGCAAATGTTGACTTTTTCGGCGTTTCGCCGCTCGATTTCCCGCCAGAGATTTGATCAAGTGGATTTCCGATGACTTTTTCTGTTGCAGAAGAGCTTAATTCTTTTCCATTCGATGATTTCTGTTGAAAATCTAGATTGGAATTCAACAACTCAGTAGATTGTTTTGGTGAAATCTCAGTGAAACATTTTACAAGTTTCTTTTTTGTTTTCCGCGAGCTTTTCGATTTCAATCGACGAGCGGCGAGATTTGCAATTTCTTTGCCGATTTCGATGTCAGGTGGATTTTCATATTTTTGTAACAGTTTGTTGATGATTTGGATTTCATTCCTAGGAACCGTTGATTCTGAATCCGTGAGAAATACTCGGTCGAGATAGTTGCGTTGGGCTCTCCAATTTGAATGAACTGCATCGTGATCCACTCGTTTGCCGTTGATGTCATATAGCACTAGCGACATAACTTTAAAACTATAAAATAAATTGAAGTACTGCTAAAGTGGTTAAAAGACTATTGTTGCCACGCTTGAATGGAGACACATTTCTGTATAATAATCTCTAATAGATCTCTGGCTAGCTAATTGTTAGATAGCGTTCATTCGCTTAATATCCTGCTGTTACTTGACGTTTCATTAATGATGTCGTTACTTAATTACCAGTTGAAAGACCTGACGGCATCAATTTCACAGAATTCTGCTATGAATTTTTAATATTTTTGATGTTAATTGTTCCAAGAAATTTCTGACCAGTTTGTCAAAGTAATTGAAAATTTATAATAATTAAATAAAATGCTATTTTGTTTTAATTTTTGGTCAAATAACCTTGAAATCATTTATCATTTTTGTTCATCTTTGACTTAATTTAGTTTTAATTTAAACGCATTTTTAATTATCACAAATCAAAATAAGAGTTGAAAATATTGTTGCAGCAAAATTGAGGTAAACAATAACAATGATGATCTATGATCTAAAACTAAATCAAAATAAATATAATTCCGAACAAATTTAGGTAAAAATTTTAAAAGAAATTTTGAATTTTTAAAATATTTAAATTATATTTTTAAATATATTAGTCTTTTTGGTTAAATGTCAAGGCCATATTTTATTAAAAATATTAAAACTCTGGCTAATATAGTTGATTTAGTTTCTTTAGACATCTGTTCTTTTGTTTCTGTAATCGAACTTTGGTTGTCTCGATTTTTTAAAGCTTTGGAGAAACATGAAAACCAGCTCAAACTATTACTTGGTACATATAAATTAATTTCTGCATTGAGTGGTCATGAAATTTGAGTAGATAGATGTGCCCCATCTGACACAGAGCGTTCTGGTGGGCTGACGTGAAACGATGACTCATCGGGTGATGACTAATCATGTCGATGTTGAGTCAAGGGTCGTTTTGATGTGTCAAATGTATTTGCATGACTCATGGTATGACTCACACATGAGCTCAAAGAGGTCATGTCAGGTCAAAAGCATGAGTTATACATTTTTTAAAAAACTTGAAAAAGACATACACCCTAGAAAAATATTTTTATGGCTCATAATTTTTTTAAAAAAAATTTTCTTCTTATTTTTTTTATTTTCAAAACTAAAATTATTATTGTTATTATTATTATTTCAAATATTAGTATAAAACGGTGATTCCTTGGTAGCAGCATAAATTAATGAAACAGATAAATGAATAACAAAATAAGCCCTTGCTGCTAAGTAATAATAGATAAAAGTTTTGATTATTAAATGATCCTCTTCAGTTTCTTGCTGAAGAGGATTATTTAATGATCGCAACTTTTTTAACAATATAATTATTATTTCGCAGCAAGAACTTATTTTGTTATTCACTTATCTATTTCAAATATTATTACTATTTTCAAAAACTTGTATTGGCCACTATTAAATGTCTTAGTTATATTTGCACATGCCTTTATTAAGGTTGCAACTATATCGCACATGTCTTTATTAAAGTTGCAACTGTATTGCAGCTTTCTTTGTTAATCATATATTTTCAACTCCCATTATGTGTGCGTGCATGTTTGTTAGGGTAATTTATAAGATCTTTCACAATTTTTTAAACAATTATTATTATTATTATTATTATTTTTTTCAAATATTATTATTATATAAAATCAACAACAAAAGCAATAACTGATTGATACATTTATTAATATCAAAAACCAAGAGCAAATCCATATTGGAGAATATATATTGTCCTGGTTCACTTTGAATCTTTATTGTGACATAACAGTTTTCATTCTCTCTGAAAATAATTTCCTCAAAAGCATCATAAAATCTAACTTGCGAACATTGAAAAACACTGTAGTAGTCACTAGAATATCGCTATTGATTTTCATAAACAATTTCTTTAAAACTTCGACATCTTCGGTTGATAAAATTGACATGAGATATGAATAAGGTGTTTTGTATAACTTCACCGTATTTGTCAACTTAACTTCCATCGGATCCTCTGGAAATACATTTTGAAATGAAAAAGTTGCTCTGATTGTAGATTAACTGGTTTCTCATCAATTTTTGTGTCTCTTATTTACTTAGCCATTTTAAAATTATGACTAATCTTAAAGAACATTGTGTATTTATAACAAAGGGTGACCAATCAAAATCGCGCATTTGTATTGCTCTTTCCTTGTTTAAATTGCACATCGATTGCAATGACTTTATTAAACATGTTTTTTTGAAACTATTTACTTAAGATAAACCAATTCACATTATATAAAAGTTATTTTAAAAAAACTATTTACAAGAAAGTCGATAAACCTATTTGCAATAAATAAACCTATTCACTTAAAATAAAACTAATAAAAGACATTTTATTAAATCACTCAAATAATAAAAAGTAATAAACTTAAAACATTTATTGACTTAAATACTACAAATTAAAAATAATTATTTACAACATCAAAATAATAACATTTATCGACTTAAATTAAAAACATTTATTCACAATCATTGTTACAATCATGTTTCTTCAAGTCTGATTTCAATACCCAAAATTAGGTATTTTCTTCTTCACTCCAAGCAGGCATCGCATTCATATGCATTAAATTGTGCAATTTTCAACCTTCGGTAGGTCTGATGTTTTTCCTGTACATATTCTTGAAGCAACAACTCCAAATCGATTCCTGTTGCCATCAATATTCTAAATGGGATGATCTCCGGCGCGCAACAAATCATTTCTGTAAGGACATTTGGAAATATTCTTTCATTTTGGCTATCAAGATTGTCATTACCTTTTTCTAAAAAAAATTGAAAAAAAATTAAAAATCGAAAAATGAAGAAATATTAATTTATCATTGATAGTAAGTTCGGAAATGTTGATGTAAATAAATGAAATTAGAAATGATTAAAATAATTAATTATACAAGTTTCAAAAAATCTTATTTCAACCAATCACTTGATATCCTTTACTAAATTATCAACGAATGAGATGTAAGAAAATTTTCTAATCCCTAACACAACAACTTTTCCGCTAGTGAAAATGTTATTACACATAGGGTTGTATTGTAAAATTCTCAAAGCACGGAATAATTCAGGTTCAAACATCCAATTGGTTTTTTGTGATAATAAATATAGCTTAATACTGGTTTTTAAATCTATAGTAACATTAATCGATTTAAACTCAATATCCGTGATTTTATACTGCATATCATTCATAATTAATCGGTTTCTTACATTCACATTTTCCCGATTTAAAAAATATGCTTTCCACTTTTGTCAAGAATTTGCTGAGGCTTTCCGATCGGGAATGAAATATTGCTCACATCTGTCTTTCCTCCATGATTTATATTAGATAACACAAATAGTAAAATATATATGTTTTTTTTATCAAGAGTTCAAGAGTGGTAGTTGAAAAACTTTATTGGTTTGTAAATTATTAAAATCAAATTCATTCAAACCTAAATTGAATAAGATTTGTTGGCATCGGGGCATAGATGAAGAAAATGGAATAACTTTTGTAAATTGAAAAATATGAAAATAGTTAAGGTATTCAATAAATACTGGTCAAGTCGATTACAAAAAGGTGAGGTTATAATCATTGATGATTTATATCAGGAAGCAAATAAAGAAAAGGATTTCAATAATTTTTTCACAAAAATCAGTAGACATGTTGGTGTCACCGTTATTTATAACTCAAAATCTGTTTCATCAATGAGGCAACCATCGAACACGTAATTTAAATGTAAAATATTTAGTAGTTTTCAATTATCCTATGGAAGCTACTGTTATTGATTTTCTTTCTAGGCAAATATTATAAATTTTATAACCAGTTCATTTCAAGATGCGACCAAAAACCCACATGGTTATATTTTTCTCAACTTCACTCAACAAAGTCCTGATGAATTACGGGTTAGAACAGATATTTTTAACAAAGAAGGGGTCACAGTTTATAAACAAAGCTGAAATCTGTGATTATTATTATTAACCATGTTTCTAAAATCGCCATTAAACCATAAAAATTGACAAAACATAAATTGAGAAAACTTAAAAGAATTATGAAAAAGACGAAATTTATTCCCCAAAAAACAAGTTACACTTCATCGAAAAAGCTTATTACCCAAAATTTTGTCTTGACTTGCGTTCTTTAACTAATTATGATTATTATATCGATTTCTAACAATTTATAATTTCAGAAATTAGCTTCCTTCCTTGTTTTACATAAATTTCTTTTCCTTTCTCTGAAAAGCTGCTGATATACACATGTTATTGACGATACCATTTCCCGGTTTCACTATGCTTTTTATTTTCTTTTATTCGAATAGACTATCGAGATAACAAAATAATATTAACTTTGTTTTGGTTTTTCTTCTTTTGAACTTGTACTTGTAAATTAGGAATGACCTTAATTTATTCAATTATCTATTTTTATTAATTTTCTTCTATTTCCATCTCATTTTTCAATATCTCTTTTGCACTCCTATTTCACTGAGTTCTAGAACAATACTCTTTTCATTTATCATCATTTCGGCAATCATTTTACGCATTTAATAATTATTTTTGTTTTATTATTTAGTTATCCTTAACATATGTAAATTTATTTCCTGGAAAATAAATTTGTTAACATTCTGCATATAATTACTAAAAAATCATGAAATGAAATTTAACAAAATCATTATATCTTTCTTTATAAATGTTGTACAAATAAAGTGTTATTACCATGTTATACATCTTACATTATAATTATTTTGTTTATGTAAAAGAATTAAAAGTATATTTGATAAGTTAAAAGTAAAACTAATATTTAAATATATTTAAAAATATTTTATAATAAATCAATAGTTATATTTTTAAAAAATATATATAATTTTTTAAAGAATTCATTTATATTTTATTATTTTACAATGTAGGGCCTACATGAACGAAAATTAGTTTTACAAATATAAAAATGAAATTAATATTTAAATTAATCAATATTTTAGTCAAAACTTTAACAATTTTAAAATATAGTTTTTGTTAATATCTATTTATAATTTTTTAAAAATGAATAATTTATAAATTAAAAAGTTAATTTCAACTGCACGTTTGTTTGACTAAATCATTTTTAATAAAATACATCTACTTTGAAACAGTAAGTTATCTTTTAATATCTCACCTTTAAAAGATGATATTTTACAGTTTCAATTTTTAGTTATTTATTTTAAACCTAAACTTGAATATTTTTATTACACATTTTGTTACTTTTAATTATATTTATGCAATATATATTCATTAAATTATGTTTTTAAATATATATTTTATAAAAATAAAAATTATTCTTTGACGTAAATATCAAAAAAAATCAGAAAATTTAAATTGCAAATTAAAATAAATTTCAACTTCTCACATTGTTTTTTAAAATTTTTATGAAACATGTCCGCATTGATCATAAAATTCAATTTTCCGAGACATTTTATATTAAAAATATGTTTTTGCCCAATATATCTTACACGTGGGTTAATATATTAATATACATAACTAATAGACGTAATTCTAGACCTGTTCCATTAACTACTTCTATAATAGAAGTTTGAATAAACATCTAATCAGTTAATACGAAGATTATGTATTAGCCATTTTTAAAAAAACTTTTAAAAAAAGTAAATTTTAAGGCTTGGTATGTGATTTCGTAAAGTTATGAGATCATTATTCTAGCTCTTAAATAATACTTTTAATCAAATTTAATTTAAATTTATTTGTAATAAATTTTATTTAGGTTTTTAGGAATTTTTGTCTATTTGTGTCTATTATTGGATTTATTATTCGATTTAATGTAAGTCAGATAAATTTAAAAGTAAAATTTACCACGTGTAAAATAAAGCTGATAGAAGACACAAGTCACTGTAGCGAAATAGGTTCAAAAATACACAAGTTGAAGATTGAAAATAATAAAATAAAATAAAATAAAAATATGATTTTAAAAATTATTTGAAGTGCTAAAAAAAAGAAACGTTTGAAAAATTGAAAAATATAGTTATATATATATTAATATATTTTATAAAAATATATTATTACAAAATTATTATTTTTTATTAAGTTTTTATAATTTTATAATAAATTATATTTATTAAAAATATATTTAAAAAATATCTGATAATATTTTCTTTTTAAAATTAATTATTTTCTAAATTAAATAATTATTAAACTAATTAAAATTTATTATATTAAATTACTTTTTTATAAACATATTTCATAATTAAATTTATTTATTGATTCCTAACATTTTAAACCAATTAATATTGTAAAAATTCAATTTAAAGTATAAATTATTTCAATTAATGTAAAATATTATTTAAAAATATCAAATTATCCTCCAATGTCTTTAAGGTTTGAAACGAGAATTAAAACGGAAATCAAAAAAGATGAAAAATTTAATTTGCGAATTATTTCAATAAATGACAATAAGTTAGTAATAAATGGGGAAATAAAGGGTCCCAAAGACGGTCCATACTCAGGTGGAACATATACGGTGGAGATTTACATAACTAATAATGATTACCCAATGGTTCCACCGGAAATAAAGTTTTGTACAAGAATCTGGCATCCTAATATTTGCGATAAAACTGGACTGGTTTCAATAAATTCAATTATAGAGTTCTGGACCCCAATGACACATTTTAAAGACATTTTCACCAATTTAGAGAAATTGCTCATAACTCCAATGAAAATAAATATCAAGAACGATTGGGCTTTCCAACAGTTAAAGTCAAACGAATTTTTGTTTCGTGGAACGGCAAGTTTTTGGAATTTCTTCTACGCAAATGGTTTGCGATATGTTTGGAATTTAGAAGAGAAATTAGCCGTTTTGGTAACTTATACAAATAATCAACAGAAATCTTTAGAATTTCTCACAGCCAACAATTGGAACTTAGAAGATGCTTTTGAAGACTTTCAACGTAATAAAAACTCACGAAGATCCAGCAACTTTGTTACCAAGAAATCCAACATTGACTGCATTTCTGATATCTAAATTGAAATATAGTTGACATCTGCTCTTTTGTTTCTGTCAATCAAACTTTTATTGTTTTTATTGTGATAAATATATCATCTACATATCTTGCATAAAACCAATAGATTGTATGGTCTTCAGTGACTATCGTTCGAGCATATTAAGAAATGAATGCTAGAGCCGATTCGAAGACTTTTAATTTGTTTATATATATATATATATATATATATATATTTATATATAAAATTTTTAAAGGTAAAATAGATGTTTTTGAAATCAACAGTAAGACGTTTGACAATATTCTCGGTATTCCTTTCCTTTATTAACTAATTACCTTTCAATCTTCTTTCTAAGCATTTATAGCTTTTATTGGATCAATAAATGTGGAAAATGATACGACATCAAGACTGAAGGGGTATTAAAATTCACTGTAAGTAGTTTTGCCAGTTTTGTTTAATCTTGCCGTGAGGCAGTTGCTACTATAGAGATGATATGATACATTTTTAAGTAATAGTTTTAAGATTTTTGGTTGTTGGCCCATTTGTATTCGATAAAATTAGTCCATAGATTGTTGATCTTTATTTCAACAGTGTTTGGTGACACGCGACCAATCTTCACTGAGATTTTCATAGGTAGCTTCACAGTAACGGCTTTTCTCGATAACGCAAAATTCTCGTTGTCACTTGGTAAGTATATATATGGTTCGGTCTTAAGTGATTTAAATACGGATTGTTCGTTGTCCGAGAGATTTGATTTACATGGTTTCTTTTTCCTTTCTGTTTTGACTACATTCATAATCTTTTGACAAACCTTTGAAAGTGTTGAATTTAATTCGGGATTGGGTATATATAACTTGTCATTGTTTGTATATATCGGGAGCTTATCAAATGGGTTTTGGTCATTAGCTAGCGGGATAATGTTGTCTATTTGATTTTATATGCAATACGGCAAAGAGCAGTTTTAAAATTGAGGTTCAATTTTCATCAGTGTTGACTTTGAATTGATATAAGATTTGATTCAAGGAAGATTTGATAGTGATTAGGAACAAAGTTGTTGAAATATTTTTTCGAGAACTTAAACATGTCTGAAGGATTAGTTCTAGTAACCACAGCTTTAATGATATAAAGTCATCAAGATCAGGATGAAAATTAATACGATGTCATTAAGATTAAGATTAACATAAATTTGCGTATCAGATAAAGAATATAATAAAGAGTGTAAACAGTTAATAAATTTTGAGTTAAGGAGCAAAGTTTTCGCTCTCATAACAATGTGCCCAATTGTCCAGAGGGAATCAGGTGGTTTGATGGATGAATTCTGGTAAGACTTCTGGTCGATTTCCAAGTTCGAGGATATAAGAGATTTTTATGAAATATCCATCTTTATTGATGAGGAGACTAAGAGCACGAAGGAGAGCTTCTTGTTCTGTCATTCGGCTATTTGGGTCATACAGAAGAGGTTGAGATTCAATCGCGTCATTGATGATTTTGGTTGTATCTCTATTTTTAAGTATTGATTGAGAGCAATTTGATGAGGTGTCATAACTCCATTGCCAAACATTTAATAATAACAAAACACAAAAACATCCTCAGATGTAACAACAAAAGCACAATGTACATTGTCTACTACTTCATTATGCGAATCTTTTTTCCGAAGATGACATTAACCAAAAACAGATATTGCGGAGCAATCACCATTAAGCATTTGCGAAATCAGCTAATAATTGCAACATCAAAAGTTGAAATTGATATGGATGATTTATCCAAGCAGACAGAAAGTTGCTCAGTTATTTTTCTTCAATAGCTTGTTATAAAATAAAAATTCATTGTAATGTTGAATAATAAAGAAATGAATTAAATTTTTTTATAAAACAGTTTTGTAGATTTTTTGCCGTTTATGAAATTTTAGACGTTTAATTTTTGGTTCTTCACTCGATTTAAGCTAAATTTATTCAAACACAATCATTGCTAATTTGTCAAACTACACTAAAAATGTATTTATTTTGTTTCATGGCGCAATTTCCGCCAAATATCTCCGTTTGGATATTCATAACCTTTAATTGTTTCCTCAATGAATTTAGCATTGAATCCTGGAGCCTTGAAACAATAACATGTCAACCAAATTATGATCTTTCAAATCAATAAAAACCTTTGGTATTTGATAGTTGCCATTTCTCATTATCACTGGCTCCTCATAATGCTCATGAAGATGATCTGAATATTCCAACATTCTGTAAAATAAATGAAAATTCCCTGTAATAAAGTTCATCAACTTATTTCTACCTTTGTTCTGTTGACCCACTGATAAGGATATAGTCAATAAAGGAGTAGTGCTGTACCAACTCACATAGTCCAACACCTCCTGCGTGTGGACAAACCGGTACTTAAAAATTAGTTTAAATATTAAATTATAATTAATTTAATAATTAATATTTTTTATTTATATGTGCTGGTCACATAAATAATAATTTAATTACTTTTTTATAAATTAAAAATTTAAAATAAATAATAAAATACAGATTAAAGTTTATTTGAATAATTAAGGAGATTTATATTTATAAAATTTAATTTTTCCTCCTAGTTTGATCCACGAAGATTTTACAAAATTAATGAGCTTCAGCTCCTATCAGTGCAATGTCAGCCTCTTCACGTGGATTATTTTACAGTCGATTACCGAAGTCGATTATCAAGATTATACAAATGCACAGTTTATTTCTGAAGTGGATTATCGTATTTCGAAGAAAGTTTTGTCAATCAAATTTGATGAATATATTACACATGTTATTGAAAATAAAGTCTACTGCCTTATTATCAAAATTTCCTTATTATGATTTTTTTTTCGAACGTGTCCGTATATTAGCTACCCGTTTCCTTCTTATTTAGCAAATTTAACTTTTAAGATTTAGTTAAGTTATTATCAAAGAATTTAGATGTTTAGGGTGATATTTTATATTTTATTTTTATTTTATTTTAATTTTTACAATATTATCGATTTCTAATCTTTATACCTTTCTTAGTTTCCA
This sequence comes from Schmidtea mediterranea, assembly GCA_022537955.1. NCBI lineage: Eukaryota > Metazoa > Platyhelminthes > Tricladida > Dugesiidae > Schmidtea > Schmidtea mediterranea. Next base: position 252,652,268 of record CM039680.1, on the reverse strand, counting down.
CAACGAAAAGTCAAAGTGAAATTAATAAAAAAAAAGTTAACTTGATTTTAAATATTTGACAGAAGTTGCAGAAAGTCACATCTAATTGTTTTTATTTTACAAAATCGCATTTTCTCTTTGTACTTTTCTGTGATTTGAGCATAAAAGTTTAAATTGTTTTAAAATATTAATTGATAATTACTAAGATTTATTTAATCAATAAATTAAATCAAATGACATTAATTTTATTTTTTGATGTATAATTGAATTTATTAGTTTTATATTAAATAAAAATTTTAAAACTTTTAAATAGTATAGTGATATCAATGATATAAAAATGATTTCACTATATCATTTAATAATATAGCCAATACCAGTACTGCAAAAACATTTCAGTTTTGCTTACTGAATAAAAATATTATTAATTATTTTTTCTTTTTATATTACCTTAAATATATCATGTAATTAAACATATAAATTTTTGACCAATTTTGTATATATATTTTTTGAAACTACGGACTTTGCTCGAACCTACTAGGCATTTAGACCTGCGCATATTTGAGCTCTCTCAGTCATTCTTCTATATTTTTGTGTTTCGAACTGGCGATGTAGGTCATGAAGACTAATATCGCTCAGTGGGCCACTACATTTGGAAGCACTGGGAAAAAACTATTTTAGGATATCCGTTATTATGCTGTTATTTCCTTTAAGGATTTTTTAATAATTCAATATTTGAAATATTAAAAAAACTCTTAGTTACTTCCAACTGGTAAGGAAATAACTAATATAAGGAAAACAAAAATTAAAAAAGTAGATGTAAAATAATTTATCAAATCATAAACTTATGATATCACAAACCTCCAGCTTTGGCTGCCATCAGTAAAACTAAGATCACCTCATTCGGACCCGCAAGTCGACAACTGTCAATTTGGCAGACGTTCATGCCACCTGACTTTAGGAATTGTTTAAACATAATTCTGTTGTGACAATGTTCACCCGTGGCTACCTTAATCTGAAAGGGTTTTAATGCATTTGCGATTTCCATATGACCGAGTATATCATCACAACTAGTTGGTTCCTCTATCCAATATGGTTTATATACGGCCAGCTCTTTCATCCATCTGATTGATTCTGGCACAGACCAAATTTGATTAGCATCTACCATCTAGTAATGAGAGGAAATTCAGTTTAAGAAATTATACTTAACGATAATTTTACAAAATTGGCAACCCTCATTTTTGTTAAATACTTAGCAAGATAGGGCCATGAAATTTATAGGTTTTATTGAAAGGGAAGTTTAGTGTTCCAAGAGATGTAACTTTTACTACTACGAAAGACGAGCTTGATTAAGATATTTGTAAAATACGTTAGTTTTACCCTACTAGATTATTTGTCATGATAATTATAATTTTATTCTCTACACTATGAAATACAGATTTTGGTTAATGTTCAATGCGTTAAATCAACGGATGAGTGATCCTATACTAACATCCAAGAGAAAAAGATGTAGAATTAAGCTAAAGAGTAAAACGGTTTTACCACTGAAAAAATAAAGATTGACAGAATGCATATAATTTAATTGACCGAAAGAAGTAAAGAATGTTTATTTTGATAATCTTGAAGGCAAATGAGTACTTGTTTTCTATTTATGTCATGTTTATAAATAACATCAGATATGCTAATATTAGGAAAATATCTGAAACATTTAACAAATAATATACCACTTGCCTTATATATATATATATATATATATATATATATATATATATATATATATATATATATATATATATATATATATATATAAACTGTGAAAATGAAAATTGTTATAAACTAATTAAAAGCTAATTAAATACGCAAAATTATAAAAATCAATATTGTTCAGGGGAAAAGTGGTAACCAGTTAGAATTTATAATGGACGACATTTAGAATAATGTTAAAATGTACAAATATTTATTATATCTTACCAATAACCGATCATATCCAATAATGTCCCGGAACATTTGCATTCTTCTTTTATCTGACTCCAAATCCTGCCCTACTTTCATTTTAAAACTTTTAAACCCGATATCCAAAGCTTCTTTACAAATCTGTATTATTGAAACAATAATAACTTAATTTAAATCATGTGAATTAGAAAACTCTATTATACTAAGCCTGTTTGTCCTCTTGAATAACAATCCTATTACACTTATCAACGTACCGCAGAAAATGTCTTTGCTTGAAATGGTTCAGTGACAAGACAGGCCTCAGCCACGTGTAAAGTCAATCCGACAATTCAAATACCTTTTAAATTTGTTATGTTAATAAAAAATCACATAAAAAAATCAAATAGAAAGAGAAGTTGATAGATTCTGTTGTAATTAGAAACATTAATCACACAATATCTTTTTACAAAATTAATATTTTGTTTTAATATTTAAAATAAACTTAAAAATAGTTTTTTTGTCGATGACGGAATTATTAATATAAACATAAATTTAATAAATAATTGTAAACCATTTCCACAAATTTATTCATAAAATATGAAATATTCCGATCTTAACAAGATCCTAATCATTCATAATACAAAAATCACAAACTCTTTCTCTCTCTGCTCTTTTGTTGTTTGATCTTCCTTTCACACGGTGTGAAATATTTATAATAATTGTGAATAAATAGATATTTGAATTTTGAACCTTTTCAGAGTCTTTAAAAAACTTGGTCGGTTTTGTTTGAGTTGTACGAATGAGTGCAAAATAAAACTTAAATGCACGAAAATAGTGTGCAAAAGAATTAAAATAAAATTCAAAAATTAATTAAAAATATGAAAAATTGAAAAATAATTATTTCCAGGGAAACTGGTATATGTATGTGCCAAATTAAAAGGTAAGCACGAATATAATAATTTTTAATTGATGAAGCCTTTAAATGACGTTATTCAAAAAATACAAACTAATTAAGTGATTATTTATTTTGGATGTCGAATTTTGATTTGAATACATGAAGATTTTTTGAGGTTTTTTCAAAAATTAGTGATTATTAGAATAATACGGATTTGTTTAGTCAGGGTAATTATGTGGGTTGTTTATGTTGGAATTTTTGAATTTAGATGTAAATATGGTTTTACATGTCATTTTTAAATGTCATAGAAAAATAAAAACGAGTTTTGTTGATTGGAAATCTTTATATTTGTAAATATACGTTTGGATTTATCTACTTTGATTTTGAATGGTTTGAAAAAGTATTTTACTTTCATTCAAACAGTTTCTCCTGATGCTAGAAGGAAGCATTACTCTAATTAAATATATTTAAATAATATTGAAGAAAACATTTTCAAAGCTTCAATTTAATTTGGCTATGGATCTTTTGTTAAAATTGTATATTTAACTACTAAGCAATTCAAGAGAAAAGTTCCGCTTTGTGAAGAAGTTTCATATAAATATGTTGACAGTGATGTCGAGCGAAATTGTCTTAGACTTTTTAAATTTGGAACGAAAAATTTATTAGAATGCCTTCATTTCATTATGGAAAATATTTTTGCCACCGTCATTTTTGAATTAAAACAAAGATTATAAACCAAATGATTATTAATGTATTGATCATCCATGGCTGATCAAAGCAAATGAAGGACAAGTATTAGATATGAGAAAGTTCGACAGAGAATGCACGATAGAATATTTTCACAATGGAATAGGAAGCCAAATATTGGCCACATTGCGAATTATAGTTCTGTGAGGAATAATATAATACCGGATAAATCAAGTTTTGATCTGAAAGAAGTTGGTCTAAGATTTATCAAAAGGCCTGCCAATCAACATATGACATAATTCATACCATTTAGATAAACAAAATTCTTGATAGGTAAAACAGTAGCCTGTCAAGCTAAAGAAAAGATATTTAAATATTTAAATAGGTTTTTATCTCTTGTAGATTAATAATAAAATTTTCTTCGATTAAAGAAAGAGGTATAATTTATTGAAAAGCAGTATAGAGTTGGACTTTTAGTATTATTAAAAATGAATGAAAAGTGTTTAGTCTATCATTAAAAGGAATTGGCAAATAATTAAGTGATTAGGGCTGAATTAGATGTATACGTAGTGAGGGGGGTACCTTAAGGGTGTCCTGTCCGAAGATCATACTGTTGATCAGTTAAGCTTCCAATGTTGGCAAAAATGTCTATTTCATTAATATTATTTTAGTTGTCGACTATAGATCAACTTTTCCATTTATACAAATTTTTGCGCCGAAATTATTCTTCCAATAACACTTTAAAAAAATTGGCAAAGTTTTGTGTTAAATAGAAATTTATATTAAATTCATAATTTAGAACTTCTGTAACATCTGATCTTTAAAATGCTGGAATTTTTGTTGTTAATATTAACACTGGAACTACCGAGCCCATCAAAATGACGGTTTTTTATATGGTAGAACTAGGTATATCAAATATGCTGGTAAATCTAATGTTAAAATAGTATGAATATTTTAATGAAAATATTTTATCGTTCCAAATATTTCACGTTCTTTAATTTGAAAATAATTCAATACTATGTCTTTCACATTTTGGATGTCTTTCATACAGCAGAATCTTATGAGGTTTGGAGCCCTTGTGCTAAGAATCATAAAAAATGTTTTCAGATTTTTTTTACAAAAATATAAACGCACACTATTAAAAAAAATTGTATTTACAAAAGTAAAACAAATTATTCATTTAAAAAGAGAAATTTAATTAAATAATAAAAATAGTTTATTTATTATATTCACGGATATCCCAATTCTGCTGGTGCATAAGATGGCTCTGTTTCATATGGATCATTTTCAAAATAAATTCTATTGAAACTCGAATAAAAGAAGAACAGAAAACTTTCTTTTACTATAAATTATGTAACTGAACAATACACAATTTTATTCATTTCAAGTGATGCACATTAGGGCTTAGGACAGCTATATAAGACAAACTATAAAACAATTTTACTGTGAGTCAAATAGTTTTATTAATAATTAAAAAAATTAAAATATACTTCGCTTATCGTTTTGTCTTCGTACCCCAGCCACCCCGCAGATGTCACATATGATGGAAATCCATCTTTTATAATTTCATTTTCTAATTGTTTCTTTTTATATTCATTTTTCTTCAAGATTTCTAATGCTTCTTCTTTGGTTAGGAAATCTTCACTAAATTATTGCATATGGTGATATCTTAATGCTTAGGAATGAAATCGGTACTTTAATAGTTAAAATAAAGTATCAAAATCATTTTTATTGTTTTAATAAAAAAATAAATTATAATAAAACAAATGTTTCATTTTATAATAAAACAGAAATTAAAACATCTAATTCTCTTTTATTAATTATTAATAATAATATAAATAAAAATAATAGTAAATATTATTATCATTATTACCACCAGCATTATGTATTTAAGTTATAATTTTATTATATTTATAAACTTATTGTTATAATTAAGTTATTTTTATACAAAGAAAGTAAAAACATTACCATCATATATACAGACCCAGCTCGTGGTTTTTTTTGTGTGTGCAAGGAATGTTTGTCGCCTTTGATTTTTTTTCAATAAGTTACTAAAAAGCTATATTATAAACAAAAAACAGCCACTATTTTCTATGGTTTTATATTATTATCGTTTAAAAGTAAAGCGAAGCCATTGTCAATATTTTTTGATGTTTGATAATTTATAATTGTCAATTTATTCGGTTTGTAATCTATAAGCTATAATATTTTGATATTAATTTTAAGGCAAATCAAATTCATTTATGACAAAAATCTGATCAACAACAGTTTTGATTAAAACTTAGTTCTTTATTAATCAAAAATTAAATAATCCAAGTAATAACAAAACAAAAACGAAACAAAATTCATTAGAAAATAAAGCAAATTTCAATGCCTGAAAATAGGTATAAATACATAAAAAATCGTTACAAAGTAATTGTCTTGGAGGTGCTTATTCATTTGAAAAATAAAAAAACTTGTGTTTTAAAACTTTAAAAAATTTTATTTGTCAATACTTTTGTTAAAAATTAAAATTTCATATTGTCTTGTAGGGGCCTTTGACTTTTTTGCGCCTGTGTGCATTGCACACTTCGAAAACTCTACAAGCCGAGCCTGCACATATGTAGACGTTACCAATAACATTATGTACTTAGATAATAATTATAATAATAATAAAAATAATAATAATAATAATAATAATAATAATAAAAATAATAATAATAATAATAATATTAATAATATTAATAATAATAATAATAATAATAATAATAATGTTAACTAAAATAATTATATGCATATATATGTTACAGTTAAAGCATAAATTGCAGTGAATGTATACACTAACTAGTTGATGCATGCTTTCACATATTGGTTTAGTGAAAGTATACATTATTTCAAATGATAGAGACTGTATCTGGTCAATGCATTCATTAACTAGTAAGTATATTACCTCTGATTCGCATTAGTAATAGTATTAGTTGAATGATTCTAACCTCAAAATTTTAAAGACTTGCGCTAGTTGTGACTACTGCAAACAGAAATCTTGCAAAATTTATGAAAAAGATTATGAGAAAAACACTAATTTATTAATGATAATTTCTCTGATAAAAAAAAAAATATATATATATATATATATATATATATTAAATTTCCTTTGTTTATTAATAATTCTTATTATTAATTTTGAGTTTGCGATTGAATTTTTTATAAGCTTTTTTCTTCACATTTATTTTATCGATTTCTCTCAAAATAATAATTTATTTTCTTCTATTATTTTCTTAATCTTCCTAAGACAGTAACTTCGTTTTTCTCTTTTATATTATTTCAATAATCTTTAGAAAAATGGTTTCTTGGTAGCAGTATAAATAAAATGTTAGACTAGCATTTCCGTTTTCTCTCCGTTGTTTACTGAATATTTCTATTAATTTTATGATTTTGAGATAATTCATTTTTCTGCCAATTTTATACTTTTCTGAATGGTAAATTCTTTAGTTACTAAATTATCCTTTTTCTTGAAAGAAAATTTCGTATATGAATTTCATAATTTTAATAAATTATAATTTCATCAAATATTTACTTTTGGCTGTCTTAAATTAATCATTTTCTTCTTTCTCTCAGTTTCATCTCTAATTAACTCATTGTTTTTTTCACAGTACTTCAAATGTGACGTCTTTTTAGGTACAAAAGTTCAGAGTATTTACTATATTTACAAAAAAGAAACAATTAAAGATATAGTTTGTCTAACATTATTTTTTTTTAATTCCATAAGTCCATATGCTCGGCTCTCCTGTACTGCTTTATGCAAAATGCATCATATATGATACAACGGACAGTCAAAATGTTAATTTAATAAATAAATTTTATTCTTCAGCGTAAACTTTTGATCTTTGGTCAACATGACAATAACTGAAATAACAACGAAAGCTGATTTACGGTGACCAAAACAATGAAAAATAATAATTAAAATTTGAAGCTCTCACATATAAGTAAAATCCAACATGGAAATGAGGTTTTCTGGAGTCTATGGTTAATTGAAATCAAACGAAAAACATTTATTAAAACAAACCATATCAACAATTAGTTTCCATAGTGGCTAAAATATAAAGAAAAAATATAAAAAATGTAATTTAAAATATATATATTCAGCAGCGATATATTACGACAGATTAACAGTTATTGTCACGTTACTTGTCTTATAAAGCAAATTATTTTGGGTTTTCATAAAGAAAATGTATGAGTATAAACAAAAATATAAATGCGAATATAATGACTATAAATTAAGTGTGAGCCTTTCAGAAGAGTGATTATAAAAAATACAAAATAATTAATTAATTCTAATATTGTTGACTACATTACTCATTTTTATATTAAGACCAACAAATTATGACATCTCAAGAAAACAATAAAACCTCTTAAATTTATTGTTATTTATTCTAGTTTGAAGATTTATGAAATTTAGCAATATGGCTTGAGGTTGGATTATTGTTGATCTTCATGTGGGAAAGTAAATTTAATCTCGTTGTCCATGAATGATCAAATTCAATTGTTGGGACGAAATAAGATTCATAAGAGAAAAGTTTCAGCCGTTTCCCGCTAGGATTGCCTGCCTCTCATCCAGACTATTGTTAAATGTTATAAAAAGTAAAATCAAGCTGATTTTGTTATTTTTATCCATTGGCTAGTTGAAATTAATATATTGAAAGTAAAACTTATTTGTGTTAGATTTTGTTGTTTAATTATATAAGGGCGCGTGGGGCCGGATTTCAACTTATTTGATAATGCTCTCACAATAGTTTATCAAATTGTCACAATAAATTCACTACTAATCGAAAGTGAAAATTTATTTTTAATTGTTAGTAAATAAATTAATAAAATATTTAAATATTTCAACAAAATTTTGGTATAGCTTTTATCAAGTGTTTTCATGGAATTCGTCAAGCAATATAAAGTTTGTTTTTTTTTCAATTTTATGCAAGATATATTTCTAATTTATATTTCATTTCTAAACGGGGAGTTTGAAAAAAATTAATTTTTCATACCCACACCTTAAATTGGTAACCCTTATGCCGCACGGGTTCTGGGATCATTGAGTGGAAATTATTAGTTTTGTGATTTTGAAAGAAAAATTCAACTTCTTTCGTTAATAAATTAAATTTAATTAAATTTATTTATAAATATTTACAATCATAAAGAATGCTTTACTTTATTTTCAATTCGACTCCACAAATCCCAAATTGCATTTATGACTGCAGCAACAGCTAAGTGAATAACTCCCTTTTCTGGACCCAGCTTAAATTATATCAATAATAATAATAATAATAATAATAATAATAATAATAATAATAATAATAATAATAATAATAACAATAATAATAATAATAATAATAATAATAATAATAATAATAATAATAATAATAATAATAATAATAATAATAATAATAATAATAATATTAATAATAATAATAATAATAATAATAATAAAAATAATAATAATAATAATAATAATAATAATAATAATTATTATTATTATAATAATAATAATAATAATAATAATAATAATAATAATAATAATAATAATAATAATAATAATAATAATAATAATAATAATAATAATAATAACCCATCGTAATTGACTTTCATTGACCAGAGAATGCCAAAAACTTGCAAAATTTTGAACAATTTCCATCAAACTTTTATTTTTAATCAAGAATTCCAAAGCTTCAATACATTTTAATACTGAACATATTTACAATAATAATATATAAAATAAAATGGTTAAAAAGATGTTTTGTTCTGCTTAGCTAACCAAAACCTTTTGTAAAACATTTTTACACATTGAATTTTTTTATTGGCAAAATCTTTAGACATTCTTCGAGTTGACGCCCATAAACAAAATGGCGTAATCATTGTAAAAACGTCGTTTATAGATGAAATTAAACATAATTTTTATGATATCTGCATGTCATTTATTATATTTAATAAACATTTTTATTAGGCCATTTTTATCTCAATGCCAAGTAAAATTTTTTTATTATTGTAAATGCATTATTTAAAAATTATATTTGTTTAAATAGATTTTTTAATAATTAATAATTTTATTTAGAAATTCAAATGAATTTATTTATAAAAGTTATTTAATAATAAGAAAAAATTTTAATAACTTACTTTTTATTCCGCTTCATGACGGAATTCCTTTTATTTATCTAATTTTAAATATAAAAATCGAAAAACAAAAATTATATTTTTTTATTTAATTTTATAAATTATATTAAAATTTGTAAATTTTTTCCACAATTCATTTTTCATGTTCAGATATCTTTTTGTGTAAACCTATAATTATTTGTATACTGTGGAATTGGCAAAAAACTATTCAGAAGACTTTAATATCAAATGGACAGTTAACATATCATGAAGCTCTGACGGAATCAGTCAAAAAATCAAAGACTTAATCGTTTCTCTACAAAGAAATGTTCGACTACATTGGTGTCAAGCATTATACTGTCTATTCTTTAAGGATCAAAATTTTAACTTTGAATAATTTTCTAAAATGGCCAACCAATATCCTATCTTTCACAATATTTCAAAAAAACAAAAGCCTTACCAACTTCATTTCCTCTGCCAATGGTAAACGAAAACCCGTAACCTGAGATCTCTTGGTTTGTTTTCAAAATGATATAAGCTGCGCTGTAAGACGGATCTGTATGCTAGGACATATCATCATTACGAACCTTCACAACCTTCCAAACTTACCATAGCATCCGACCCATGCCTCTCGAGATGAGTCGGAAATCTAATATCATGGAGTACAATGGACTGTAAAATAATTGTTTCCATTTTTTTGAACTTGTAAAATCTGAGAATTTATGAAAATAAACCGACTTTCCAAAGGTCAGAGATTAAAGATCTATTAATTGGCAACTTCAACTGGATCAAACGTGACAGAATACAAACAATTTCATTAAATTTTATCTGCCTTCATTTATCACTATATTTTAGATATTTGCTACCTAATATTTTCGTGAGCTCATATAAAGTTGTCACGCTTTTAGTGAAGAGTGAAAAGGAATAGAACGTCTTGAAAATCCGATGAAGAATGAAAACAAAAAAGTGTTGTTGAGTTAATAAAATGGTACCAGCAAATTATTTTAAAAAAGATTTTGTTATTAAATAACAATAGACTAATATATTTGATCAATTCTTAAATATTTTTACTGAATTTATTATGAATTTTTTATTTTTTGTGCATCTGATTGGATGGGAATATTGACCAATGAAATGAGTTGGAAATTAATTTTGCTATTAGTTTAAAAATTAAGTTCAGTTTTGAATATTAGAATAATTAAAAATTTATTATGATTCTGCAGACAAGCTTAGTTGTTTAAATAATTGAATAAAATTAATAAATGAAAATTTGTTTCTATAGTCAAAGATAAAACTGGTTAACTATTAATCTAGAAATGACAATTTCTCACAAATGTACTGCAATAAAACCGATTAAAATCATTTAGGAAAACATTTAAATGTGAAAAAACTGTCGAACCCTCCTTGACAAAATGAGTAAAGCGAAATTAGAAAATTTTTATTGAAGGAAAAAATGTAGAAGAGATTGCCTAAATTATCTGAGGTCGAAGCAGTGGTAAATTCGGTGGTAGCAGTGGAAACTCGGAGTTCAAATTAGCCAAAGTTCCTTAAGCAAAATCACATTCTCGATGTGGTTAATGTCCGATAAGTAAAGATGTTGCTCCAGCTATGTTAATATCATTGTTCACAGACACCTTGTGGAAACGTGCAGATGCGGAAAAACGTGCTTATATGTAAAACACAGATTTATGGAATAAAAATATTGTTTTTGTTAAAAATTTGTTTCAAAAGTTATGTAACTTATATTGACTATTAATAAAATAAACATTTTAAGATTTCTAAACATGACCTTTTTGTCAATGACTTAGTTTGATCCTATTTTAACGTCAAAATCCTGGCTATTAATAGAATGTAAAGAATGCACCAGAGAAAGATAGTGAGAATGTTTTAATAAAATAGAGACATTTCTTTTAAAAGAAATTGAAAATTCATATAAAAACTTTGAATAATTAATTTTTTTCAATAATAGTTTACCACAATAAAATTTCAAACGAATTAAGTAAACTTAAAGTGCAATATTGTGAAATAAAAATGAGGAAAACAATGATAAATCAAAGCATAAAGAATATTTAGACAAATTAACTAATAACAATCGTTATCAAATTGTATCAAAAATAAAGAACCAACAATAATATAGTTTCAAAAATAATAAAATAGCAATAACAAATAGGGATGATAAAAGAGTTTGGGTGGGTTTAAATAAAAGTTGTGCATGCGGACATATAAGGATTACTGTCAGCAAAATTATATCACAAAAATTTTAATAAAAAATTATGTGATTACATAATTTAAATTAAATTACATCATTATGTTGATTGATCATGCAATATTGTGTTGCTTCAAATCATTTTAATTTTTTCTGTTATTTTATTTTTGATACATATTTATCACTTATTTTCATTTACTTATTATTAATGTGATTTATAACTTAATGTAGACTAATAAAAAGTCGAAATTTATAGTGAGATGTTATACAATAGATTTAGTTGGTGTTTTTCAATTACTAAAACTTTTGTGGAATGAAAAGGAGCATTCCCCTTTATGAGGCGCAATTTGAATTTATGTTAATAATTTTTATTTTATTTTGTTTTTTTACCGTATTAGGTTTTTGGAAATAACTTTGAATATATTTTTTGCAAAATGAATTATTTATTGTTTATGCTAGATTTTATTCAAATTTAAAAAATAAAAGAGTATTTCTTTGAAAGTTATTCATTGCCATTTTCATCCAACTGCTATAAAATTGCTTTAATTCTGTCGAAACTGGCATCTGTGTCCAAAAACAATTCCTTTGCAAAATCAAGGAATACTAGAATTGGAGCTTTTAGTAATGCTTTCTTTAATTCTTGAAATGCATTTTCGCATTCATTTGCTCACATATTGTTTGCCTGATTTACACCGCACGATTTCTCGAGGGGTTTTGAATACTTTATAAGCCTCCGATAATAATTTGTTTATCAATAAAGCTTCATTTTGTTCAGACCTTGGGCTTTTACATGTCCTACTTCTTTGCATCCCAAGAATTGTTTTGATAGTAAATGTTCGTATCTTCTATTTGACTGCTCATAAGAATTTGAAAAATCCGATCAGTTTTGTGTCTGTAGAACTGAAGGTCGGCTAGGTGAACTACTTTGATCTAGAAATCTGTTATTATTTCTAAATGGTTCTCTTTTTTGTAAGGTGTTTTCTCAAAATCTTTGATGTTGTTGTCTTGGTTGTGATTTTCGATTTTGTTGAGATAAATATTGATTTTGGACTACATTTGCATAACTTCTTTTGAATTGCTTCATAGTAACAATATCTTCGTTTTTCATTTGTTTATTAATTTCTTCTATCTTTGTAATAATCTACTTAATCACTTTGACATTGGAAATATTTCTGATCTTTATTTCTCTTTTTATATCTTTATCTTCAATTGCATTTTGCATTTAAAAAGCCAGTTAATATCTCTTTCGATAATTCATTTCTTAAGACATTTTCTTCCAATCGATCCATTGTTCTAAAAAAGTCTTGAATCGATTCATTTATTTTTTTGTACCGAATAGCGTCATTTAAATCTCTTTCTAAATTTGAAGGTTCGACAAAAGCTTTTCTGTATCTTTCTTCATAACTGTCAATTTAGTCATTGACTCCTTCATATAATTTAGCCGCTTCGGTTGACATGAATGCTCTTATGAACGTTTTTTGCAATTGGGTTGGGGTTTAAGTTAAATCATAAAATCTTCTAATTTCTTCTAAATTACAATTATCAAAATGCGACATGTTAATAATTTATTTAATATATGAACTTTAAATTCAGACCAATACATTTGCATAATTTAGAAATGAAGTATTATTTTAAATGTCACTGTGGATTCATCTCATTTAAACAATTGCATGTCTACTTATTAGCATTGCACACACCAACATTCTACCATCAATCATCAAGGTCATAGTGCTCTGGTATATATTCTTATTTTCTTTTCATTTAAAACGAGTGAAGAGTATAAAATAATTTTAAATTATAAATTCATAAATGCAATTTACTCTAACTGACAAACAAGTAAAGTCATAAAAAAATGAAAAAATAAGGTTAAAATTTATTAAAACGGGACAAATAAACATTAAAGTTGACAACCATACGATTATATTGCTGAGCTCGGGAAAGGTAGCTCTGAAAGTATAAATATACATTTACAAATTATGGAAACTTTATTTAAGAACATTATTTTATATGCTTCAATGTTAAAGAACTCTAAGAGTAATAGAAATAAAATACAAGAGAATATTTTTGAAATATCTTAAATGTTGTAAAAATATTAAATTGATTGAATTTCATGAAAAATCTTACGAAATTATTTCATAACTTTCTCTACAACTCAAAGTATAGTTATTGGTATTTTTTCAAGGATTTTCGGCTTTAATTAAAAAAAAATTGTCTAAAAAGTTACTAAAAATAGTTTTATATAGAGATTTTATTGATCTTAGCATTTCTACATTTTGAAAGTTTGCATGCATTATTTACAATGTATTATGTTTTATGTTAAAAAAATTTTTCTTCAAATTCTTTCCTTCCTATAATATAAGTTTTTATTCAGTTGAACAAATTACATGCAGACACGGGTAGGTATGTATATCCCTATATTATAACATTATTGATTTTTTCATTTTATTATAGCAGTTTTTAATGAACTGAAACGGGTGTATCATTTTAATCAAGAATACATGGAATTATGGTGATAATTTTATTTTGTCAAACAACAATTTAAAACTTAACACACACACACATACATATATATATATATATAATGCGTCAAAAGTGGGCATTCTCCAGCAAAAACCTATCATAGGTGGTGAGATTATAACTTTATCAAATGCAGTTGGTGGTGAAGATTTTAAGAGCATAGAATCTGCTGACATTGATGAATCGATTACAGAAAAAATTTTGACGACGATGATTTGATTGAAGTTATGACAGTTGATGATAAAGAAGTCCAGCAATTAACAACTGATTGAATTCTTGAAGGCTCAAAGTTTGCCACATGTTTGGAAAAACATTTTCTTTCTAATGATCCTGATATAGAACGTACATTAAAATTTCACCCCAATCTTCAGATTGGTGTAGCCAGATATCAAGAACTATTAAAACCGCTTTTATATTATATTTTTTACTACAGATTTTATAAAATCAAAGAATTAACTAGTGGGATTGTGGCCCTCTACCCAGTGACCCGCTGGGAAAAGGCATACCCCGGTGGCAAAAAAACTTTTTTTTTAAGTTTAAAAGTACAAATTTTTGTAGGACAAAGACAATGACTCATCAAAATTTTCTCAAGGTCATTTAAACAAAGACTATGACTCATCATAATTTTTCTCAAGGTCATTGGATGAGTCATCATATTTTTCAAGTCATTCCAAATTTCTCAAGGTCATAATATTTTTTTTATTTTTTTAATTAAATTTACTACTTATTTTTATAAATAGTGTTTTAATTATTAATATTTTAAAATTTTATTCTATTATTATTATTATTATTATTATTATTAATATATAATAAAAACCAAACAATAACATAAAACTTTTATTATAAAGAAATAGTTCGACTATAATAATATTGCCGAAGAGCTTTATTCAAAGCCCATTCCACATACTTCCAATATCGGGCAGTGCAGCAATGACATCCATCAACACATGGATATTCGGGTTCGATATCCTTTAACATTTTGTTTTGTTCGATGTCTCATATGAACTCATTGATTACTGAAAATATCCATATAGATGTATAATTAAAGACAAAGTCTGGAATTATTGATGTTGGCTAATCCTTCAATATTTCATGTATATCTGGATAATAGAAATCCAGACGCTTTTTGATAACTTTAAAATAATCATCTACAAAACTTATAATAAAAATAATAATAATAATAATAATAAATTACTATAATGCTCAATTTCGTTCATAGCTTGAACTGCGCTTGGTACATTCATTTTAATGATAAAATTGAAATAAAAATTACTTTTATACTAACTTAAACCAATGAGAAGTTAAACACACACAACCTTTAGCTATAAACAATAAATATTAATTTATATAGATTTGAAAATGATTAAAGAAATTTTAATAATAATATTAGTTGTTAGTGTTTTAAAATGGCTAACTCAATTGTTATAACCGTTCAAGGTACAAATTCAACAAGATGTGTATGTCCTGATACCGCCGTGTTGATGGATATTTTGTATATGATAGATAGACCTAGATATTTGAAAACTCCAGTCAAAAGGAGGTTATCTGAAAGAATGAGTAACTTAGAAGTCCGATTTGAACTCGCATATGAAACTTTAAAAAAATCTCGGAACGCAATATATGATGATATTTTATATCTAAATCGGACCTTAGGTATTATCAAAAATGAATTAAGAAAATCAATATTAGAATTAAATGAAAATCGATGAATCAAGTTCAATATAGTATACAATTTTATTCTAATAAAACAACTGATCAGTTCGATCGTATAATGAAAAAAGTGAATGTTAACATTGGCAACAAATTGAAAGAAGTTCAACACACGGTTAACAGTGGCAACAAATCATCATTGTCATTTCCATTATATATTTTTACATATTTTCTTAAATAAAGACATTTCAACTTAAATGCAATGTCCATGCATGATTCTGATTGGTCGAATATAGTGTAAATAAGCTTACACTTCCAAATATTTTTATAAAATGCCAGAAACTAAATTTTTTATAACTTTGTTGAATGAACTGGTTGCTAAAAATGGAGAAGAAGATGATATCATTAAAAACATAAAATTCATGGTAAACCGTACCGAGAAAATAGTAGAAAGCATCCCATTTGATTATGAAAAAATTCTTAATTTGCCAACATTGGAGAGAAAGAAAAATTCATTTCAATCGATATTTAGTTATGTTTGATGAAAATAATAAATGGATGCGAATAATAGTAGGATTAATATATATGAAACACATGATCTTAAAATCCGGATTTGACTATGAAAATTATTTCAAATGGTCTATAGATAAATGTATATTACTTTATATTATTATTAATTTATCATTATTTAGGTACTAGAAACAAAAATTGCTCCATGGGTAGAAGCAAACGGTAGATGGGTAACAATTATTCAAGTTGCAACAGAAGCCAAACGTTCCGATATTTATATTTCAAATTGCAAATTTTTATTAAAACTATTAACTGAAGCATCGGATTTATATATATGTAATAAAGTTTACCATAAACTTTAATAAATATTTCTTTGTTATTTACTGAATTATTAATAAAAACTACATTTTTAACTATTTATTGATTATTACATGTACATGCTTCATCACCACAATATTCTATCATAATATTTTCTATAACATGGTCAACACAAGTCTTAAATTCGGTAGGCTCAACTGGGGTTTCTTCATCGTTAATAATTTCAATATATTCATTATTAATAATTTCCCCATGATTAACAATTTCTTCGTCATCACTTTGACATTCTGAATCACAACATGAATTTTCTTTACCCAATGCTTCAACTAGAGTCAGCATATCACTAATTTTTACACTGGTTATTTGTTCGAGTTTATCAAACAAAAAGTTTATTAAATATTCTAAAAGAAATTAATTAATTATTTTATATTTTATATTTTACCTTTTTCAGACATCATTTTTAACAATTTTAAAACTAATTATAATTTATGTTGTAAAGAAAACAAAATCTGTTTAAATACATTTATTAACATTAAACACTAAAATATATATATTAAAATAATTGTGAAAGTCTAGCAGTAACAATTTTCCATATGGAAGAAAGCACATCATTTTGATCAGTTTTATATCCTTGTATTGCTATTGTTAAATACCAGTTTTCCTGTTCTTTGAAACCTATTTCTGTAAATACATCATAATATCTGATATATTGACTGGTCAAGAATGCATTTTCATAACATTTTAAATTCGAATTGATCTTTTTGAACACCGTATCAATATCCTTGATATCTATCATTGAGAGTGTCCCAGCGAGAGATTGAAATTGAGTTCGATGGTGTTTGACTAGATTTGACAATTGCATATTGATAGGCTCCGTTAAGAAATACATTTTATAATTATGGAACATCTGAACTGGTTGGACATTGATAGCAGAGCTCACTATTTTCTTGGTCATGTTTGATTTATGATATTTATAATGTGGTGAGGAGCTTGTATACCCTTGACAGATACTGATTAACCAATCAAAATCATGCATGTACAGTAGGTAGTAATGAGCACTCTGCGTTATATGAAAATATAGGGAGGGGTTTAGTTACAAATTATGTTCGGATTATCTTGATTACATAATGATGTAATCAAGTTAATTAATTTTGTGTGTATTTTAATTAATTTTTGTGTGAATTTTTTTTCGAAATTTTTTTCGAGTTTTTGGCGCGATTTTTTTTTAAAATTCAAATTTTGGCGAATTTTTGAAATAAAATTGAAATTTTTTTTTTCAATCACACTATAGTCAGGGGGTATTTTTGAAAAAGACTAAAATATAATTGGCTTGAATCGCCTAACGATAAAAAAGCATAAAATTAAAATTGGCTCAAATCGCCTAAAATGAACACACTATGGTCAGGGATAATTTTAACTCGTAATAAAAAACAATGCAATATTTGGTGTCAATACTTTCTATAGGTAAATATAGGAATAAAATAAAAATGGCCTAAATCGCCTACTGATAAAAAATTGACAGGGGTATTTTATAGGCTTGTTAAAAAAACACTTGAAATATTTGTTCACACAATTTTCATAGGTAAATTCAGGCTCTAGATAAAAATAATTTAAAATACCTAAAGTAAATTAAGATAAATTAAAGTACATTAGGATACATTAGAGTATATTAAAGTAAATTTAGATAAATTAAAGTACATTAGGATACATCAAAGTATATTAAAGTAAATTAAGGTAAATTAAAGGGTCTAAAGTAAATTAAAGTACATAAGAGTATATTAAAGTAAATTTAGATAAATTAAAGTAAATTAAAGTACATTAGAATACATTTAAGTATATTAGAGTAAATTAATGTAAATTAAAGGGTCTAAAGTAAATTAAGGTTCATAAAGTAAATTAAGGTACATCAGAGTAATTTAAAGTACGTTAGAATAAATTTAAGTAATTAAGGTTCTTAAAGTAATTTAAGGTGCCTAGAGTAAAGTATGGTAAGTTAGGTAAGAATTTTTAAAAATTAAATAGAGAGTCAACAGTTAAGTTACATAAGGGTAATTTTTAAAGCAGAAAATTTTAAAAGCAGTTATAGTAGGCAAATTACATAAGGTAAGAATTTTTAAAGTTAAAGAGTCGACAATATTGCATGATAAAATTTATTAAATAAAATTTTTAGTATAGTTTTATCGATCAATTTTTATACATATTTTTAAATAATAAAATTTTTAACATAATTTTACAATGAAATTTTTTATACATGATTTTTAAATAGAATTTTTAGTATAATTATATCGATTAATTTTTTATATATAATTTTTAAAGATGAAATTTTTAGGATAATTTTACAATGAAATTTTTATACATGTTTTTAATTGAAAAATTTTTGAATGTAATCTTACAATGAAATTTTTTAGTATAATTTGTACAATGACTTTTTTATACATATTGATAACGATCGAATTTTCAAAGAAATTTTTCAAAAATTTTTTTCAAAGAATTTTATTAAATTAAATTTTTGAGTTTCAGTGTTACATAGTAATGCCTAAGGTAGGTAGTAGTCATTCACAAGAGCAACCGATCTCCTCCACTCTGCAGCAACCCATCCTTCATAAAAAAATAATAATAAATAATAATAATAATAATAATAATAATAATAATAATAATAATAATAATAATAATAATAATAATAATAATAATAATACTTTCAGAAAACATAAAAAGTTAACTTACTTGGTATCAACTGCTGAACACTGATAACCCATACACAGTGAATAATTCATTAATAACTGAACAACAATCACTAGGTACTGTGTACAAAAAACTGAGTACTGTACAACTCTCTATATACATACTAGGCATTGAATAATTTACTTATTCATTAAAATGACATATTTAAATAACACCGATATTCAACCAACTTAACTCACTCAAAAAATAAAATTTTCTCTCAATTATTTCCCTTCAAAACACATGGTTATTCACACACTCACAATATGTTATTAATAACTAGTTACTGAACAAATCAATATCAATAACTAGTTACTGAACCAATAAATATTAATGATCGGTTACTGACCAACAAGTTTTGAAATAAAACACATAAAAGGTTGAACAAAAGGAATACAAGTTGAAATTATTTTAACTTCTTCACTCTCTTTCACATCATTGATGTCTCGAAATTGGTAAATTTTTTGGTTGCTTAGTTACCTTGTTGATGTCAAGAGAAACCAAATCCATTGTTATATTTACTTGGTATCAACTTCTGAATACTGATACACAGTGAATAATTCATTAATAACTGAACAACAATCACTAGGTACTGTTTACAAATAACTGAGTACTGTACAACTCTCTATATACATACTAGGCATTGAATAATTTACTTATTCAGTAAAATGACATATTTAAATAATATTTACTCTTTGAACACAGATATTCAACCAACTTAACCCACTTAAAAATAAAATTTTCTCTCAATCATTTCCCCTTAAAATACTTGGTTATTCACACACTCACAATATGTTATCAATAACTAGTTACTGAACAAATCAATATCAAAAAACTTTTACTTACCAAGAAATCTTTAAATAAAAGCACATAAAAATTTGAATTTCGAGACAGTCTTGTACCTGATTTATTGAAATTATTTTGTTAAACTTGATAGTTTTGTTAAAAGACTTTGAAATTTTTCTACTATTTTTGTAATATTTTTAATTGCGTCCAACAATGAACAATTATTAAAAGTTATTTTCAAAGATGAATGCCAACCTTTTCATTTAATTTGCACATTCCTTAAATAAATTAATTGCTAACACATCAAAAAAGTACTTAAATTTAATTTTATAGATTTTCTAATCTTTCACCCCCAACTCTTATTGTTTACTGAATGATTAATTAATTAGTAAGTACAATTAGTGGTTAACCTAATTGCTAGTGAAAAGAAACTTGATTAGAAAAAAATACTTAAATTAATTTCTCAAAACATATATTACTTTTATTGTACTTGGAATAAATTTTCATATATTTATTGAAAATGATTCGACTCTTTAAATTATTAACTCAAAGATGTTAAAGATTTGAATAAAACTGATATAAAAAAAAATATCTACCGCATTACTAAAATCAAATAACTATAATTTCTGATACCATGCTTCAATACATACATAGGTTCTTGTGTACTGATATCACTTACTGAAAACCCAAACTTATAAGAAAAATGTATGTGATTGTCTATTAGTCTTTGTAGAAATTATTTTTATTAAATTGTGGTAACTGGTGAATAGAATTTGATAAAAGTAGTGGGAAAGATGTAAATTTAAAATAAATTTGATTAAATTTGTTAGTTCTTTAAATAAAATTTTTTAAAGAAAGCTTCAACATAGTAGCAAATTTAAAAGAGAATAGTACTTATCAATTAAAAAATTAACCGAGTTGTAAAATAATTGAAAAATTTCTTAGATCATTTTTTAAAATTTTATAAGGTTGTTAGGTAATGGTTCTAGGTACTTGTTGAATGAAAATTAGTGTATGTTATCGACTGCTCACAGTATTTAATTTTACAATTTCCGGATAAATAATTATTAAATTCTTGATTCCTGGAAAAATTCGTAAATATTTAAATTATTCAGAAAATTGTCAATAAAAACCTAAATAATGGGTAACAAAAAAGTTTTAAATACTAGTCAATTTTAGTTTTTAATTTAATTGAATTACAAATATTTTAATAAAATCAAATAAATAGTTACATGAATCAAACAATTTCTTAGAACTGAAATCTTATCGATATATCCTGATTAACCTTAAATCAATGAAAAAAGTAACAATTTTCCTAAGTATCTTATAAATTCAACCAACTCAATCCCGTTAAAAATACTATAAATTCGCCTCTCAACCAATCATTTCTCTTCAAATGTTATTTTTCACTCCATTATATCAACTATAATCATACTTTTCATAAAAATCTATCAAGTAGATAATATTTACCCTTTGAAACCTAATATTCATTCCAGTAAATTCCTTTAAAAATATTATAAATTCCTCTCTTGATCAATCATTTTCCAACAAATAACAATATTTCAAGCCATATTCAATATTTTTCATAAAAACCATAACAATACCCATTTCTATAATATTTACCCTTTAAATAACAATATTTAACTAACTCAAGCCCCTAAAAAATGACAACAAACTTGTTCTTAATCGACTATTTTTCACTAAAATAAATTCCACTCTTGACTAATCTTTTCCCATCAAATAACACTTTCC
This sequence comes from Schmidtea mediterranea, assembly GCA_022537955.1. Classification (NCBI taxonomy): domain Eukaryota; kingdom Metazoa; phylum Platyhelminthes; order Tricladida; family Dugesiidae; genus Schmidtea; species Schmidtea mediterranea. The sequence continues at coordinate 252,630,198 of CM039680.1, read as the reverse complement.
CCTACTCTACCAACTATATTCATTATTTTTATAAAAATCACCTATTAAATAACGATACTTAACCGACTCAACACCTTAAAAATATCAACAAATTTGCTGTTAATCGATTATTTCCCTTTGAAAGATCATAAATTCTCTTCTTAGCCAATTGTTTTCCCCTAAAATAAAATTTACTCTCAACCAATCATTTCTCTTTAAATGAGATTAATCCCAGTTATATTCATTATTTTCATAGAAAATCACCGACATATCGATATTTAACCGAATAAATCGCTTAAAATCACCTTAAAATAAAATTCCTCTCTTGACCAATCAAATCCTCTTAAAAATATTATAAATTCGCCATTCAATCAATCATTTCTCTTTAAATTACAATAATCCCGGCTATATTCATTATTTTCATAAAAATCACCAACTTATCGATATTCAACAGAATAAATTTCTTGAAATTCATCTCGTGACCAATTATTTCCACTTAAAAGATCATAAATTCTCTTCTTAAACAATCATTTCTCTTTAAATGACAATATTTCCACTATCTCAAAAGATTTACACACATATTGATAACTATCTGAACAAAGCCCCTAAAAATATTATAAATTTCTCCTCTATTTTCTTCATTTATAAAATATTTATTCTTTGAACACAGATATTCAACCAACTCAACTCCCTTAAAAATGACAACAAACTTGTTCTTAATAGATTATTTCCTTAAAATATCATAAAATTTACTCTTAACCAATCACTTCCCTTGAAATCATATTTTCCACCACTGCACCAACAATACACATATTTTTGGTAATAACCTACAAGGTAAAATTTCTTTAGAAACCTATATTTAACCGAATAAGATCCTTTAAAATTCATCATTTGGATTATATTTACTATATGTATTCAACCAATCAAATTCCCTTAAAATAAAAATCTTAATTTTACCAAAAAAAATAAATTTTCTTTAAAGTATTACAAAATTGTTATCGATACCCAACATTTTCCATCGAAAATCACCACAATTTGATTCTGGCAACAAATTCAATCAAATAAAAAATTCATCAAAAATGACTAAAATCGAATAAAGTCTATGTTTCCCACATAAATTAAATTTCACTAAATTATTGTAAAATCATAAAATATATATCATGTTGCTCAAATAATTAAAAATTAATCAGTAAATCAAGTATAAATGCAATAAAAATTACCAGTCAACCCATAGATATAATTCAACGATTTTCATATATATACTGATAACCATGCTGAGCATCCTCTTAAAAATCTGGAAATTATACTACTTTTGTGATTGATATCCACGAAATCAATAAAATGGAAAATGTAAATAATTAATTGACCACCCTTTTTTTTACTGTAAAATCAATAAAAATTTTAGGTTTCACTAAAATATTTTTAAAAATCAACTGATTAATTCAACTTTTTAAATAGAACATAAAATTAAAATATCATTTACTATTCAAAATCTATCAGTCAAATTGAATTCTAATTGGTAAATAATTATCTAAAATATATGTTTCATAAACATTGATATTGACGACGTGTTGTGGTCAGATTGATTTAAATAAATATTTTTAAAAAATCAGTATTTTGTTAAATTATTTAATTTATTTCGTATATTTGGAAAACTTGTAATAGTTTTTATTTTTTATTATGAAAATGTTTTATAATTTTCATTTTTATTTTGAAAATTTGTTATAATTTGAATTTTTATATTATTATTATTATTATTATTATTTGCTATCGAGAAATAACTTTTATTATTATATTTTCATAACGAAGTTCCAGCGTGAAGAAACACGAAATATAACTTGACATGATTTGTTTTTATATTTTTAAATATATTTTTGTGTGTATTTATTATTAGTAATTCTTTGTTTTTATTATAAGTAGTGATATTAATCATAATAAGTAATAATAATAATATTAATAATAAGTAATAAACATATATTTAATAAAATATTATGTAATAATTAGAAAAATTATATTAATAATAATAATCGTAATAATCATATTAATAATAATAATAATTAGAAAAACCATAATAATAAAAATAATAATAATAATAATAAGTAATCATACTAAGTAATCATAATAATAATCATAATAATCATATTAATAATAATAATAATAATAATAATAATAATAATAATAATTATAATTATAATAATAATAAGTAATCATATTAATAATAATAATAATAGAATAAAATTTAAAAATATTAATAATTAAAACACTACTTATAAAAATAAGTAGTAAATTTAAATTACAAAATTTAAAAAAATATTACGACCTTGACCTACTTTTGAACGACCTTGAAAAAATAAGATATTCATCCAATGACCTTGAGAAAGTTATGATGAGTCATTGTCTTTGTTTTAATGACCTTGAGAAATTATGATGACTCACCCAATGACCTTGAATGAGTCACTTTCTTTGTTCAAATGACCTTGAGAAAATTTTGATGAGTCATTGTCTTTGTCCTACAAAAGTTTTAGTCTTTGTCCTACAACAATTTGTACTTTTAAACTTAGAAATAAATTTTTTGCCGGGAGGGGTATGTCTTTGTCCCAGCGGGCCACTGGGGTAGAGGGCCACAATCCCACTACTTTTATAAAGAACTAGATTCTTCCTGTGAATCAAATTCATCGGTAGTGTTGGACATAATATCTGATGATTATAGTAATTCGGGGTTTAGTCAGTAAAATTGTGCATGCCAATGAATACGCTTTTATTCCTTTTGTGGAAAGTACCTTAATACCAACATTCAATTGAAGATTTAGTAAATAAAAACAAAAAAGTCAGTAATCAAAAAAATTATCTGTTTACTTTTTTATAATAAATAAACCTCATTATATCTTTTTACAAGGGTTCCAAAGATCACAACATTCTACATATGACATGGTAAGGTTTTTATTTTATTGACCGTGCGGACAGATTCTATAAATCTCGTTATTCTTTCAAAATTATTTCCAACTGAAAAAATTAAAAAGAAATTACATAAATAACAAATTATTTATTGTATATTGCGTGCAAATCAACTGGGAAAAAGTTTTCGATGTTTTTAAAATTATTTTTGTTTTAAATCTTCATGAATTTGTCACCACAAATGACATTTCTTTTTCTCTTTGATTTTATTTTTCCTCTCACAATGATACGCCGACTCAAACGTTTTCGAGTTGCTTGTGGGTCCAAGGATTCTGAAATAATAAGTAATTATTAATAATTGCTATTCATTTCAAAATGTCTTCAATAAGTAGTTTAACGCGTTAGCTAGCAATGGCCAATTATGTGGTCAGCGGTGAACTTAGTCATTTCAAATCATCAGTCAACTTAAGGACATTAACATGCATAATGGAAGCTTTCTGTGGCGGGAAGGTTATATAACATTTTGACTTATTTTGGAAAAACCTTTTAATTGTCGTTGTAGGTTTATCAATATTTTGTAATATAATGCTCGATAGTTTCTAAGTGATTTTAAATACAGGATAAATCAATAAGTTTTGTTCGGAGAAAAATGTGTAAATTTAAAAACAGCAAAAATGTCAATCATCTATGTCAGAGAGATGTTCAAAATATGCCCCATTATGAAGGACACATCAGCACTATCGATCAGGTAGTTTCCTGATTACAGCGGCGAAGAAGCTGTGTGGTTTACTGTCCAACCAATCGTCCAGAACCACTTGAATTTCATCAGCTCCGTTTAAATCTCTGCCAAGAATCGCAGATTTCAAAGGGGAAAACAAATAAAAATCGGATGGTGTGAGGTCTGGGGAGTAAGGGGGATGTGGCAGAACAGTAAGACCAATGTCAGTAAGTTTTTGCACAGATTTGGCTGGCGTGTGAGATACTAGTGTCGAGGAGACAGTGAATTTGATGAAACCCACCACCAAGAAGACGGTGTCGTTTTTGTTGTATTGCTATCACCAGACGGGACAGCTGTTCGCAGTAAACATCGACAGTGATTGTAGAACACTGCGGCAGAATATCTATCATAATCACACCTTTACATTCCCAAAAGACGGACATGAGATGTTTCCTGGGTGAGGGTGTGCAGCGAACTTCCACATCAGGGGCATCACCTGCGCCTCTCCACGAACTGTGGTGATATGTTCCGTAGTTGCTCCAATAGATCCAGATTTCGTCCATTGTAATGAGCTGACTGAGGAAGTCATTAGCGGCATACTGTCTTTTTTAATTTTACAAATCTAAAACATATATACCATAGACACACAAAGTTACAGACCTATACACTCATTACAGTATTTGAAAGCTGAGTATGAGCACCGGACAAAACTTATTGGTTTATCCTGTAATATATAAAATAGAATTTAATTTTGACCAAAAACTAAAACATGTTAATTTAATTTAAATATAATTAGATCTAGTGCATTAAATCTCAAGTATTATACCAAATAAGCCACCAGGTTTTGGGAAATGAATGTCTAATTACGATGCATAGTATAATAAATAATAAAAATTAATGCATTTATTAATAAAATGTAAATGAAATCGTGCATTTCGAACTTTTAACTTTTACCATTTATAACAAGACTGTATGGTAACAAGGGATGTGAGAAATGTGATTTTATGAAACATCAATTTGATTATATATAATACATTTATACACCTCATTTACAATAAGATTTCATTTGACACTTGGTACTAAATGTAATCTATTAGATTTGAAATCAAGTTTAAATCTTTCTAAGGTTACAATTTTCCTTATTGCATAATGTCCCTAACTAATGATCACTGAGAACAATATACTAACAAAATTCTAAATTACAAAATGTTTTTGTCATTTCTGTAAAATGTGAGTATAATAATTTAAAATTAATTAACTAAGTAATTTTAAGATTGTTGAAATTTTAAAAGGTTTATGTAATTTTAATATTGTTAATATTGAAACCTCCTTTTATCTTGATTGTCTGATAGCTTGTACCCAGTTTCTGTGTTGAACTTGTAGTTCACAGAGGTAAGATTGTATCTACCATGGTTTCAAGTGAAAGGAGGTTTCAATATAAAGATTGGTCTTTTTTCTTGCCTTAAATCCAAACTTATTTGATGTCCAGTGCATCAGTATGAGTGTAATAACAGTGTTAACTACACTGTTTTTACACTTACCTGGGGCGAACAGAAATCTGAGCATCTCCTGCATAGTATTGATGAGAGCGATTAGCTGGAAATCAGTATACTATTGGGAATTGCACTGGATATCACTTAATGTATCGTATATTATATTGTATGTTGAAATGTATGATAGGAATCATGGCTCATTAAAAGAATTATCGAAGCTTCGAAAAGATATTTAAGCAATTTAACAAATAAAAATTGTTTAAACAATCATGTTATGAAATATATATTTTTGTGGAATTTGAATTTGAATTATTATTTACTATGATATCAGAAGAAAACGACTGCAATGTAGTTGCTACGTACAATTTCAATTTAGAAAAATAAAATCACATATGGACTTATATTTTATGGACATACCTATATTTATCTGGGCTATGTAAATCCGTTAGAATTCTCGTATTTCCATCTTTTCTGGGACGATTGCAAAACATCTAATAATTACAATATATAATATAATCAGATCTAGATCAAGCTTTAAAAGAGTTTAAAAAAAAGTTATACTTTTTTAAAAATATAATTTTGTTTAAATAAAATATTATCAATTTAAAACAACAGTATATGAATATTTAAATGTCCAATTGTTCTTATGATTGTTGCATAATTGTTATTATTATTATTATGTAATTCTTTGACATTAAAAATATAAAGTTTGCCAATAAATTTTAATATTAGCCCATGGCATTACATTTTTATTTCAATGTTACATGAAAATTGACTTTTCTCTTTCGGAAATTGCATAATTTATTCAATTTAAACAAGTATTTATTTTTAACAACGTTAGATTGGATTTGCAATGCTAACAACAAAATTTAATTTTACTAAACTAAATTTTGTTTTAAAGCTTTTTAAGTACCAAATGTGAAAAAACTTTACCCAGAGAAAAACTTCTATCATGGAAACTGATCGTATTCAAGATGCGACGAGCTCCATGCAACCCAAAATATGATGAAAGATTAATTGCAACTTATCCATAATAAGATAAAAACGCTAACATATGTAAATAGGCAAAACAACATCAGTAATTGCCATTTCTGAAAAAACTTATCTCTTAAAGTAATATTTGATTGATGCTGTTATGGCTTTTACAATCTCTAGTGCTACCCTACTGAATGCATCAATAAGGAGAATAAAAAATATATTTAAAAAAATCCATCACCGTAATATACTCAAACCTAAAAAGATGAAATATTTTTTTGATAAGTCTTGTTGATAAGAGAAATATGAACAGCTTTTCGTACGTGTACAAGTACATCTACAAGGCAAGAAATAATTAAGAAATAAAAATCTACAAAACGAAAACCATCTTAAACCGAGAACTGGGTGTATTATAGCAGGAACATTTTCCATGATTTCTCCATAACTAACCAATAAATGTAATACAATTACATATTACAATGTCGCGTGTGAATATACACACATACGAATAATTTTTTACACAGTAGATATGTTCCACAAAAATCCGTATAAAAACAGTTGTATATATAATAATTTGTTGAATAAATAATTCCTGTAAAAATATGTATTCATTCTTCTTTAGGACCGTGTTATTTCAAAATCATGTAAAATTTGTGTAAAAAGACTTGTGTGTACAGCTGTACGTTTCAAACACAATATATCAAGTGGCTCATTTTTAATATAATTGCAATTATAAATTATGAATAATACTCAGGGACGAGTAAATGAATAAAATGTGTAACCTGTAAAAGCACATCGGTTGTACATTTGTATGTAATTAACTCTTTATGGTAGTTTCACTTGATATTGTTTCACATTTCTGGCTTTGTTGATGTAAAGATTGTTTCAATGTTAAATATATTGAAAAAAATGTGTCTAAATCTTTCTTTCAAGATATCTATCAAACAAATTCTATAATCATCTTTAAGGTGAACCGAGGAAATCTGTGTAAAATATGGAAACGAATTGTCGGAGTTCTTAGATTGTATCATTATTAGGTCGTGTAAAAAGTTCCCGGGCAGCACCAAGTGAATTTACAAACCACTTTGCACACATGGAAGTTATACGTTAATAAACTCTTTTAACACGACCTATTACCATTGCTTGAATAAAACGGTTGGTTAATCATGTTTGCTTTCATTGTCATTCTATATGCTGAAATTGTAATCCAAAACTGCCCGGAACTTTTTAAACAACCTAGTATTTATTATTTATCCTAATGATATCTGTGTTGTTGACACATGTAATAATATTGCTTGATTTTCATTAATAAATTATTATTTATTCATATTACAATATATAATGAGTCTTACTTTCGCATAACCAAAGAAGAACATCTGGTTATCAAATTTATTCACGTAGCCACCGGTTTTCTTGAATGACTGAATACAATTTTAAGTAACTTTTTTATATAACGGAAACAATTATTATGTTTCTATGAGAACATAACACTAAATTATTTTAATTTTGATTAATTCATTGAAAAAAATTCCTCTTGGGGAATTGTTTAAATAATATTAGAAATATGATAATATTTTAAATTATAAACAAATATTGCAAAAATTCAAGTATAAAAAATATTTGTTACTTTCTAGAAACTCTTCATAATATAAATAAAATTTAAATAAATTACAATGTTAGCAATTTCCGCAATGTTTATTCATAAAATATGAAACATTTCGACCGATAAACGACCCTGATCACTCAACAAAATTTTAACTAGGCTTTCGCTTCTTCTGTGATTGATTTTTTCCTTCACTCCACTGTAGTCAACAAATATATTTATTTAAACAAATATTTTTCAAATTATATTTACCAACATTATAAATATTATAAATAAAAACTTTTAAATTTTTTTAAAAAATAAAAGTTATGCATTCAATTCCAAAAAATATTTTTTAATATTTTAAAATCTAATTCGAATTTCAGAAAAAATGTTAACAAATATATAACATTATATATATATATATATTAATTTAGTTAAATTTGGTTTGTGAGTGATCAGGGCCGTTTATCGGTCGAAATTTCATGATTAAATATTCCGGAAATTGGCTAACATTATTATTTATTTAAATTTAATTATATAAATGATTTCGCTACCGACAAAATAAGATTTTAAAGTTTATCTTCATAATAATTAGAAAAATTAATTAAATTAAATTTGTATTTATTGAAATATTTATTTTGCTTGATTGTGAATGCCACGAAATTTAAAATTATTTTCGAAGCCTGAAAAAGTATTTCTCTAAAGCTGAATACGAGAAGATTAAAAGAAATTTTGGCATATTAGGATTTTTTTTCGAAATGCCACAAGAAAACAGAAATATCAGCAAACCAAAGCGATGTGGTAAAAATAAGTTTTAAATTATAATTAGTATAAAATCGTAATAATTTCAAATAACCTTTTTCTCGTTTAAATTATAAATTAACAACGGTTAATCTGACTGCAAAGTGTGTTTTTTTGATTAATAACAATAAAGTATTTCAAACAATAAGTTTTTGTTAGTTATCAGCACTGTTACTATCTAGTTTTCACTTTACTAGTTACAACCGCATTGAACGATTAAATATTTTAACGGTTTTAATTAAGTGCTTATTGCAACAATTTGCGGATAACACCACTTCTTCAATAAAAGTTTAGAATTCACCATCACCTAATTTTTGGTTCCATTGTCCATATCTCGGTACAATTGATATAATTGTTTTTTTACATTGGCTTTTACATTTTTTTCAACTTGTTTTTCAATAATCCTTTGTACCTGTCTGATATTTCTCAGTTAAATAGCTACTTTTGACATCAAGAATTTATTGAAGTTAATATTCAATACGAATCAAAGATTTCTCGTCAAACTCAGTTAACGTTGTTGTTTGTTATAATTATATTTAGAATTTTCAATTTCGATCTTCATGAGGCTAATTAAAACAATTTTACAATGTTAAAACTAAGTATAATGGTATTAATTTATTGTGTTTTTATTAATTATAAAGTATTTATAAGCACTCTGACTCGAATCAAATCAACAAACTCCCAACACTAAATCGATTTATATACCAAAATTTACAACATAAAATTTAACACTGAACTCCAAAATTACCTTATTTAGAAAATAATTTAGTAAGCACACTTTTCAATTAATTTTGGCTTATATGTGAGAAATAATTTGACCTTTTTTAGTTATTAAAGATATTTTCCAAAATTTATGGCAGTAAAAATAGTTTTACAATAAAGAATTTTTAGCTTACCATATATGATATTTCCAGTGCCGTATTGTCTGCAATGTTCTCTCCTAACTCCAAGCCACCAGGTAGCTAATTATTATACAATTAAAATAATAATAATAATAATAATAATAATAATAATAATAATTATAATAATAATAATAATAATAATAATAATAATAATAATAAGTATTATATGTATTATTTACATTATATTCATTGTATTTCTCTACAAAACACGAAGTTCGTTCTTTAAATTTCCGCAAAGATGTTTTCCCCAGCAAATCTTTCAGATTTCCTTTTGAATCAAAATGAATCCCTAAATTGAATAAAAATTTTACTTTTTTTTATTCAAAATATTGAAAGAAAAAAAATTATTTTAAGGCAAGAAATTCTGAACAGTTGAGAAGCATGAAAATGCTAAAATTGTTTTCAACCAAGAAATGCACAAGGATTCAGACCTTTTCATTTAGTCTTTGATGGACTTAGAAATAGTGAGTGATTAAAAGTAAATTTCAAAATAAAATGCAACAACCAAATTTATTACATTTAAAAATAATAACTTTTGATAACAATTGTTGGGCTTAAACCAAAATTAAAACAAAATAATTGGAATACCAATTAAAACAATAAAAGATTGAAGTGAGGAAAATGGCCACTGCACATACACATGCACCACAAGCAGAAACTAAAAATAAAATAAAAACATCAAATAAACAAATTAAAAATACAACAAAATTAATTAAAACAAATATTAATAAAATCAATTTAAGCCTACAGATGCAAAAGGAAACATATATTAAATAAATAAAACTGCAAAAACATTGCAAAATAAGGTTTAGAAAAAACGTAGGCAGAAACTGCTACCAAGATACAAAATTTTAAGGCCTAAAAAGAATATTGAGTAAGAAGTAATAATAAAAACAGATTCAATGAGATAAAAATAATATATCAAAAATTCCCAAAAATCAATAAAAAATTATAAAAAATATTGTAAAATTAATAAAAACAATAAAAAGCCCTTAAAATGACGAAAAATCGCCTATTGGTCGCACACACACATAAAACAACTATATAAGCAGTGACCAAATTCATTACTTCAACTTTAAAAAACTTTTCAAATTTTAAAACTTAACTAAATCTTGACTTAATTCAATTTTTTTAAATATTGAAATTCGATTTTGGACGTGAGAATTTTTCATTGTTTTTGTAATTTTGCTATGTTTCATTTTTAAATAAATATTTGTAACATTATTTTTTAGATGATCGGGGTGTTTTCACCATTCGAGAGGTCCCTTAAATTTGTTAAATATTATGTATTGCAATAGCTTTTGAGAGGATAGGCTGGCGGTCCGTCTAACGAGTTTGCTTTCGTTAGTTGTGGCTGCGGCCGTGCACTCTTGACAACTCGGTTGTCCGCGTCGAGGCCTAGTCGTAAGACGTAGGACTTTACTCGCAGGGCATCATTTTACAACTCATAGCGGCTGATGGAAACGTTGGTTGGGATGAGCAGGTTTAAAATCTGGGAAGGGCGCCATTAGTTAAGGGTACTAGGATCGATCTCTAGTAGATCATTTAGGTATGCATTTTTATAAATCCTCTCCAAATCAAATTCGACCTGGGTAGTTAGGGGTAGAATAGTAAATTAATTTATGGTTAGATCAAACATTTTTGTTGATTTGTTGTTAACCGTATTACAGGGTAGTATCAGTCAGATTCGCTTCTTAGAATTAATTTTAGAATGCCATCGAATAAGATACATGATACAACAATATAATTCTAGCTAGTGTAAAAATTACTAAAATACGGAATTACTAACAAAATATATAGTGTATAGGTCGCCATACAACTCGCCTGTGGAGAAAGTAAAGTATAATAGGAGATCATCAACAGACTGAAACACGAGCCTATGATACTACCCCGAAAAATGTACACAGAGTTGTTTTTAATACTAGGTCTCATAGCGTTGAATAAATAATAATAATGGAATTTGCTAGTGACTATACCAAAACTCTCGTGGGCCGATCAATGTGATCGCGACCTACGTTTTTCAAATAAATCATAATTTAACGAAATTTAACAAACATTCTAAAATCGATAAAAATTAAAGTAATTCAGTATAACGTTGATCTAAATAATAATTTTGGACAATAAAGAAAAACAACAAATTAAAGGGCACTTGGTGCTCTCCAGAAGCTACCAAGGAACTTTACAAAAAGATCACGCGGCTCTCTCGTGACAGCGATGATCTCATCATTGAGAACCGAGCCCAGCGGATCACCATATTCGATCAGAGCGCTGCACTCCGTCAAATCTTTACGGAGAAAGAACTTCAAGCTCGACTACTGAGCAGGAATATGGCGCAACGCCTTGGTATAATTCCGACTCATCACTTGCCGGCAAATTCAGAAATTTCGATGGCTAATAACGAAGTCAGTACGCTCACAGATGGAACATCTCATCCAAACATAAACCTCCCGCACAAGCCGAATCGAAATCGCCGTCGACGGCAGAGGCATAGAACCGAAAACGCCCTGCTACAGGCCAATTTGAGAGGCAGTGAGGACATGGAATTGTGAGAGCTCTCAAACCTGATGATGACCGAATCTACAACTTCCAGAAATGATGACGAGCTAAGCGTCATTTATGCTCCTCGACAACCGGATTTCACTCATCCCGTCCACACCCCGGCACAAATTACAATTACCACAACTAGTCACTCTGCCGAGGCACCAATTATTATCCAAATATCCATCTTATCCCGAACAACTCCAGACCCAAAAATTCCTTCTATCCGGCGATCTTCGCCACAGATCGTCTCTGTCGTTAAACCGACAACGGTGCGAAATCTGAGAGCGAACAATTCCCATTAAAGTGGTTTAATTCCAACATCAAGGCCACCCAAACGTCGGTACCTTCCAGTGGACATTGATGGAGAGGACTGAAGCGAAATTTCCACAATTTATAATAAGGCTATCTTCACCAAAATGAATTTGATAATAAATAATATAGTGACCGCAATAAAATTTACGTTTTATTGTGAAAATCTAACTGTCAATCGATAAAAAATTTTTTTGTTGTTTTTGTAGTTAAACATTTATGCATGATTGGTATTTATCATATTTTTAGAATATAAATTCTTAATTAAAATTTATTCTGTTATTTAATTGCATTTCATAAAATTCGCTTTCCGTTTGTTACGATTATTTAATTAGGTTGTCTATTAGGCATAAAATCTTTCAGGGTAAAAATAAATATGGAGCGGAAAAATATAAAATTTAAATAATAAATGGTAAAGCAAATGAGGAAGTTAGTTAAATTCCTTACAGAAATTAACTGAAAATTAATTCCCAATTTTAGCTTACAATACAAGTATTCGATATCTTCACAGCCAGTTGTATTGCTTAAAACTTAAGAAATTGGAGGCATTTTCGGATTATTAAATTATGAGATAATGCGTAAGACCTTCCAACGGCCGCTTCGAACCCAAAATCGAAGGTTATTCAAAGAGTAGTATCGCTAACGATGCTCACCTGTTTGAGTAGCATTCGGCTGTCGTACACATTACCAGCATGGATTGATCCATCAGTGTATGATGGTAATTCGTAAATTATGTGGTGTGCGAGGGAAATTAGACCCTATAACAGAGAGGTGTACAATGTTAGTAAGCGTTAGTAGCCATTTGTTTAAAAACATTCCCCGTACACCAGCACAATAAATAAATAAATTTCTGTTATTATAACTACAAATCCTCAAATCATACGAGATTCTTTTGCTTAATGAATTTTTGAAGAATTTCTATATTTAAATATATATAAATAATAAATAAATTTGGCAAAGATTTAATTAAAAGATAACGCCAATAAAAAACTCTTCGTACGAAATATTTCGATAGCATAACTATCATCTTCAGATACACAAAACCAATTAAAATTTTATGAATTATTAACTTGTAATTTAAACAAATTAAATTAATATAAAAAAATAATTTGTTTAAATTATAAGTTAATTCCTAACTTTAATTTGGTTTTGTGTATCTGAAGATGATAGTTATGCTATCGAAATATATCGTACGAAGAGTTTTTTATTGGCGATATGTTTGATTTATATATATATATATATATATATATATATATATATATCCATTTTATTTTGTACACAATATTTATAAGGTTCGTTGGTGAAATAGGATATTAATAATTATTTATCTAACTCCAAGTATGCTTTGATAACAACTATAAACAACACCAAACATTTATTTGAATTCATTGATATGTACAATCTCAACTGCGTTTAAATATTTTAAAAGTTGTAATTAATACCTTGATGTTTTGTATTTTAGTGTTTTCTTATTAGTTTTTATTTTGACTGATTTCATTTGTTAAGCACGATTGCATAATTTTTGTTTATTATATAAATACATTTCCTATTTAAATGAGTAGTAACCTAACAATAATGGTAAAACTGTCAAAATATATTTTACATACATATATATATATATATATATATATATATATATATATGTATATGTGACTTACCCATAGAATCAAATCCGTGTGAAATTTCATGACCAATTATAAACCCAATTTTACTGTATTTTTCAACGTTACTCATATTAAGCTGAAATATTGGACCTTGAATGATGCCCATGGGCACATTAATTTGATTCCTTTGAAAGATGTAATATGCATTTATTTCAAACCCGGTGAAATATCTAAGATCTGAAATAACATTTATTAAAATTTTAAATATATTTACTCATTTAGAGGACCATTTAGTAATGATTTTAGATTGTTTTTGTAATTAAACTTGACAGCATTTATCATGTTATTGAAAAAATCATTTTTGTTAATTTTTATCTAAATTGGTTAATTAAAACAATGAAATTTAATAATGTATAAGGGTAAATATAGAAACCTTACCGTGTTAAGTTTATAAGGAACCAGTCTTTTATTTTGTATTTGAAAATCTTTTTAGTAAAATTAATACAGATTTTTTCTAGTTAGTATTAAATTGCATTTATAAACTTACTTGAGAAACAATGTAACTTTATTGCGATCTCAGTAACTATTGAAAATGTACTTTTATTGCATAATTAATTAATTTATAATAATGTATTATAATCAACTCTCGTACAACTATACATTCTAATGCAGGTATGCATACGGCCCACAACAAAGTTTATTGCGGCCCAGAAAAAAAATTTAATGATTATTAAAATATTGAGTCAAAACTAAAATTCAAAAGAAATGTTCAATATAATTTATGGAAGGAATTTTTTCGATGTAAATATGTTAACAAATACATTTATTTATGTCTATAATAATTGCAAAATCTTTACATTCACAACAAAATAAACTAGCCACTGTATACAAGCATATTTATTTCTATTGATTTACTAGTGCATATATGCATTTTTATTAATAACCAATGTTTTAAACTTAGTAATTGTTTTGCGACCGTTCACTAGTCTAAAATTTTTAATGTGGCCCAAGATATGGGTTGAGTTTTAGACGTCTGTTTTTATGTGCATACAATATATTTTGATTAAACACTTAAACTTTTATTTTTTGCATGTTTTAAACTTTAACTACCGCAAGTACAGCGAGGTAACATCGGCGAAAAGTTCAATGTTGCTGTATTATTGGTTATGGGCGTTGGTTATACACTATTTTTCAGTATAAGCTGATTTCATCATATACTTAATTTCTCTAGAATACAGTCAATATATACTATTTTTACAGATTATACAGAAATCCTCAAATCAATCTGTTCAAAGTTCCAAGACCCAGAAAACGTATTAAAATTTGTTGTTTAGATCATTGTTTTATGAAAAGATACATAATATATACATATATAAATTCTAAGTTATCATCACAAAGGACGTGGCTTTCAAGTTCTAAGTAAGACTAAATCTGAATACTATTGAATAGACCTTTGTATCTACTTTTAACAACCCTTCGAGGAAATTTTTTTTATTATTTACTCAATGCATGATGTTTACTTGGTTCTCAATGTTTACTTGAGATTATACGTAAAGCCAATGGTAATTCATTTTATTTATATGTACATATAAAAAAAATTCTAATATAATTTTTTTATTTGAATTATTTTCAGATAAAACCAAAATAATTGTTGCATTATATTTTTTGTTATGTTCTTCATTAATTAATTTGTATTAAATGATTGTCAAAAACATTTATATTTTTCATTTTTTCCTCGTTATATCCCTTTGTACTTTTTTTCAATTTAATTCTGAAGGTGAATAAAGATGCAGGAGAAAATGATGATAAACATATTAAAAAAAATCACAATTATTTCATCAACACATTTCCTGACTTTTTATGAAATTTAATTCCGCATTTAAATAGTGAGGAACTATTCACACTTCATTTGGAATTACTAAAGCTGATGTTAAATCCATTAATTTAGGTGTTCGCAATTTTGCCAGTTTTATTTTCTAGTACTTATCTAATGTTGTGCTGGTGAATAAAATAGTATTTTTATTTTTTCTATTCTTGATATTGTTGGTATTTCATTAATTCACGATTTGAAAAATCAAGTTTTCATTATATTTTCATTAATTTATTTTGATTAAAATAAAAATATTAATTAAATAAAAACATCTTGCCGATTTTTCGTGAATTAAAATGAATTTCCTATCTGCTACAACTTCAGGATAAAAAATATTAATTCTCATCGAATCTATCTAAAATGTAAAATAATGTCGAAGAAAATAAGAATCAAGTTAGTCTTACTTTCTCCACAAGTCTGTCCTTGTCTGAACCAGTGAGCCAGAAAGAACTTTTAATTTTTAACCTCAAATTTTCAGTGAGATTCTGAAATATTTGAATGATCTTAAGTCTTTAGTCAGCTATTTCTAGTAAAATTCAAAGGATTCTTACACCCTGTTGTTGTTGTGGGATATTTTTCACTGACGATGAGTACAATGACGTGAGGGATAACGGGAAATACTGGTTCGCAAGTTGCAAACAAAAGTTTTCTCTGGTCAGGATCAGCTTCCTTTTTGGTTCTCGTTGTTTAGCTACATTTATTTTAAGAAATCTAAGACTCTTTTATTAATACTTGTTTTTGCATACGAAAAGTCAGTTAAAATATTTTCAAAATACAAATGCTCTTCGTGATGCGAACGGAAAGTTTTGACAAGTTCTAGCATCGAAAAAATGGTGGTCCATTTAAAATAGTTTTCTACAATACTAATTATTTATTATTTTATGAAATAAATAGAATTAATTAGCAATTAATCAAAACCTAAATGGCAATTTTATGAACTCAAAGTTTATTTCGTTAATTTTAAATAATTTTAGTTGAATGATTATTTTTAATTTAATAAGGATTTATTTTAAATAATTTTTAGAACTTACGATGGGTTTAAATATAAAAATTCAGAAGTTTGTTTAAATGAATATATAAAAATCTTATTTATTAGTGAACATTTTGATTATTTTCCAAATGTGTTAATTTTCTTCAGTTTTTCATATTTTTTTCAGTATAATTTAACAAGTTTTGGTCAAACCTTTAGAAAATATTTATAAATTTATTTCTATTTCTTTTTTGATGTTGGAAAAGAACATCTCTTTCAAAATCTTTGTAGTTTTATTTACAATTTAAAATAAGGATATAATTTTAAGTGAAATTTCTGTAATGTTAATGTTTTTATTTAATGTCATAATATATACCATTTCCAAACTAAATATTATAAACACAGTAAAAGGTGTCTATGGCCAAATGCACATACAGATAATTAGTTGTGGCATGCGGTCATAACCATTCTACAACTAAAAAATACATCCACTTCGGTTCATACTCATAAATTACAAATGAATACACGATTTTGAGTTAATTACCCGTCTTGCTGGGATTTATGAATTAAAAATTGGTATGACTCTTAAATTTAAAAGGTAAACCTTTTAAATTGGTGGAAAAATGTGCGTGGGTTAAGGCCTATTTAAAGGATGGGTTTAGCTATTAAAGGAAAGTAGGATATAATAATAATAATAATGTTAAGATCAAAAAGTGGGGGCTACGATCTTAACACAGTTCGTTTTCTGACTCCAAATATAAAAAAAACAAAATATGATAATTAAAATGAACTAATACACAAAAATATAAAAAGGTCGGTTGCGGTTCTATATAAATAAATAAGACAAGTCAATTAATTACTTACAAAATTTAATTGGCGTTATGACAAAATTTACAAAGGTTTATGTGTACAATTACAGGTTTTGAAAGAAATCCGGATCAAACGATCCCTGCCAAATGGCCCGCAAAAAGTCGATGGTCACTATGCCGACGCAACGACTTATCCTAAGATCAGTGGGTAAGTAAGTTTAATTTTGAGGCACCCCAAATACCACGAAAGCTGTCAACTGCTTTGGGTATTGTTGATTTTAGAATTAATTAAATTATTTATAAGCCAGATTAAGGAATCCGCTTTTAAATGTTATTTTAATTTTAATTAAATAAATAATATGTACCAAAATCCTCCTCTGGATAATGAGTATCCAAAATTCAAGAATAATTTTTCAAAACTCTTTCTGATTTTTTCGACAAAATTCACGAATAATTTTTCCAAACTTTTTCCCTCTAATTTCCTTTTCGAATAAGAATGATTTAAATAGTTTTTCGCAGTAACGATTTGTTAGCTTTGAATTGAGTGGGTTTCTTCGAAATGACAATACTGATAGGCCGTTTAATGAGTTTCAAATTAAACTGTTAAAATCAAATTTTTTTTTCTTTGAGTACAATAATTTGCAATTTTCTTCTCTTGTAAATTTCTCGAAATATTTTCCCCAAAATAATCTATTTTTCTTTTTCTTAAAATCAATTTTCTATCGACTTAAATTAATCTGGTCCTCTTTTATATTGCTTTCGATCGGCCTCCCAAACTAAAATACTTCGATATTTATATTAAAATATTTAGGGTTAATTTATCTGTAAATTACTAAATTTATATTTAGGGATTAAATAAATCACTATTTTTAGATTTACGTCATCAAGAATCCAATTTTAGTAATTTCTTGATGACATACTTCCATATAAAATTAAAATAATCTAAATTTAGTAATTTTTCTATGACGTCACTGAAACGTCATTTTATTATTTGAAACGTCACCGTTTAGTGACGTCAAACTGACTAATATTTTTAGGCTAAGAGCCTATTCTTAATAATAATAATAATAATAAAATAATAATAATAATAATAATAATAATAATAATAATAATAATAATAAAAACAAATAAAAATAATAAAAACAAATCGATAAAAACAAAAAGCAGAATATTAGGGATTTTATGACTTTAAAAAACTTAGCTAAAAAAAATATAAATATCTGTAAGTTTGACAAAGGAAATGGGATAGTTATTCTTGACCATGATGTGTATGTAAATAAGTTGAATGATTTGTTAAATTCTCCTCAGTTTGTGAAATTGCCAAAGGGTCGGAAGAACGGAAAATTGCCTCCTCTTAAGGATGAAGAGTTTGTGCAAAAAATGTTAAATGGTTTTATTGAGAAGAAGCTTATTGATGAAGAGGTAGGTAAGTCTATTCGTCCAATAGGATCGCAGCCAGCAAAACTATATGGGCTACCAAAAATCCATAAAGATGGTGTACCTATGAGACCAGTTTTGTCGATGGTTGGTACTGCCCAGTATAAAATAGCAAAGGTTTTAGATGGATTATTAAAACCGTTAATGCGATCAGAGTTTGAATGTAAGGATAGCTTTGAGTTTGTGTCTTGTATTGCAAAGCTATAAAAACGAAGTATAAATGATGTTATGGTTTCGTTTGATGTTTGTAGTTTGTTTACGAATGTACCACTGGTTAAGACGATTGACTTATGCTGTGCGTTGTGGAATGAAAATGATTCGGAACATCACATTGTGGATAGAATGGCATTTCGTAAACTTCTTGAATTTGCTACTTCAAATGTCAATTTTCTTTTCAATGATGAATGGTATCAACAAATAGATGGAGTCGCTATGGGTTCCCTTTTAGCACCAACGATGGCATCAACATTTTTGGCTAGTTTGAAAAAGAAAATTGTTTCTTTCCAATTTGAAAAACCTTGTGTTTATAAAAGGTATGTGGATGATATTTTTCTTATATTTGAAAACCAGAAACATGTAGAACCGTTTTTGCATTTTATGAACAGTTTACATAAAAACATTGTATTCACATGTGAAACGGAGAGAAAGTCATCAATTGCGTTTTTAGATTTGTTAATTCAACGCAAAGATAAACAGTATGAGACAGAGATTTATAGAAAACCAACTGATACTGGTCTTTATACTTCTCCAGAAAGCTTTTGTGAATTTAAGTATAAGAGAAATATGGTGAAAGGATTGATTTATCGTTCATGGGCTTTATCTTCTACTTTTGCTAATTCGTTAAAAAGTGTTGATAAATTGGTTGAGTTGTTGATAAAGAATGGATATTCTAAATCATTTTTATTGTTGATGATAAAAGAGACTGTTGATAAATTGATTAAAAATCCTAAGGATCCATGTTGTGGAAAGTCTGAATGTAATTTGTCGGATGGGTGTGAATTGAGTGTTGGTCTGGGTGATGGTAAAAATGGATATAAAAAAATTGAGCCTAAATATGTGTTAGTATTGCCGTAATCTGAAGGTTTTACAAATTATAAAAGGAAGTTAAGTAAACAGATGGGAAATTTAGAGTATAAGATCGTCTCTAATTCGTGTAAGGTACGCAATATGTTTATTAATAAATCAAAAACTCCGGTTGGATTGTGTTCGGATCTCGTTTATCAATTTACATGTAATGGGTGTAATGTCACATACATTGGAGAGACTTCCCGTCATCTCTGTACTCGAGTTCTAGAGCATTGTCGATTGAAGGGTTTCAAATGTTAGTGAGCATGATAGAGGCTGTAAAAGTGATATAGGAATGTCTGATTTTAGAATTTTGTTGAAAAGTTTTAATAATTATTGGGAACGCGTGATATGTGAAGCATTGCTGATAAGGTCATTGGATCCAAAGATTAATGTGCAAAGTGTTGTGACTACGAATGTTTAGAATGTTTTTAAATAGTTTACGTATGTTAAATCATGTTTGTGTTTTTAATATTATTAAAATAATTGAAAATTTTAAATTACATTAATTTTTAAAAATTAGAATATAAATGAAAATTTTAAAATTTTAAATTAATTAAAAGTGAATTAAATATATTTTTAAAAATATTTATTTATTTATTAAAAAATAAATAAATTAATAAAAAATAATTTGTTTAAATTAAATGTTAATTCATAATATTTTTAGTTGGTTTTGAGTACCTGAAGATGATTGCTGAGCTATCAAAATATATCGTACGAAAGGTTTTTTATTGGCGTTATCTTTTAATAATAATAATAATAAATAATAATAATAATAATAATAAATAAATTAAAAAAAATAATAATAATAATTGAGAGAAAGAATATAAAAATATATGGATGTGGCTATTTATACATACTGTATGTATATGCAATTGGCTATTTATACATACTGTATGTATATGCAATTGGCTATTTATACATACTGTATGTATACGCAATTGGCTATTTATACATACTGTATGTATTTCTATATATGTATATTATTACAATAAATATTAAAAAATAAAACGATATTTTTCTATAATTAAGTAGTTTTTATAAAAATAATAATATCAATAAGCTTTTTGGTTAGTTAGTACGTTATACGTAACTAAAAAGTATGTATAAATAGCCAATTGTGTATACATACAATATGTATAAATAGCCAATTGCGTATACATACAGTATGTATAAATAGCCAATTGCGTATACATACAGTATGTATAAATAGCCACTTTCAAAATATATTCATTTAAAACAAAACTTACCGGAAACTCTCTTTTGAATTCAAATAATATTCTAAAACTTTGCAAGTTTTTATAACAGATTTTGCAGATGTCATTTGAATAACTACAGGTTTCAATTTTGCTAGATCAGCAACATTATAGTAAATTTTCCAGATTATGTCCCAGTCAAACTAGAATGATGTCATTATGAAAGAATTTTATCAAATTTATACATGTTTTACTCACAGCTGGACAAAACCTCCTCAAATCTTTGAGCGTTATTTGCTCAAATCCCAATTCTGATGATTCGCCCCATAGCTAAATTGCATTATTTACAATATAATAATAATATTTACTGATTTTATATAAATAAATGTCAAATGAAGAGTTTATGGAATTAAGACATTGCGAACAAGATTAAAAATAAATGTTGGGCTAGTCAAAATTCCAAAATTGTTAAATATAAATATTTCGTCGATTAAAACAATTAAACCCATTTCGGGTTGTTTACCTTGAACTAAATGAATAAAGAAATTGTAGTTTTGATAAGGCCTTTCCTATGGGAAACTTATTAAACTTTGAAAAAAATAAAATCTTGAGTGTTCACAAAAAAAAGCTTTCTGTAATTAATTAAAATATCTAATTTACTTTTATTTCAGACTCTATACCAGTCGCTCATATCCTTTTGGAGCTTACGGAGCTCTTTTGATTATAAGAATAATTTCCAGACCACCAAATTCATAAAGATAAATCTGATTTAACAAGAAATGTTATGAACATAGCTTCTAATTATACAGGTTACAAAATAATATAAAATAGAAAATAAATTCTGCTCTAGTTTAATATTTTTATATGTTTAAATCAAAAAAATGCCGATCAGTGGTGAAAATGGTCTTAATTATAAATAATATTTATTTATTAAATAAATTAAACAACAATTAAAATTTTTTTTCAAAACCTGATTAAATTTAGAGCAGGGGTTCTAAATCTTTTGGTAATGAGAAGCACTTAGTTTTCTCAAAATGTTTGGCGGTATACCTGGATTCCTTTCAACCAAGCACCGATTGAGAACGTAGGTGCAAGATTTGCGCGATGCGCAAAACCAATCTCAACTTTATGGTTGGTGTTGCAAGGAAAGGAGAGGCCTCCACACCGCAAGAACTTTTTTAATTGCAATTTTAAAAATTTTAATGTAAAAATGAAATTAAATTGAATTCAGAAATAGCATTTATAATAGCACATAATCTATTATAAAAATAATAATTATTATTATACCAACCTTATTGAAAGACAACGACTGATTCACTACAAACTGTACAATAAACAACCTCAATTGTTTTACGTGTTAACTTATGAAATATACTACGAGCTTTGCGATGATAAATGTGTTTTAGTCACATATTACGTCATTACGATGTATTCAATGAATACAGAATATAATAAAAATTATTTTGAAGTGATTTTTAAAAGTGTAACATTTAAAAGAATTTCACTGTCTTTTTAACGAAAATAAACAAAACAAACCAATCTAACGCAGCTGTAGTCTCATTCTACGATGTACTGAAAGGCAATTTTTATCAAATAATATTAAGAATATCTAGTGTTCTCTAATTTGTTTATTATTATTATTTATATTTAATTTTTGGAGTGTTATAGTACAACTTAATTTGTAATTCTTAATATTACAAAATGCAAATTTTATACATAATATTTAATACTATTTTTTTCTGAAAATCAAAGTTTGGTAGAACACTTCATCTAATCCCACTGAACACTAGTGGAACACCGGTTAAGAACCACTGATTTAGGGTAATAAAATGATTATAATTGTTAGATACAATTTCTTATGGTATACTAGTTTTGAGGTAATTTGTCATTCATTAGGTCATGACGAAACCGATTAATCTTGCAGCCAGCTGCACCTTACAACCAAACTATATATGATATTACTATTGTCCAACCATTGCAAACATTATATCTATGTATAAAAATGCAAAGGAAATAAATTAGAAGTTACAAAAGGATTTTAATTCGAATAATTGCCGATCACCTGAATCATACTAGAAAATAATCTGTTCACAGACATCGTTGAAAGTGTCAGCCAATGAATAATATTAATAAAATTGTGCTCAAGAAGTCAACAATCTGAAAATATTTTAACTGACGAAATATTATATTGTCTTTCAGCCAAGGTTGAACTTATTTTTATTAATTATTTAACAAGAAGAGTAATAATAATAATAATAATATCAGATAAGTGACTAACAAAATAAGCTCTTGCTGCGAAGTAATAATTATATTTTTGAAAAATGTTTCGATTATTACTTCGGAGCAAGGGCTTATTTTGTTATTCACTTATCTGATATATTAATTTATGCTGCTACCAAGGAATCACCGTTCTATAATAATAATAATAATAATAATAATAATAATAATAATAATAATAATAATAATAATAATAATAATAATAATAATAATAATAATAATAATAATAATAATAATAATAATAATAATAATAATAATAATAATAATAATAATAATAATAATAATAACCTTATCAATCATATATTCAAACTTCATTATGTTCAAGGCGCCGTTTTCGTCAAGTGATTCGCCTAAAACATTTGCCCATTTTATTAACTGTTTATTTATTAGAATCCGTTTTATCTGAAAGAATGAGTTTTAATATATTATTTCCTATAAAATATTTTATTTATATATTCCTAGCCATTTAACCCTATTATCAATTATCCCAACTATAGTAAGCTTGAACTATTGAACTTAATACGTTAGGCCCGAATAAATTATCTAAACGATAATGGTAACTACGGAGAGTTTTTTAATATTTATTCATTACCAAAAATATTTTTATTTTCAATTATAAATCGAATATATTATGCACTAGCAGTATCATCTGGAAGCTGTGGAATCAAAGAACACCTGGAATACTAATTTCACCTCTTAATCATTAGAAAATTGAAATTCTTGTAAAGCATCTGTCTTAGAACAGAATAAATAGAAGTCATACGAAGATTGGTCTGTACAACTTTCTATATGCATCATAACTCCGATATATATGTTGGAGAACGAGGGTAAACCTGTCACCTCACTCATCCTGAATAATTATTAGAAGTTATAAGATAAATGTGCATACAACAGATGGAATCTAATTGACCCAACATCAAAATAATTCCCAAAACTTTAACCAAATTCCCAATCTAATTCAAATCCCAACTCAATGTAAATAATATTGTATAAAAAGGATTATTATGGTCTACTTACATTATTTTGAACTCTATTTCATTATTATTTTTACGGTGTATTAATTCATCTATGTATTTTTATTATTATTTTCATAGTGACTCTATTTATGCTTTATTCTATTGTGTAGATCTCATCCTTGACTAATTTTATTTTATTTTTGCGTTATTTTATTATGGTCCATATGTTTTTCAAAAGTTGTTAAAAATAATATGTATTTTAATTGCTAATGTATCATACAGATCTGCATTTTTTGTATTACATACCAGTTGTTACATGATGCATTTTTATTTCAATATTCATACATACTTGGTTCAATAAATTCATAAAAATGTATATGTCGGATGATGAGAGTAGACCCATCTCCACACTTGTGGTAAACAAATATTATCGAATGGAGTCAAAGAGCTACAGAAAGACGATGAGATTCAGTCAACCAAATCAAATGTCAATTCCCAGAGTTCAAATCCGAACCCAGTGCAATCCCAATTTAATGCAAAATAAATAATGTGAACTATACCCAATGGCTGACAGGTAAATTTTTTAATAAAGTATATTTTAAGGCTTGGATTATGATCTCGTATATTTATGAGATCATTATTCAAGCTCTTAAATAATACTTTTCATCAACGTGTATTTTAAATTTACTTTTATTAATTTTCTTTTGGTTTTTTTAGTAATTTATGCCAATTTATGTAAATTAATGGAATTATTTTCGAAGTCCGATTAATTGAAAACTAAAATTTATTAAAATAAAATTTATTCTTAAAAAAGTTTCTATATTCGAATAAACTATTTCTCTGTTCCTTGGAAATTCGTTTTGGCTGCCATCTTTTTTACCTTTTGACAAATCCAAATTTTTGATATTTACTGATTTTATAATTATTGATTTTATGAGGCTTCCCAAATTTATAAAAATCTTCCCATTTACAATGGTATTAATGATTTGGATTTATTATACTTTTATAAAAAATATTATTTTTAAACTTAAGTTATCGGGAAACTTATGTTTTCAGTTTTTTATAACTCTTCATTTGAAGGCTCTGGTTCCACTGCTCCTGGTAAATTGCAAATGATATAAAAAATGAATTTATTTTAAGTACAAGTTAAATGTTACATTGTTATTTCTTCATCTCCTCAAAAACCTAAAGTTTCAATGGATATTTTTGAAATATCTGAAAAGTTTTAAAAATATTAAATTGATTAATTTCATGAAAAATCTTACGAAATTATTTCATAACTTTCTCTACAACTTAAAGTAGAGTTATTGGTATTTTTTTCAAAAAAAAAATTGTCTAAAATGTTATTAAAAATAGTTTTATATAGAGTTTTTATTAATCTGAACATTTCTACATTTTGAAAGTTTGCATGCATTATTTACTATGTATAATGTTTTTATGTTAAAAAAAATCTCTTCAAATTCCTTCCTTCCGTTTTTAATGAACTGAAACGGGTGTGTATGCGATTTGAAATTGAGCTAGCGTTTAACAGATTAAGAAATAAAGTATAAAAATGTCTCACTTCTAATTTCGTTTGATTTTTCTCCTTTAATAAACTTTGTATAAGATAAACTTGCGGTCGAGATATCTAAAAATTATAAAAAAATTAAATTTTGTTAATCAAAATAAATTTCAGACATAAGAAATAATACTTGGAAAATTTCGATAAATTTTATTTTGAAATTTGATAACATGTATTTATATCTATTATGATCGTTGAAAAATTATATTTAGTTTTGCGTATGTGTGTTGTATGAGAAACGGAAGAACCCAGTTGAGTCACCAGTAAAAGGGTATCAGGACAGTCTGGAGTGTCTGTTTGTATTAGTAATATTATAGTACAATAATATGATGATAATAAATAAAATATATTCGAAAACAAAATATGTAGATTATAATAATTGTCACTTGATATATGCTTTTGTCTTCTCATGTCTTCAATGAAATTTTGATAGACCTGACGAAATTATAATTATATAAATTATTCAGAGTTCTTGATTAGTTTCTTTGACAGTGTGAATATTCAAAATGTCCTTGATTTTCCTACTGAGTAGGACATCTGGATTTTGTTTGGAATAGTTTGATACTAATTTCAATCAATTTTTTATTTTTCGATTTCTTTTATTTTAATTTTATTTTTGTTTTTAAATTTTCTTCCCTATAGTAATTTTTTAAATTTATTACTATAGGGGTATGGATTTTTTATTTAAAACTAATTATTTAACAAGAACATTATTAATCACAATCACATGAATAATAATAATAATAATAATAATAATAATAATAATAATAATAATATTAACCACCATAATAATAACATGCCCAATAATGATAGTGAAAACAAATTTTCTAATTCTTTCACTGGGACTCGAGTTAATGGTTTTGTTATTCAAATGTAATAGAAACCAGTAGAAAAACAAAAAAACGAGTTTAAAAATTGCCAGTTTGTCGAAGAAATAAGATTCAACTGTATTAGACAATCGAAAATGGGGTTATTATATATATTAAACAGAACTGAATGTGAGCCAACTCCAATCAATTCGGATACAAAAAATGGTAATATTATTATTATTGCACCTACAATTTAAGCAAAGAGTACAGATATAAAAAGATTGTATTGAGTAGTGTTTTAATTGTGTTGAATTCAAATAAAAGTTATTATGTTAGGTATTCTTGATTTTAATAATAATATAGTTATTATAGCACTAAGGGAGAACTGCTAGGAGATATATTTAAGTAAGAGGTACTCAATCCAACCTCTTCTGCAATGTGAATTCTTGTCTGTACAATAAACAACGAAGTCAATCGAACTTTTTAGGAAAATTCTACTAACATAAACGATCAAATACCTTCAGGTACAACCTAGGAGGAGTCCGGAAATCTTATATGACATGTCAGAAGGGATAAATGATGAATTAATTGAGACACCAAACGCTGAAAGAACATTATCAGGCAGATTTACAATTGTCCCCTCCCTTGCTTCAAAGACTAGAGAGAAAGTTTATTTATATACCGACTGCCTTCAATTTCAGAATATTTAGATTAGTGAACAAAAGCATTTTATTTACTTGCTAATTTAGTTCTTGCTCAATGAAAACTTTTGAATTATATAAAAATTATTAATAATAATAATCAACATAATCAATTTTCTATATAAATTAATAATTAAAATTAATGAAAATTAAAAATTTTAATGGGAAAGTCTTCTTAGTTTGGCTGTTATTATTTAAAAATTATTTCATGGTTCCATTTGAAAATAAATATTTAAAGGTCCATTTTGACCCGCCGGAAATTATTGCCAATATTTATTTTGTAATATTTCTTGAACCAAAACTTTCTAAGTGGGAGAAAACCTTACAGATCAACGTACTGAAAGAAGGAATCATTCAGCTGAGTTTTGACCCAACTTCTGATTTATCTCGCATAGAAAACAATAAATTTAAAATAATCAAAAACCTACAAGACAGTTCAAATAAGATTTGTATCATGACAAGTTTTTCAAAAGCTGAAACTTACAAAAAATGGTTTGTTCAAACTTTATATAAAGGTAAACTGGTTGAAAGTACACGGATACCGTTACTGAAACCGTTGGAGTACAACATTATCCTCTCTTGGGACCATTTGACTGATAAGAGAACCAAGAAGTTCATGCCGCTGGAAAACGATATTATTAAAGTCTATTGTGTATCATTAGAAACGAACATCGACATTCCCGTCCGGATCGGTATGCCCCCAAAGGCCCTCATTGTAGCAAACGATTCGTTACCGCGTAATTCAGATATTTTGTTTGTTAAATTAACGAAAGATATTTACAAAAACTCGGTCACTTGTTCTGTGTTAAACACGAATTTCTTTGTCGAGGATGCGACAATGTTGAATTTCATGATCCAAACGGATTTCAGTCTTCCACCAGCCAATCGAATTCTGATGATTTGCGTTATGTGTTTCAGTATTTTCTTCGTGGTTTTTACAGTTATTTTCGGTTCATATGTTTTGATTTATTTACAACGCCAGTGGACTACGCAAAACCTGATAGATTTTCAGGCCATTCATTTGCGAGAAAAGGTTAGCCCATTGGAGTTAGCCGCTATGATAAGGTCTTCGATGACAATGGCTTCACCGGAAACCCTATTGTAATAAAAGCTTACCTGAGGAATGTTTTTCACTGTGTCAAATGAGTTTATTGATGTTGCCAGTGTAAATAACTGATGAAAAGGTGGTTGGCTTTTAAAAAATTCAAGTTGACTTTGGAATTGTTCCTTTATTGTTCTCCCAAGCGTTTGACGTTCTTTGTACTTGGCAATAAATTCTTGGTACCAATACTTAAAAGAATTCAAAGACTTTCTTTTGATTCGGTTGAGGTTGATGCAAGATTTGTAGAAGTTTCGCAGTTTTGTAGAGTAATTTTCATTGGATTGAGATACTGAAATAATTAATTTAAATTAATTATAAAATTAAAAACTATCAATCATAATGAAGGCTGACTATTTGTTCCCCATGTTCAATTTTGTCAGTATATAACTTTACATTTACTACTGCTCAGAAAGGTCTGATATTCATTTTAAGTGATGCTCAAAGACCATATGTGAAATAAAAATAAGGTACGTATCAATTATAGCGTTTTTGTTAGTAAAGTAATTGCAATTCGCAGTGTATATTTATATAAATCCTACAAACTATAAAATTGGTTCGTATCAAAAATTTCATATTTTATTTATTAAAAAAATTCTTACTCAATCTTTTACCAATATTAAACATGGAGTTTGTCATTTCTTCAAAAAGACTAGGCTTCCTATTTTGACCACAAACGAATCTATTAAAGTCTTTACAAGGATCAACAAATCTTTGGTTAGATTTCCCATCTTTCTTGGATGACGACAAAATCTCTTAATAGTAATATTTAGGTTAAGATAATAATAATAATAATAATAATAATAATAATAATAATTATTATTATTAGTATTATTATTATTATTATTATTATTGTTTTATTTAATTAATTTGTAATTAGATTCGTTATTAGGATCAAAAGTTAAGAGAAAATCTAACTTGAGCCAATTGTAACAATTAGCAAAATCAAAAATAGTGAAAGAAATTCATTGTAAGATTTGAACATTTTTGTTCAGGAATGAAATGAAAGTAAACACAATTAGGGTTATATAAACATTTTGGCATTAATGAGATACAAACAAATCTTAAATGAATAGCAATTATTGGCTAAAACAAATAATGTTATTCCAAATCGGAATCCTGAAAATAATTTTAATTTATTCATCTAATTAATTAGCATCGTTCCGTTGATCTAGAATGCAAATTATTTCTCATGGAGGTTTCAGGACCGAATTTATCCGGGTGTCTGAACCTAGTGGTGAAAGTATACAATTTTTAGGAATTATGCGATAATTGGACTGGGCAGACTAAGTGAGAC
Source organism: Schmidtea mediterranea (assembly GCA_022537955.1). Classification (NCBI taxonomy): domain Eukaryota; kingdom Metazoa; phylum Platyhelminthes; order Tricladida; family Dugesiidae; genus Schmidtea; species Schmidtea mediterranea. The sequence continues at coordinate 252,600,349 of CM039680.1, read as the reverse complement.
CCGTTGACGAAATTAAGGAGTTTATGACACATTATCATATAGTAATTGCTTAATATTTATAAATCTGGAAATTGCGCAATGTATTTAGCATATTGTTGGGGTTGGTCTAGAGCAGAGTTCTTCAACCTGTGTTCCGCGCAATTTTTTAAGGGTTCCACGTGAAAATTAAGAAAAATATAAATTTCATATGTTATTGAAATTTTATATGTTATTGCAGGATCTATCAGCAGACGAATTAGGTGAAAGATACTCATATTTAAAGTTCGTTCCTTTAAATATTTATAAAGGAGAGAAAATGACCAATAAGAACAAAACTATAATTGGTCCATATATATATATATATATATATATATATATATATATATTTTTAGCAATAGTTACAAAGACCTAGTTATTATAGTTACCATGTACATAAAGCAAAAATCTTATTTTTCTCCTTTTAAATTTTAGTCTATTTTTTTTACTTATATTTACTTATATTTGTGAAAAACCATTTTCACTTTATATTGACACAAAAACCAAGTACCGAAACAAACTAGATGCAGAAAATGATTTGCGATTGCAAATAACATCAATAATTCCAAATTTCGATGATATTTGTAACGAAAAACAGGCACAGTGAATTTTTTTATAATGGAAAATGAACTATAAATGAATTTTAATTTAATAAATGTATTTTAATTTTTAATCAAAAATTTTTTAACTTCATGAAGGGTCTCCAAAAATAGGGTTCCCTGAAAAATATTTTCAGCAGGAAGGGTTCCGAAGGTTGTGAAAGGTTGAAGACCACTTGTCTAGAGTGGTGCAAGAGAATTGAATTGCGTAGGAAATTGACTGAATATATATATATATATATATATATATATATATATATATATATATATATATATATATATATATTGCGGGGACATTGCTACGTTATATGAATAGCAAACGATGAGACTAACACAAACACGGTAAAATAAAATCAATTGGTGGTCTTAAGCAAAATATACAAGAAAGAAATACAAATCAATTAAAAGGTAATGAATAATTTAGTAGCTATGTGGAAAACCCGAGCCACGTGAGGAACACGGCAGTAATTGAGAAGGTAACAATAATAGCTCTTCCTCAATAATGGATTAAAGTTTCATTTACAATTATATGAATAATAAGGATTTAACTATCGCCCCTTATAGAAAATTTTTTTTGGTTATAAAGTGTAGTTTCTAACTCGATTTTTGTTATTTTTGAAAGTGATTATGTAAAACAAGGAAGAAAACATTCAGCACCTTGGATAGTATTTGAAAAAATCTTGTTACAAGAGTAGAGTAAAAATCGGCAAAATATATAAAGTGTGTGAAATACTAAAGTAAACCTACCAAAAAAGTTGATTGTTTGTTGGGTTATCTGACTTATCGTTTGAGAGAAAACTGCAGATGTATTGAACTATAGATTTATCATAACATCCTATTCGACCAATAATTTCCAGAGCCCATATTAGTAAGTAGAAAATGATGTGATCACTTTTAAAAATATATACACGTTTTTATCAATAATTTATTTTTAGGATTTTAAAACGGTAAGCGATTCAATATAATTTTTCTAGTGCCTAAAATACCCTTTGTTGAGTTTGTCGGTGAAATCAAGTATTATAAACTATCGATAAACTAGCGTGCCTTGAAATATCAGAATAACGAAATAATTATCGATATTCTCAATATTTATTTGAACAAACAAATAAAAATTTGTTAAAATCTCGTCCTCCTTCATAACAAATAGACAGTATACAGAGGTGATAACCCACCCGCGGTCAAATTTAAATCTAAAAATATGCACGCAACTACTTCTGTTTCAAAGAACGAGACTAACCGTAACCCAATTGGTAAGCCAACGATTTATTGGGTCGTCAATAAAAATATTAATAAGGGTGTTTTTCTGAAAATTACGGAAATAGCCCCTCGTAAAGCTATTAAATTTTAAGATGAATGGCGCATGGCTACAGTTATTGAAGAATAATATAGTATATAGTCGTTATCACACAGCCTTTTCTAAATCTCTACTGCTAGAAACTTTAAATTTTCGGTTATGGAAAATCTCGTCCGGTAAATGAAAGTAAGTCAAGGCGAATCAGGCCATCCTGACGATAAGGATAAATTTCGGCATAAATTATGGTGATATTTTCAGTTATTCCGGCTTTTGATGTTTAGATGTTCTGATATCGTTCTCTGTTTTAAGTTCATTGAATAAAAGCTCCGACCTCAGCAGTCAAAGGTAACTATTACCCAAATGATCGGGGAAATTCAATGCTACTTCAAATTAATCGACCTCTGACTTCAACATTTAAAAGTTGATTTACTAAACTTCTCAACACTCAACGACATATCGAGATATGCTACTAATGGTTGTAAAATCCATTTTACGTCAGATAGCAATGGTACAAAATTCTGGTGGCTGTACGATCTATTACCTTATTAACTACATAGGAATGATCTAGGCCAATGCCATCTCCGTTTTATTAGGTAGAGGCTCTGATAACCAATGGAAAGGGACCATCCATTAAGGACGTCCCAAAAGAAGGGGGAAAGGGTCTTTGCAAAAGGAACAAATGGGGATACTAGAAAGAGTGTCAAGTGCTTAAGACATCCCGAACAGCATTGGTCGTTTAAATATCATACGTAATGGATTAATGATGTTCTATAATTTTTTCTATATTTTTTTAATATTATATATAGTAAGTAAGAAAGCGGCATGTTTCATGTCCTCCATTTTTCCTCCATTTAATCATTTTAATTGTGTATGCATGTTTTTTCTCTATTTTTCAACCAATATTGTGAGTAGTAGGATGTGAACCTGTCAGATACAACCCCCACTTAGGCATACGTAATATAACATAACACCTGACCTCTGTCCACTCAGTTGCTAACTAGTAATTGACCTTTGTCCACCGTTACCAGATGACCGCACGAGTATGTCACGTGCCCACTGGTCAGTCACTACCCTGAGACACACTTATTACACCATACACACCGATTACGTAACTAAAACTTATTATGACAAGCAGTTGTGGACCAACACACCGATTATCGAACTCACGCTTATTAAGTCACATAATTGTGGGCCAATACACTTCTAGAATCTTCCACACACACATCTACCTCCTAGAACCTTCCACACACACCTAATTTCTAGAACCTTCCACACACCTATCTTCTAGAACCTACCTTTTTAAACCATTCACACACACACCAACCAACGATCACCGATCCGCTCCGATCAACGCCGATCAACACCGATCCATACCCATCCACACCCATCAGCACCCATCATCGCCTAACATGCCTACAACTAAGTTGTAGACTAAACAAAATCACTCACTAGTACTATTTAAAATTTTATTAATACAACAAGTTCTTGATTCATATGAATTGAAATGATTCTGCTTGGAATCAGTCAATCGAGGAGGTTGAACGATAGAGATAAAATTTTCGGTTTATTATCATTTAATTATGAGAAAAGATTTATCTCAATAAAGTTCAACTCCTCAAAATTTCTCTGGCTTTACTGATTTTCATGTTAATTGATATTACTAAAGAATTTATTGTGAATTTGATGTAAATTTTTAATGAAAATGTATCAATTTTAGAGAGTATTCCAACGTATGAATATTTCAGAGTTTTAGATATAATGGAAAGGTTAGATTTATCACTATAAATATAGGGTTTTTAATGAAAATGATCAGTAATATATCAATTTTAAAGTGAGATATTTTTGCTAAATATTGAGTTTGTGTCGATAAATGAAGAGTTTTACATGAAATGATCAGTAATATATCAATTTTAAGAGATAAATTATTGCTAAATATTGAATATGTGTAGATAAATGTAGAGTTTTACATGAAATTATTAGTGATATATCAATTTTAAGTGGGAAATTATTGCAAAATATTATGTATGTACAGAGAAAAGTAAGGGTTTTATGAAATTGTCAGTAACTTACCAAATAAAGGTGAAAAGTTTAATAATTGGTTACGATTGAGGAGTCTTAATCAAATATTTGTTGGGATATCAGCGCTCATCAATCAGGGTATTACTATTGCGTGTAAGAGAAATTCATTAAAGATTCTTACTGCATTTTAATAAATCTAGCTATTGCAGGATTTATGTAAACAAATTTCAATGTGGTAAGATGTAATTCATTAAATTACAGTCACTATAACTTGAGGGGTTAAATCCAATGTAAAGTATGTGTAGAGAAATCAATAATTTAGCTTTATATGTGGAATTATTGTCAGTAAATTGTAGCTTAATAATGCAATCTTTACTGGTAACATGATATTAATTATAGTTTTAGGTGAATCAAAGATGAATTCAAGCATTGAGTATATTTATCCTTTTTTGTCGATGATTTGTGGTATTTTGATATTTATTGCTACTATGATAGAAATTCATTAAAATTTTATCGAAAATTTTAAGGTGGTTGGATATCCATTTGGACATTAAAGTATATTAATTTTTATCAATATGCTAACAAATATTGTTTTTCTTATTCTGTTAAATTAAGTTTGTATTGAAGAAAGTGTGTGAAATTCTTATGGTACGGTAACCATAAATTACGTCATTTGATAAAGTCAATTTAACCAATATTTGTTGTACATGAAAATTTTCTAGTCGATCTATTTGATTTTGCTTGAATCGTTATAATTACAACTTTTATATGTAACGATTTGGAAACATTGTTGAAGTATTCTTTATAAGGAAACGTTAGAGTAATGAATTATGGTAATTGTAGCGATTTAAAATGATTGTAATTAGATTTGCATAAGTTTTAAATGAAATAAGTTAATTTATTGGTGATTAGCAACAAGTTCAACATCAAAATAATTTTAAATGACTTCTGTTTTGTTGATTTATTTTAAAAATATTAATGAAATTATGTTCGATTGAATAGTATGATTTCCTATAGACTAATCAATGCGGTACCAATAATATTCAGAAAATAATTTGAAGTGATAAAGTACTTTTTTAGAACATTAAAATTTGAATTTGAATTAATTTGAGTCGTTGTCATTGGTAATAAATAGAATTAACCAATTAAAATCAAGTATTCTATAATTTCATTTTCAAATTATTATTTTCATGAAAAAACTGTAATTATTTTAATTGATAAATTTATTAATATTTTCAACAACTGGTTTTAGTTAAAAAATAAGTTTATTGAAAAATTCAATATGGTTTGTACGTTTTCAAATTATTTTCAAGAAAAATTACAATAAATATATCGATAAATCTATTCAACTTTTCATCTATTTTTAGTTTAATAATAGTTTTATTGAAAATTAGTTTGTACGTTTTCAAATTATTTTCAAGAAAACTGTAATAATTTTAATATATTGATAAATTTATTAGTATTTTGAACACGAGTTTAACGATTAAATTTATCGTAAAATAGTGTCGTTGTCAATAGCAATAGTAACAGCGAATCAAAATCAAGTATTTCAAGAAAAGTTATTGAAATATGATTTTTATGTTGTTTCAAGAATAACTTTCTATTGAAAAATAAGTTCAGTCAATAATATTCCAATTAATATTTCTAATTAACAATTCTATGTAATCAATTCTAACAATAACTTTACGAGTTTATTTACATCGACGATTAACAAATTTATATACCTTTTTATTGGGTCGATGATTGAATTGGATTGTTGAGGAGTTTATTGAGTCTTTTGAGAGTATATATTGACTCGATATTTATTTTGGCCTATATGATAATTATCATTCAACTGAAAGTGTTCAATTTTTCGACCCGATTATATAACACATATTTGGCACAAACACAATCTGCATATTTTATATATTGTAGTTAATGCTAAATATAAAATCAAAATTCGTGTTTACCATTTTAGACACATTATACTAATGTAGCATAATAAGTTATAAAACATATCACTTTATTTATACATTTTATGGCAAATAATTTATATTTTATAGCTATATAGTTTTGTTTTTTCCAAAGATAAGACTATCGCAGTGACCAGTTAAATCAGATCCATAACATCGCATATGAAACAAAGGCAATAGGACTGGAACCCCTTTGTTTAAGGGACTCCTAAATTTCAAATTTACTACAAAAACTTCCCCAATACCAAAACATTACCACAAAATGAAAATAAAAATATAAAATTGAAGATTTGAAAAACACAAATTTTATTTGAAGCTAAAATTAAAAATTATATAATTAAATATAAAACAACGAACAACGCAGAGCGGAAACTTTTGGGGGCTCTGTGCAAAAAGTTAAAAAGTATTTTTGAAATAAATTTCTATTTGTGAATTATAGCTGATATCTAAATTATAATCAGACAAAATGTCTTCAATATCAGCGCTATTTATATACCTATTTATCTTAAATTAAAATATAATAAATTTATTCATATTTTCAAATCATTAAAATCTTTAACAGATACTTAAAAATTGTCAACGATTTTTAAATATATGTATGTTTTTTTACCAATTAAGCAACTACTCTTTATTAAAGACATGTGTTATAATAAACTTGGTATTTAGTAATTATTGGTATACATAAGGTTATAATAATTTAAACTTTTAATCACATAGGGTTAAAATTATTACCTTTTTCATCATTTAGAGTTGAAATTGTGTCTTCTTTCATTATTCAGGGTTAAAATTATTACCTCTTTTATCCTTTAGAGTTAAAATTATTAAATATTTCATTACTTTGGGTTAAAATTGCTACTTCTTTTATTATTTAGGGTTAAAGTTATTACATATTTCTTCACATAGTGTTAAAATTATTAACCTTTTAGACAACTTTATAACAAATCATGTAATAGTTTATCCATAAATTTATCGAAAAGTATTATAATATACATAGTTTGAATCATAAATTATTGAAACATTTCATGTCACTGGCGTTCTAAAAAGCCAATAAATTGATTTTTAATTTAATTAAAAATTATTTTTTATAATATTCAATTAAAGTTTTATTATGAATAATTTCAAATTCAAAATAAAACAATAGAAAAGTCTCAATTTGTTTTAAATATATAATATTTAAAATAAAATGAAAAACAAAACTCTTTCAAATGATGCTCTTTCAAACCAATTAGATCCGCAGGAGAAACATTTAAATTTTCAGCAATCGAGTAGTAAAATCTTGATGGATCTTCTCAAATCCCAAATTGTCTGTTCTAAAGCAATTATGGACTTTATTTCAAAAATCTTTCAATCTGCTCTTTATGTTAAACCTTCGAATATGACTTATAGCGCAAAGCCGAACAGTGAACAAATGTCAATTACTAGGTAGCAACTGAGTGGACAGACGTCAACCTCCAGGTAGTAACAACGTGGCCAGATGTCAGATGTTATGTAATATTACGTAAGCGTAAAGGGGATTTGTATCTGGCGGGCTCACATCTTACTACTATTGTGTACTACTACATATAAGGTTGAAATTAAATTTAGCCTATATGCTTATAAATTACTTAGATTTCTGAAAATAAAGGATATCTATTTTTGGGGGTATGTCCCCAGGGGTGATGATTGAAAAAAATGGACAGAAAGAGGCAAGGGCCAGGGGTAGATCAAAAAACTTTTATTTTTGGGGGACATCCTTAATGGATGGTTCGTAATCTAAACCCTGTTGACAAAGTTTTAATTTGTTATAAATATGATTTGTGTATGGTTATTCGTGGACACACCCCAGGGATTTCCTTTCTCGTGAAGCTTATTTTTCGTTTTCAGAACTGTGAATGGTGACTCCTCAAAATCTTGCATTATAAATTCAGGAAATGTTATGATATCTCACAGATTCTTTGCCTTTTATATTATTCGGTGGTTATATATTTACATTATGCGGCATAAACGCAGAACCTGAGTCCGTACCAACTCTGGTGATTTTGTGGAAAGAATGCCGGAGATGTAAAAGGTTGATTGTCAATAATTGGATCATTCATTCATTTTGACGACTGTAGCAAAGGGGTGAAAATAATAACCCATGGCCACTGGTTTTTGGTTGAAATAATAAACAAATCTTTAGTAAAATGTTAAGGCCGAACCGTTAAGGTTTAATTAAATCTAATAAATTTATAGTGTATTTCCTTCGAGATGATTAGATATCAAAAAGAACTCAACGATAAGAAAGCCGAGCCAAGGTTCGGTTGGACCATAGCAGTCCTGTAAATGGTACTCAACTTTGGCAGGCAAACCAGCCGACTGCCGTAGTGCTAGCGTTTTCATGCAACTGGGTTATTAGATACATGTTTGTGTAGATCACGAAAGAACAAAAGGTACAAGGTAACGCGATTGTCTATCTACTAAACAAAAAGATACTACACAAACGAAAAAGGAACCTAAACTAAAAATTGACAAAATTTTATTTAAAAAAATCCTTTTAGTAGTGGTTTAGAAGCAAAATATTGTTGGCGTACAGGGTAGAATTAATTTTGTTTTAATCTAAGCTCATGCATCCACACTACTTCTTCAACTACTCGTACATTCCCTAGGGTATTTCCTTTCTCACCCCGACGCCCCACAATTTTAATCTAACCACTGTATACCCATGGGTAAGCCCATGTTGGTACTGTATACAGCAGCCGAGAGTCCACAAGCAGGTGAGCCCCGTTTCCAAGACTACTCCTTGTGATAATCTCGCTTTCGGGTTCCTGACGGCCGATAGAAGGGCTTACGTCTACCTAACTCCTTTAACCTTTTCGATATCTGTGCACACCTTTCCCATCATTCTATGACGAACCCATGCATACGTCCTACCTATTGTTTTCCCTTAGTCGCTTTAATACATAGCAAAATTGTTAGTACCGATTGTAGTGAATCGCACCCTTATCAGACGTTTAATCGCTCATCTATTAGTTATTAATCGAATTTAGTAAAACCCAATTTTAGGTATTCAAATTATGAAATTTAAAGATGATGATTTAGAAACTTTAAAAAAAAAATAAAATATTTATAAATAAACATTTAAAATTCAGCTTCTCGGATTTATCTAATTTTCCGACTTTAATTTCCTAAACTATTGAAAAATAGGTAAATTTTCTAACCTAGAAATTTGTTTTAAATCATAAAGCATTTTATTTAAATAACATGTGAAAATTTAAATTATTATGCAAATTTTCGAGATTTCTATTATATCGGCCGAAATTTTGGGTTTATCACCACCTCATTAATAATTTAAGAAAACTAAACTCCTCCGAAAATACTTGTTTCATTTCTAACTAAAATTGCTTGTTAATCATTAGTATTTCTGTAATAAAAACTGAAATTTTTATTTTTGGTTAACTGAGATCTCTTAATTCCGACTTTACGAGCAACATAAGAACTTCTACACCCTTCTTCATGCATACATAAGGTTCCATCAGCATCATAATACAATTCAACCAAACTTTAAGCATCCATTCATAATTCGATTAATTAGAGAAATCAGAAATTATTAAGAAAATAAGAATTACAAAAATATACTTTTATTAAATCTATACAAAATTTAACAAAAAGAAATCACAAAAATACACTTAGTGTATAAATATATAAATAATGTCGGGATAACAGGGTCTATTCTTCATTCCATTTGGTGGTCATTCGTCGATATCGACGGGGAACTTTCGCTTGTTCCGGAGGGGTTGAAATGGTATAGTTCCGACCTGAGGAACAGTGTGACATAGTTCTTCTCCAAATTCGTTCATCCAGCAGCTCGTGAGAGTCGGCGATCTCTTTCTCGTTGTTGTGGTGGGATTTTCGACGGGTGAAACGTCTAGGCATATTGGTATCTCATCAGTGTCCTTCGCCGGGGTTGGTAGCACCAGTTCGGTTGATCTTTTCGGGGTTGAAACGGGGTCGTCTCTTTTCACAAATTCCGGATGCTGCTCCGCGACGAGTGCGGCGGCTTCTTCCAGCACTTGTGCTGCGTTATTTAAGATGGTGAGACCTTCAGCTCGGCGTCGTTCGCGGCGACGACGATTTTTGCTGGGATGGTGCTTCTTGCTGGTCCTAGGGGTCTGAGCTGGACCAGCTTGAGCTATTTCTGGAAGATGGTTTGCGGGGATCAAATTCAGCTTTAAGGCCAGATCGCGACCCGCTAGGCGTTTTACCAATTCGGCTTCCGTAAATGATGCTACCAAGACGGCGCTCTGGTCATTTATTATGATTCGTTGAGCCCGGTTCTCTGCAATTAAATCCTCTCGGCATCTAGACAGCCGGTGGATCTTATCCTGGAGGATTTTGACCGCTTCGGGAGCGAACCACGTGCCGAGCGTGCGTTCGTGCTCCGCGAGCAGTTTGTTATACTTTCGTTGGCATAGATCGTGATCCAATTGTAATGCCGAGGTATCTGATTTTCTCGATGATTTGGGGATTTTGTATCCTGAATGCATTTTAGAAGAAGAATTTTGATTTGTGAAACACGTTTGCTGAGAATTTTCGGAATGATTTTCTTGAGATTTTCCTGACTAAACGAGGGAGAGTTTCATTTCATTAGTGGGTGAGATTTGCAAATACATTAAATATAATAATTTTAAAATTTAAAATTAATTAATCCGAACATTCCCCAAACATTCCCTATTACATACATTTCATCGTTCGATATTAATTGCGAAAATGTCCTATTTGGCGTTAGAACTAGTAAATAAAACGTTCGACGCGGAAACGAGAAAAAAAAAAATGCTGGTGCTCCAATCATTTGTTGAGAAAAACCCAATTTAATTTTTATTCAAAGATGTTCTATAAAACCATTCCGTACAAAAGGCAAAATTAAAAAGAAAACATTAAATTTTTCTAATCCGTTCGTTTGTTTCTACTGACTTAACCCTAGTCGTCCCTTTTCATATAACAATTCGACAGGTTTTAAATAAAAATTTCATCCCTACCTAAACATTCATTTGAATGTTTTCCCCCTAGCTATGTCGATATTCCCGCATTTTAATCCCTACCGCTCCGACCAACATTGCAATGGCCGCCACGGTGAAGTACGACGGCGTCCTACTCTGCGATCAGTGTGACTAGACCTGACCATGCCGGCAGACACCGAAGGGTGGTTGACGACAAGGCAGCACATCAACATCCCTCAAATTTAACTGAGGGAATTGAATCCTGCCAAGCCATCTTCCACAAATTACAACATAAAATCATATTAAATTAGGGGGACCTGTCGTCGATACTAAAAGTACCTCGACCATCCATAATTAGAGATTAAAAATTTAAAACTATAAACATTTCAAAAATTTATTAAATGAAAATACCATCTTACCAAAGTTCGAATTCAAAATTTTCAATTTCAAAAATATTTTTTAAGGTTTTTTAAGGTAAAATATTATGACAATGGCTATTGTATTTATACTGTTTTCATGCGTGTGTGCGACCAATCAGCTAATTTCGAATCTTTTTTGGCCATTTTTTCGGGTTTTTGATGGCTTTTATTTAATTTTATATTTTTCTCTTTTGTTATTTATTTTTCTTAATTTTTTAATATTAATTTTATTAAATTTGTATTTTTATTTTTTTTTGCTGATTCTTATTCTGGCCGCCTCCTCCGCCTGTGTATTTTCTAAACCTTATTTTGCAAGGTTTTGGCGGTTTTATATTTTTACTTTATTTTCCTATGTATTTTTCGTGCAAAATTTATTAATTATTTGTTTTAATTAATTATGTTATTTTTTATTTTGTTTTAATTAATGTTTTTATTATATTTTTAATTTCTGTTTGCGGTGCGTGCTTGTGTTACAAATAGCCATTTTCATAATTTTCGACATGACTTTTTTGTTTTAGTGATGGCTTATAGCCCAACAATATGAATGCTTATGCACACTTCTAGAATTAAACATGAATGTAGTTACTGTGTTAAAAGACAACAAGAAAATATGAATAAACATTTGAATAAAAGTCCACACAGTGCTCACTACAAACAGCCCGACGCATATTTACTGGTGACTCGGTTGGGTCATTATAATCTGCTTCAAGAATAACAACCCCAAAATATGGTACATGTACCAAAAAAATGTCCAACTGTGTATATGTCTTAAAATGGACATGCAAACAAACAAAACATTCTGTTTTGTATGTTAGATAAATTTTGTTTATTTAAAATGAATTTCTTGTCTTCAATAGTTTTCCTTGTTGATATCATTGAAAACAGTTTAGCCACCACCCGAACTCAATTGACCATTAATTCTTAGACGTGACTCCCTTAACACGTTCCTATCAGCATGTCCAATTAAATTTCTAGTATTTCAACAGAATAAATTTACTATTATAATAAGATTCAACGATTGAAACTTTTATTTCTCAAACAAATCGCACAGTGCAACTCTGACTTGGTGCCTTGAACTTTATTTCTTTACTGGATAAGGCTTATTAACTTCTATTTCTTTGCAGTTACTCCGATTAATGCTTTCACCAGAACCGGAAAATCCGCCACTATTCATATTGACGAATTTGGCCATACCCCTCCGTTATCATCAACCTTTCCTTAATGACCAAATCGAAATGTATTTGTAGTTTGTTACTATTGTCAATGGATTTATGATGATTTATGCCTCTAATTAATTTTTAATTAATCAGGTAATTATTTTAATTTTCACATTATCCCTGAAGGGGAGACGCCCAGTTCAATCAGAATTATTCACTCGTTTATTTTTTCCGAGGTATCTTTTTTCTCCCGAAATTTATTAATGTTTCAATCTTTAATTTACATTTTGATTAATTTAATGCGGACCCCAACGTGAGGCATCACAGATAGACCTCAGGCTCTCTGATCCGGTAGAATACACAAATATAAGAAAACAGTAAATAAAATGTTTTATTAAAATTGAAAAATAAATGCAAAACCTTTTATAAATTCATTTTTAATTCATGACTATTGTGTCCAGGTGACTTTGTGAATCCAGTGGCGAGGTTTATCTGCAAGCTCAATCCTTTTTTTGGATCCCATTCTTTCAGGCTTATGGGATATCTGTACATTTTTAAAATATTATTTTATTCTATATTGATGAAATTTTACTTTTACATGTGCAATTACGGTGCTGATAAAGTTTTAAAACCCCATTTGCTTTTCTGGACTTGTTAATAAGCCAATTGTAGACAAGCAATGTTTAGTTGATGTAAATCGTTCAGGTATGTGGAATGAAAGAATTATAATAAATTTTATTACTGATGCGATTGTGCCGAGAAGACAATCGGCTTTAGACAGAGAACCTGTTCTCTGTTTTTTGACTCGTATGATACACATGCTACGTTTGTTGAAACGGAAAAAGAAAAATAGAAATATGCTTTATATATTTTATATTTCATGCTAATACCACTTAATATGACCGGATTGTTGCCGCCTGAAGATGTTTCACTTATAAGGAGATTCTAGCAATATTATGCTACATTATCGAAAGTCGGCTTCCTGAATTTACTCGAAAGAATTTAGAATTTACTGATGAAGATACTGATTGCAAGGAATTGCTTGATACTGCTCAAAAACCTCTTTGCAAAATGGTGAATCTATGGGGACCAGGTTGGATATTTATGATGTGTCTATCATAAATCAGTGGAAAATTACAGTTACCACTTTGGATGAGAAAGCAAGTGAAGTCTCAAGTTTAATTTATGAAACTGCTTGACCAGAAAAAATATTTCCATTGTACATCACAATGAATGTTACGGTTTAAAACTTATAAAGCTTTAGAATTAAAAATGTTAATTTATTTTCATTTATATAGAACTACTAAAATATAGTATTTCAAATTTTTAATATTTTCGAATAAAATACGCGTGTTATATTTGCGTGTGTATGTAATTGGAAAAAAATAGACTACATTTGTCCCATAATACTGGATAGTTTTCGTTTCGTGTCTGCGGATTATCGCGAATATACTGCTCTACCTCAATATTTTTTTCTTATGAGTTGAATTAATCATACGACTTTCTAAAGAACATCATTTACCATAAATATAACCGTATCTTGTTTTATTTCATCATTATTTTATAAAAGGACAAAATTTACAAACGCTGTTGTCCCATATTACTGGATAATTTACACAAAAAGCTTAAAATACTCTATAATTTTTCAAGAATTAAAGCAAGTAACGATAATTTTAATTGTTCACATTTAACAATGTTTTATTACTACTGGACATCCCTTATCATTTTGACATTTAATTTTTGTGGTTTTTTGTAAACACCATTTCAGTTTTTCGTCATAAAAGTTTAATTTTTTCAAATTTTTATCCATAAATATCTAACGAAATAAACGTGAACATTCCAAAGAATAAGTAAGGCTTATATATGAGGAATTCTTAAGAGGAGTCCATACAATTCCATTACAGCTAAATACAATGTGAGTATTCAAACTGTAGCTAAAATCTTGAAACGAGACAAAGAAATAACTCCATTGAATGTGGCTTCAAAAAACGCGCCGATCGAGTTGGCCCAAAAAGAAGAATTTTGAAGTAAATGTCAAAATTCGAAATGTGTCACTGAACAAACGAAAAACAATCAGATAACAAGTGACCACAACACAAATACATGTTTTTTATGAACTTATGTAACAGAACTACGATTTTTAATAAATAAATTATAGAAACATATCCAATAATATGGGACAAGAAAAGTGGAGAAAACTATCCAGTATTATGGGACAAAGGGACAATTTTTAATATTTTATGAAACCTCGAATATAACAAGCGCGTATTATATTCGTGGTAAGACTGTAGTTGTTTAGACTTACTAGTGATTGCATACATTGACTCAAATTTATGCTTTAACTGTAACAAATACACAAACTGAAAAAGTTGCGTTTAATAAATATCTGCTTTTTCAACCTGTCAATTTACTGGACTGGTGGGTTCAAAGGGTTAAATTGACACTCACTATGTTAGTATTCTTTCTTTTTTATGTCAGCACGCACAGATACAAACCTGCCCTAGTTTAAATAGTTCTATTGATATAATATAGTTATAATATTGTCACTAGTTTTTATTGAAAATTTAATACTTGTTACTCTTATTTGATAATAATTTTATTGGTTTGGGCTTTATTATTTTAATGAAGAAATTGTAGAAGGAAATTACGAATTATTTTCTATCACAAATAATTTTAGCAACCTAACAATATTATATTCTTTACAGATATTTCGTTCCGAATATAAGTATATCGTAAAATGTCGAATATAATGTGCTCTTGTTGTAGACCGAAATTTAATGATAAATTTGAAATTCATACATAAAGCCAACTCACCTAACCCCTCTCCATTTTAATAGGCTTTAAAAGACGGGCTAAAATTAGTAATGTTTGCCTATTATACTCGAGATTTTACAGCACGAAAGATTTTATTGAAACTTACATAATCAGAGTAACTGTTAAGTTGTTTTACTATTGTCTCTTCGTTTAATTTCAAATAATTTATGTTTAGCAGCTAGATAACAGTTAGAAACCAAAACAAAGCCACAGTAAAATTACTTGCCAATTCACCACATCCGATACAAAAGCATGGTGCTCTATGCTACTACTCATATAGTTGACAAACAATAGGTGTTTATCCTCTTCGTAGCACTTTTTAAATTCTTTCAATAAATCATATAGCGACTACAAAAAACAGCATATAAAATAAAAAACATCAACATTTTATATAATAACTAAACATTTTGGGTCTAATAAATAAACGAAAACGTCAAAGAAAGGAAATTATACTCAGCGTCATAGCGAATATTTACCCGGTTAACTGATTATTTCTTTTATGAAAGCTTGTTTCAGTGTGCTTAATTAATTTCATGTGATGACGCGTTTTAGCGACAATAACCGAGAAAATTTGCAAGATTTAAAAGTTGATGTTTAAACCCGACAGAAACAAGTGAACTGGTTAAGATGTTAAAATGAAAAATATTAGAATGTCAATATAAAAGTATTGGAAATTTAAAAATATTTTATTCTCGACAAAACTTTCGAATTATAAAGTCAAAATTGAAATTTGCAATTTTATACATGGATATTTCTTGGATCAAAAAATTATTTATGTAAATGTTGTAGGAAACTTCAAAGTTGTAGAAAAATAGATTTTCTGCAAAGTAGAGTTTAAGCAGATTTTAAAAAGTTAATGAAAAACATTTTTTGTTTTAAAATAATATCTTTTTTCTAACTTGGCATCGAGTCAATTTCTTTTTTTAATGGACTGTGAAAGTTTTTGAGGGTGACTCGTATTTTCTTTATTCACAGAGAGTTGGACTTCGTTTTTATATTATCTTTGTTCCTCATGCTACTACTATAGGATATTACTATAGATCTTTTTATCGCGAGCTCACATCTTAATACTTATTGAAATTATGTTAAAATCAGTGAAGGACGAGTGTCCCAATGTACAAGATCTGTCTCCATTAATAATAAATATAACTAACAATTTTTATGCGTATCAATCAAATGAAATAAGACAAGCTTCATTTGACTTAAGTATCATTATTCAGCTTTTAAATAAAGATATTCCGCAATTGGTGTATTGTATTGTTTTAAAAAGGCCCCGATGATGTAATTATTTATAATAAAATTTAATTAATTCGATTTGTAATTTAGTTTTATTATCCGAATAGATAAAGGCACTACATTATCCAGAGAGCGAATTAGAATAGATTCATCAATTAAAATAGCAAATCCATCTGACCATTATTAACTGCAATAATCTTTGCATAAAACCAAAAGTAAATGTAATTTTACAGCAACTTTACATCTTATATTCACAAAAAAATTGTATAAAAACCTCCAAATTACACAAAATTTAATATCTCACTAACTGATTTGATACGTTCTGAGTTTATATTTGTATAGAAAATCGAAAAATGACAAACAAAATTGCGAATTATATTTGATATATTCTATAAGCATAAAATGATTTGAATGACTTATTACTTTGAAGTCGTTTTTATCTTGATCGTTGAATTGAGTTTTTGAGTATGATGGCAGAATGACTGATACAGATAGAAATACGCTGAATACGACAGTACAACAATAGACGAATTGGAAATAAGAATCAATTAAGTTCAATCTTCTAGGATTAGTTTTGGTATAACCAGACATGACAATCGATATAATACTTTAAAATTATAATTTTGAAGTTGATACAGCCGTTTAGAGGTTTTGATTATGATTACTTCTCAACGTAATTGATCTTGAATTTTTATTAGAGCTTGCTTGTGTAAATAAAAATGGACAGTCAATAATCAAACAACATTTATATTTAAAAGATAACGTCAATAAAAAACTCTTCGTACGATATATTTCGACAGCATAACTGTCATCTTCGGGTACACAAAACTAACTAAAAACATTATGAATTAACTTATAATTTAAACAAAATATTTTTTTATATTAATTTAAATTTCTAATAAATAAACATTTAAAAAATATTCAAAAATATTCAAACTAATTTTAAAATGTTATTTATATAAATATTATAATTTTTTATCTATATTATAATATTAAAAAATAATGTAATTTATAAATTAGATTATTTTAATAATATTAAAAAAGTTTTTTAAAAAAACAATGCATAAACATGATTTAACATACTTAAACTATTTAAAAACATTCAAAACATTCGTAGTCACAGCACTTTGCACATTAATCTTTGGATCCAATGACCTTATCAACAATGCTTCACATATCACGCGTTCCCAATAATTATTAAAAACGTTTCAACAAAATTCTAAAATCAGACATTCCTGTTTCACTTTACAGCCTCTATTGTGCTCACTAATATTGGTCTAACTCTTCAATCGACAATGCTCTAGAACTCGAGTACAGAGATGACGGGAAGTCTCTCCAATGTATGTGGCATTACACCCATTACATGTAAATTGATAAACAAGATCAAAACACAATCCAACCCGAATTTTTGATTTATTAATAAACATATTGTGTACCTTACACGAATTAGAGACGATCTTATCCTCTAAATTTCCCATCTGTTTACTTAACTTCCTTTTATAATTTGTAAAACCTTCAGAGTACGGCAATACTAACACATTTAGGCTCAATTTTTTTATATCCATTTTTACTATGATTTAGATCAACACTCAATTCACACCCATTTGTCAAATTACACTCAGACTTTCCAAAACATGGATCCTTAGGATTTTTAAAACATTTATATTTAATTCGTTTTTTAATTTTAATTAATTAATTTTTAAAGAAATTAAATTTTAACGTTTGAAGCACTATAATTTGTTTCGAGTTTACGTTTTAATATGAGTATTTGAGAATCCCTATGGGCCACTAATTTTATGCATATGGACAGACAAAGGGGATATTGCTTGACGTGTAGGTGAAATATGTTGCAATAAACTAGAAGTATGTCAAGGATTCTAATTTTGTGATAGTTAAATACAATTTAATCTAGCTATACCCTCTCCAATATTTGGTATTTGCTTGTATATTTTATATAATTTGAATTATATATAGTTAATTTTAAAATATCTAATTTACTTTATATATTAAAGGTTTATACATTAAATTAGATCGGCGACTAAGTCCAATTGATCCGAACCTTTGATTTGCATAGAGTCCCAATACGATGTGCTTATATTCGACACCTTCAAACTGTGAGATGAACCCAATTCCGAATCTCTCTACACTTTCCAAATCATTTGTGAGGTATCTTAAAAACCAACATTTAATTTATGCTATTACCAAGAAACCATCATTTGCATTAATTACAGTACCGTAAAATTCCAACAAAACCACGAACGTTGTCTAAACAAAAAAGTGAAAATCTTACGAAAATGAGTGATTGGCAGTGACGTACCTAAGAAGGTGGGTGCGGTCCACACCGGGCGGCACATATTTTGTGGCGGAATTTTTTTATATTTATTAAACCTTAGATTATACACTTTAGACTGCAGAACTATTAGTTCTATTATTTAAATATAAACATATAATATAGATTGCTCAATCTTTATTATGTTCATATTAATTACTATTTATGAGTTGTATTTTACTTGTGAATTAATTTATAAAATATATATAAAACCTATCGTTATTAGTATTATAGCATTAATAACGGAGCCTATGACAGTTTTTCAAGTATTTTCAAGGAATTCATAGTCAAATTTTGTAGAAAATATTATATATATATATATATATATATATATATAATCTTTTATGATGTTTAATATATTTTAGAAAGTAATGCATCAGAATAGAATTAATAGTGTGAATAGTGTCATTTAGACTATCTAATCAGCGAGCGATAATTTAAACTGTAATGAAAATAGGGAAAAAACATTTTTCAGGAGTCTTACAGGTTTCTCTTTATCAATTAAAATAATTCGTTGAATCTTAGTAATGAATAGAAAATACGCTTTTTGTGTTAAAAAGGAACAAAAATTGATATATAGTCAAAATCAAAATCTATTTATTTGATTTTTCTGAGTTCGAAAATATGATTTGAGAAAGGTTCATTTGCTGGAATTGTAGGGAAATCAATTAATACAAAAAGAAAACATGAATATATATAGTTGAACGAAATATTCTATTGAAATAAGTTACTTTTTAGAGATTGGTTTGTATAGAACTTTGTATAGAACTAATGATTCTACGCATGAAAAAGGAATCCAGATAAGAATGCTTTGAAATAAGTTCCGACGATGATACAGTAGAGAGATTTCACAATTACAGCGAATAAGACATATATCACCTACGAATCAATTAACCTTAATCTTCTAGGAGTATTTTTTGACAAAATGAGATGAGAAATTCGACATAATACTTGAATTGTTTTTAGAGTTTGGTTTCATTTTTTTGAGTAAAAATTAAGTGTGGAAAAAATTTTAAAATGTCCTTTAAATCCTATAATTATTGTTCAAAATGCTCAGTCTACAGGTATTTTGAATGTATTTAAGTAATTGAATGTGAATTGTGTATATTATGTGTTTGGTGTAATTTTTTGGGATGTTAAAATGATTTTATTATGTAAAGAATATTAAATTTAATTTTTAATTTTTTTTTGCTTTATAAAAATTTATTTTTAAGAGGAATGATAATTGTTTAGGTTTTTTAAAAAAATTAATTTGTTGTATTTTTTAAAAAATAAAAATAATTTTATATTGTCTAATACAATTTGATTACGATTATTATTGATTAATTTGTTTAAATTCAATTATTTTCATTTAGTTATTCTAGCTGATGTAGACTGATAAACGGTCGAAATATAAAGTGAAGTGTTATATATAATATGTTTTAATTTTGTTGTAAAGATTAATGAACTTTTTTGGTATTGGGAAATAATACCAATTGGAAATAATATCAACTGGGAAAAGATACCAACCGGGAAAATATCCGAACTATGAAGTATAATTATTGAATATTTTTCCTAGAATCCACTTTTATACCTTTCGAAAATAAGTGGCTTTATTTCAAATACGGAAATAAAACCAAATAAAATGTCAAATGACTTACAATTTTCTTGAGACTTTTTACTATTTTTTGTTAGAGAATAAATCAAAATTTGAAATTAATGAATTTTTTTTCATAATTTTTATTTTAGGAAATAAATCAGCAAATTTATCCCTTTGATTGCCAAAATTTCATAAGATGGAATCGTAATTGAAGCCAAAGGAAAATCATTGATTAATTGATTATCGTAATATAAATATTATTGATTATTATTTATTATTGATAATATATATATATATATATATATATATATTGTAAAATACCGAGTATAAGCTGCAGCGCATATTAGCTGCAGATGACATTTTTATAAAAATGTATTTTTTAGTCGTATAAACCGCAGCACGTATTAGCTGCAACATTTGCGTTGAAAACACATGATTTTAAAATCAGCAACCTATCGTTAAAAAACAAATTTCACCGTGACAATAACCATTTTGTTTTAATCGTTTATATTGTTTACATTTTTTATTGCACTGTTTTGAATCCTTGATTAAAATGGATAACGATTCTGAACAAAAACAAAAGAAACAACGAAGATCTTTTAGTTCAGCAAAGAAAAAAGAAATTATTGAATTAGCTCGTCAGTTAGGAAACATATGGGAGGTTGCAATGAATCCAAATCGAAGATATTTGCGTGGTGGTAATGCTAGATATCCGGAATTGGAAACGAAATTACACGAATGGATCCTAATTCAACGTGAACGAGAACTTCAAGTGTCGGTTGTTCGAATTCGTTTACAGGCACAAGTAATTGCCAAAGAGATGAAAATTGAAGGTTTTGCCGCGAGCTCTCAATGGACAGTTGAGACAAAAGGTGCCAATGAGGTCCAAATTAAACCTGCAGGACATGAGAATAAACGATGAAGACGACGATGTTCTTGAAATTGAAGAAAATGAAATGAATGTGAACGAGTCTGATCCAAACATTGTAGAATTACTAGAAAATATCACTTTTATTGACAATGAAAAGTGTGATGGTTTTGAGGAGTGTGATGTTGAAAATTTAAATAAATAATCTTATCTTCAATTTGAATTGTTTTTTAGTTGTATAAGCTGCACATCATATTAGTTGCAATTCAAAAATGTTGCCTTTTTGTACGTATTAGCTGCAGCTTATACTCGGGATTTTACAGTATATATATTGTTGATTAACAATGTATTCAACGGAGGCCGCATTTTTAAAGAATAGTACAAATTTACATTACAATTTACATTGAAATTGTCAGACTAAAGAGAAAATGTCAGAAGAAATCTGACAGAATCAACTTGCTAAATTATATCGAATTTTTACAAAATACTAATTTTTAAAGATGAATTATAAAGAAACAAAACGTACATTCCTAAAATAATCGCCTCCAGGCATTTTATGGGCAACGAGCTGCTGATTATCTTTTTGGCCTCGTCCATTAGACTGTTTGATCACACGAATAGTAATATTGTTAATTGAAGTATTAATAAAATACCTCAAGATTGACTTAAATTTATTAATTTTAAAAAACTGCATTCCGGTGTAATTATACCTAAATGATTAGCAAAATGTGGCATTGACATTGACAGATTAAAAGTTAAAATAAATCTTTAAAAAAATGAATGTAAAGTTTATTTTGAAAAATATTTTACAGTATTTTGTATAAATGTGTGCAGTTTTAATCACAGCGCTGTTTAGTGATGCTGGAATTAGTTTCATTATTTCATATTTTTGTTAGGGTTTGACCTGGGCTCACTTGATGCGTGCCTTTTGTGTGATTTAATAAATATAAATGATATAAATTACTAATAATAGTCGTAAAATCACTATAAATAGGAACAATCTAATTTTAGTATATAAACAATACTAAAAATAATAAATAGTTATAAATAGTAATTATCAATAATATAAATAATAATAGTTTAAATTAGGTAAATTTTAATTACCAAAAATAAATAATATTCAAATTGGTTTCTAAAATTTGGTATAAAAGGAGTGAGTGACAGTTTGAAAGTAGAGAAGAATATTTAATTTTAATCTACGAACGGATTACTGAAAAAAAGAGAATAAAATTTGTAGCAGATTGCACGAAATTAGTCAAATCAATTCGAGAGACTATAGAGCAACAGATTGCAAAAGTGACATATTACAAAGTAATTAGACTAATTAAGTCAAAGAGAACCGATATTTTTGAAATATAATCGAGAAGATTAAAATTGGAAAATACGATGTAAAAGCGAAATCGTATTGTGACGATATAGCAAAAAACATACTGAGCCATACCAAGAAACGAATTATTGGAATATATCAAGAATTTATATTTGTTCAAAAAGCAAATAGTAAATTTTTTACTACTTTTCCTTAGTAACCATATTGCGAAAGTCAGAAACTGATCATCAGCTCATCAGACTGATCGTTCAGTCGTAACAATCCTAGCAAGGTTCAAACTTTAAAGCATCAGTTTTCTAGGAGAATTGCTTTGCTATTTTTATTGGTTTAATATTCAGATGGTAGTCATATTTAGGTTAAACGTTATCACCAACTCTCTGGGTGATAATCGATAGCGTTATAAACTTTCGGGAAACCCTCGTTTTATTGCTTTCTTACTAGAGCGGAGCTGCTGATCTATTAGGATACAGCTTTTGCCATCTTAGTAATATCTCGAGGACGTTTCGCAATAACCGATATTCTTGCTTGAGTTTTGTGGTAATTTTTTGAATTTATTTATAAAGGATATAATCCATATTTGTATTTATATTGAATAAATATTTGAAAGTCAATGGTGTTTGTTTTGAATTTAACGAATCATCTTTGGAGTCAGATATTCGATTGTGTTAGACGTTACCCCACTAACTAACCTAACATTTTTATCAATCATTGGGTATTTATCATTATTACTATGGTGATAATATGCAAAAAAGGTGGTTCCCAAAGTAGTTGGTAACTGATTAACAGCCAATTATGTGCTTTCAAGCGGTTTTGGGGTATTTTTGCTTTATAACATTCATAAGTAAACAAATTTCCAAAATTATTTATTTATTAATGTGGCGGACTCCATTGGATTTATTTCATCAATGGAGTCGAAGAATCGAATATAAGAAATCGAAATATTACAAAAGCAAGGAGAAAGATGTATGAGACGAAAGACAGAACGGACTGGATTCAGGAGCCTCCGTAACGGTAATGAGTGAAAATATTTGGAAGAAAATTGGAATTCTAAGACTGACAAGAAGTAGAATTCTTTTTTGCGGAGTATTTTCTGCAAACGACGAACAGCCATTAGGAAGCATAACTATCCATGCAAGATGGTACGAAAAGAGACGACAAATTAAAGTAATTGTAGTGAAGTATATCAAACCAGAATTTATAAGCGGTATAGACACGATGGATAGTTTTGGGATACGACTAATTTTAATGCGAAATTGGTAGCACAAAAACATTCGGAAAAAGAATGGATTGAAAACATTAGTTTGCTTGGGAAAACAAGATAATGAAAACACTCTAAACTTAGCAAAGAAATTTGGGAATATTTTCATGGCCTCCAAATTTAACCTAGGAAATACGGAACTAGTAAAACATGAAATAGACGATGGGAAATCCAGTAAATCAACACCTAAGAAGGCAACCAGTGCATTTAGAGCAGAAAGTAGAAATTTTAATAGAAGAATTACTAAAGGCTAACGTAATAATAAAAACTCAAGAGCGCATGCAATTCCCCTGTAGAAATAGCAGCGAAAGAAGATGGATCGATAAGGATGTGTATGAACTACAGGGCACTGAATGTAATATTTGGATGTTAATTGATTCTGATTTAACTGTTATAATTTATTTTAAACTTTGAATGAGTAATTTGCCACTAAAATTGGTGCATTCTACTACGGCTTCGTCGGCCAATATAAAATGGAAGCCAGGCTAAGACTTTGACATCCTGATTTTGCAATAAAAGTTAAAAGTTTCCAATGAGTTGCATAATAGTGTCGAACTGTGGGATTGTTATGCTACAATCATTTATCAACACTTCTCAGTGTAATATATTATATTGCGGTAATTTCAACATCGTTTTTGCTATTAATAAAGTACATTCTCAAATCACTATGACTAATTCATTGCAACAATTAACAATAAAACAGCAAGAAAAGTTTCTTATGAGCAGTGATAAAACATTATGATGCTCTTAACAATGTTTTTTTTTAAATGCACTGCAGTTTAACATCTTTGGAAATATAAACATGCGATCCTTAAGTCCGCTTTCAAGATTTCATAGTGATAATCTTTAGTCTAGGAATAATGATATTTTTTAGAGGCATAATACTTAATTATCCATTTTTATAATGGAAAGTTCCATCGCAATAAACGGGATTTCACTTATTTTTGATAAACTTACAAAATAAAACTTTACTCCAGTTGATTCAAGAAACTTTGGACTAAAAATATTTTTTCTTCGATCGACTGGAATTGATGAAAAACTGGAACTTGAGGCAATCCTTTCTAAACCATATTAAAAGAGCGCCCAGATTGACGATCTCAGAACTTTACTTGTATTAAGTTTGTTTTTTTCAATAAATCTTTTATTTTATTTCTATCAACTGGATTTTTAGAAATGGCAAAATTTATTAATTCGTCCCAGGTTCGAACATTAAGAGGAAAATCTCCTTCATTTACTAGATAAGACTTCATTATTCTCTAACAATCTTTAGATGTGATTCATTAAATTATTTGTATTGAAAATTAAAAAAAGAAAATTCTAAATTATTTAATATAAACAAATAAAATCAATAAAATTGCCATTTTAATTTATTATAAAACATTAAATATTTTTATTTCAATTACGAATCACGATTCATTATTATCTAATAGTTATTCCGCTCTCTATGAATATTCAATTCGTTCAGACTTTCCGCTAAATGCACCAATCAAAACGCAAAGATAAAAAATTGAAATAATCGATGAAAATATTAAAAATTTCAAATTTTACCCGTAAATATTTAAATTTTAAAAATTGAAATGAGACCTAATTGCATTATAATGAAATCTGTTGGAATATATTATCGCAACAAAAGTTAAATTTTGCTTAATTTTAGGGTAAGGTCCCTCCATAACCTAATAACAAACCCCCTGGTTTTAGAATTCAGTTCGAACAATAAACAGTTCTAAATAAAGGTCAGTAAATGTTCGATCTAAAGGAGACGGATGTTGTGAGACATCCCCTTCAGTCTCCCATTTTTGTCAGGCAACTCAAATTAAGAAGGCCCAAAAATATATTACAATGATACATATATATATATATATATATATATATATATATATATAGAAGGGTCATTTGACATAGACCTCCGAATTCGGCGGGCCTCTAAAATATAGCTAGCAACACTATTAGAAACTGTAAAAAATGATCAAAAAATTTACCTCGCGCTTTTATGTAGTCTCTACATTTGTAATAAAACCGAATATAACTATGGTTTATAATCGCGTAAATAGTCTGGCGACATTTAACATTAATTGGGATATTGCAAGGACTTTAGGTTATTCCGAATTGATAATTGCTTCCGCACCTTTAAAGGCTCGCAAAGCACTTTATTAAATTTCATTATTAAATTTCGTCTCTTTGCATATTTTGAATTAAATTCTTTTTCAACAAAAGGGTACAATTTTTTTATTTTCAGTGGATGCAGCCTTATTTATTTATATTCACATTAACATATAATTAAACATAACATCCTAATATTAGAAGACTGGCATTTTTCAGCTGTGGGTTCTTATTAAAAGTATAAAATATTTTTTTGTAATCGTACATTATAAATATGTGAATCATTCAAATAGTAGCAAGATTAAATAATTATTCGGTGTATTCTAGATCAGTGTAAAATAAAGAATAAATTCAGAGAAATCTGCGTTGCAAAAAAGTACATAGCACAATTTAACGAAATTCAAAGAAAATAATAGTTGACGTGTAAATTTACTCTAAATTGAAAAGAAAATTGAGAAACAATATTTTTCGAGGGAAATTGATGTTAGCGGATAGCAAATGATAAGAAAAGACAGGGCACCTAGACAAAGCTATGAAAAGAATAAATAATAATAATAATAAATCAAATTTGAAATTGGTCAGGTTCCTTGTAAGGAGTTTAAGTTAAATGGAGAGTATAAATTTTAGTCAGCATTCGATGATAAAGACGTTTGAGTTGGAAAATTGAAATTCTTTTAAAAGGTTATAATTTCTATAAAAGTGAAATATCATTGGTGCAATCAATAAAAATTGTATAATTAGAATTGAATGTTGTAGAATGCAAAATTAGAGAAACAAATTATCAAATTGGAATTCGAAAAACGAATAAAAATAAATAGATTAAACAATAGTGAAAAGCATTGGGATAATTAGAAAATGTTTGAAAAAGATTGAAATCAATACAATGTATAAAAAACAGAAAATCGTAGGTTAATTAATTGAGGAAAATCCAAGTTTGTAAAACTGCAAGAAAGATAAACAAACTGGATTTCGAAAAGCTATTATTGTGACAAGGAAGCCTCAGAAAGAATTGTTGCAAAGTTAAAATAATGAATTTTGAATTTCTAATATTTATTTATTTACAAATATTTTTAAAAAATATATTAATGTATTTAAGCACATATAACATTTGCATCTTTAATCCAAGTAAATCTTTGGGCAATGAATTGCTCTTTTCTTTTTCGGTATTTGATTTTATTTTTCAATGGTTTTTTTTCGTGTTCTGACTTTTTTTCTATTGGCGTGGCTTTTGAAATTTGTTCATTGCTGGCTAACATTAAATCATCATCTATATTTATATACGAGGCGTTATTGCCAGTAGGTATGATGAATGTTGCTTTGATCGCTGCTTTCATATCACTGTTCTTATAGTGAATGCTTTTACCAATTTTCAAGGATGGATTAGCTAAAGATTTGAGTTTTCTTCCCATTAGCCTTTCAGTAGGCGAGTTATTGAATGTGCTAGTGATTAAATAATACTTTGAGAAGATATGAATCAAACGATATATTATGATTCTTTTTATTCAGTATTTTTACCGCTTACTTTTTGGTTTGTTCAGTTGTAATTCAGTTGCAATCACTTTAATTACTATATCTGTAGGAAAAAGAATAAATCCAAACTACCAAAATCACGAAATAAAGTAAAAGAAATTCATTAAAGTTGTGTTAAAGTGATGATAGAATAAAATAGTCTTCCTTAAGAAATGATGTAAAGTAATTAATGATAGGTGGAGTCAAAGCTCAATGGTCAACCTACAACCCTTGTGAAGCTTCTTCTCCAAAATTTAGGGCAAGTCGATGCGAAGAATGTTCATTTATGTCAGAGTGTGGCAGTATCTCCGGATAGAATGAGGCATTAAATTCAGTACGGAAAGTTGTAGGAAGTTCCTATAAGTGAAATGTAGAACTCAGGCTAAATGGACACGTGAAAAATTCACATGCAAATACGATTGACAGTTCAGCTACGGATAAATTAAAACGACTGGAATCTGCACTTGCACTTATCAGTTCTTTGTTTAAATCTTATCTACATCCGGCACAGAAACTTAACGCCTATAAAACTTTCATCCATTCAAAATTGATCTTTTCTTTACGAAATTGTGTAATCGGTCATAGGATTCTTGACTCAGGCCGCAAACGTGTTACTCAAGGACCTGTAAAGCAACTTGGCTTTGACCAAAAAATTAAAGGACTTCTTAAAACTATGATTGAAGATAAATTCCACTATGTTAACAACTTCTTTCCTTACGCACACTGTAAACTTGGTGGATTCGGTATTACCTCCACATTTGATGAATATTTAATACAGAGTATTACTGGTATCACTAGACTTTTCCACTCTTCAAACTTATACTTTAGAAATATGCTTATCACTGAATTATCCCCAAGCTCGGGGTGGAAAAAATTTCGATGCGGGATTGAAATGGCTTAATTGTGATATCTTAAAAAAATTCTCTTATACTTCTTTCTTTAACAAATTCCATAAATCGGCACTTGTTTTTAAAAGGAAATTTTCTATAAGCATCAATCTTAACTTTATAGATGATAACTTTTCATTTGAAATATCATACAAAAAGCGTACTTCTTATATCAATGTTTATGACTTAAACACACTTTCAAAAGAACTTCATGACTTTGTGGGCCTTCACTATGCAGAACAATGGTGTCTCATGCACGTACAGGGACACATTGCTGCTGCGATTGGCGATAATATAACAGCTAAATACCTTATAACAAACGACATTCTTAATGATGCACAGTACAACTTCTTGAAACGTGCTAGAAACAACCTTCTTCAACTTAACATTACACCTTTTAGATTAAAGAACAATATAAATTCAAAGTGTAGACTGTGCCATCAAGATGAGGAGGCACAGGCTCATGTATTCAACGATTGTCTTGCGAAGCCAAATTCGAAAAGAATTAAGCATGAAAATGTGCTAGTCAGTTAAGAAGCTTTTTAGAAAACAGGTGATTTGAGGTAGATGTGGAACAATCACCAAAATATATATCGAATCCGACCGAACTGAAACCCGATATGGTAATTAAGTCAAGAAGGAACAAATAAATCCATATTCTTGATTTAAAAGTGTCATACGATTCGGAGGAAAATATTGGAAAAGCTCGCGACATGAACTACGCAAAATACAAACATTTGGCCATGGAGATAGCGCACTGACTAATCGCCGCTTGATTTACTTATTCCCCCATTAATTTCGGTTGGATTATTTTAATTTTTTGCCTTATCTGAAATTTTCAGTTTATTTTATGTCTAGTCAGGCGTAAATTGATTTTTTTTTTATTTTAATAAGCGGTCTATTAGTTACCGGCCAATCTAATCGTTGTTACGTAGGGTGACCAGGTAAAATTTTAAGAAAATCAGGACATTTCCAGAAAAAATAAGGACATTTTAAAAAGTTTCATATTTGAAAATTTTTATGTTCCAAATATTATAAAATTACACATTTTATTATAGTTTTTATTGTTTAGTTACGGTATTTTTCTTCAGATATTACATTATTTAAAAACTTGGTATCCTTCTTTATCATGTCAAAGAAGTCTAGACAGCTCATTTTTGAATTGAACTGAATTGAAAGTATTGCATTCATCGTATCAATATTCAAGCGACTCTTATGATCATCCCAAACATTATTCATAAGTGAAAAAATTCTTTCACATTCAGTAGATGTGCCAGCAAGACAAAATGCAAATTGTACCAATTTCTCCATATTAACAAGAGAAGTCGAGCGTTCACAAAAATTGGTAAAAATTTTTATCCAAATATTTTCAGGTGTCAATTTTGCGTCCATCCAGCTTGAAATGTTATCTTCAATAAAATTTCAATAAGTATTTTAGTTGATTCGGAAAATTTGAGCAGCGTTCCGCCCTTATTTTACAGTTTTTTATGATAAGTGTTTTAACTATTTCCAAAAATTTGCGCAGCGTTCTGCCCATATTTTCCGTTTCAATTTAACATAATTTATTTAATTCTTATTTAAAAACATTTTTTTCATGATTTTGGTATTTCGGATTAATCTTTTTCCGATGGCTATTCATTTTAACTGTTGCAACGATTTCGCAATTTTCCCCGCTACCCATTCCCTCTCTTTATCCTTACGATCTATATATGTTCATGTTATATTTAATGAGTGCCCACTGGACTACTCAGTGTTAGATATTTTGAGCCGATTGTTGTTAAAAATTTATGTTAATTTTACACGAAACGGATGATGAAGGAGCAGCCAATAAACTACTCATTTACCCTCCAAGTTTCCCTATCTACGGATAATATTGACGTTTCAACTCCTGCGTTCCGCACGCCGGAGCCTTCACGGGCACGAATCATTGGCGATATTCCACGCACTTACATGGTTCGAACAATATGTTTGATTTTAATAACTTGTGATGTGTCTTTGGCTGTGGGCCGGAAAATTTTCGACAATTTGAAAAATTAATTTATATGCATTATAATAATTTATTAAAACCAAAATTAAATTACCAGATACATCCATCAAATTAAAATTCATAAATATATCTTCGTAATAATCCATAAAACATCGACCAATGAATCCATTATTCACAGATAAATATAGTAATCCGAAGTAAAAATCCATCAAATTAAAATTCATAAATATATCTTCGTAATAATCCATAAAACATCGATCGATGAATCCATTATCCAAAGTAAAACTGTTTAAATCAAGTGTCAAAGTACGACGGAAAATCAATACTGAAAATTAAGATTAAGATTTGTCAAATCATATCAGTATATATACCTATAATTTGGCCTTAACCTTGCGTGTTATTTTTTATTGTGATTAAACAAAATTCGACCTTGAAATTATTTGTGTTATCTAAATTAAATTTTTATTTATTTCTTAATTTAAATTGCTAATTTATTTTTAACATTTTTAATTAAATTTATTCGGCTAAAAATATTTTATTTTTATTCATTTAATTCATTAATTTTTACTTTTATATAAATGGTCATTTTACGGTCAAATTTTCTTGTTGTTATGTTATTTTTTATGTAAATTTCTTGCGGTTCTTGGTGCATTTTGTATTTATTTTATTTTACTTTTATGTTTTTGATTTTATATTTATTTATATTCTCTCAGATTTTAAAATGTTTAATTAGTGTTGTATATTATATTTTAAGTTATCTTGGTGCTAGGTTTTCGTGTTGGATTACTGATACATTTAAACAATTTTCAAAGCTATTTGTGTACTGGCCCAACACTTTCTTTAATACATCAAATTTTCATGAAATCCAAATATTACCCTCATTTTCATTTTTCTTAATATTCTTTGGGGATGATCCAGCGTAATATTAAAAAAATAAAATAAAAGAATTGCCGGAAAAAATTAAAAGGACTTTTAATTGTAAAAATTAATATTTCTTTTTCTTTGGTTGTGGACTTGTTTAACTAGATTATTTTGATGGCACTTTTTTGTCGAAAGTTTAAAAATAAATGTTTAGTTAGCAATTGTTTATTTTGAATTATTTACATTAAAAGAAATTGACAAATTCGCGGCGAACTCTAATTGAAACATTAATTTAATTATCGCCTTTTTCAAAATATTTCACTTATCAATTGAGAATGTCTTCAATGCCTGTAATGATTTTAAATTCAAACGCTAGGCGTGTGCAAGATGTTATTAGAACCTGCTTAGGTCCACGAGCTATGTTAAAAATGTTAATGAGTCCAACTGGAGGCACTGAAATGACTATGATGGACATACAATTTTAAGAGAAATTACTGTTGAACAACCAGCAGTAAAATCAATGATTGAAATTGCAAGAACACAATATGAAGAAGTTGGTGATGGTACAACATCTGTAATAATTCTTGCCGGAGAATTATTAAGTCAAGTGACTGCATTATTGCAACAGAAAATCTACCCGACTAAAATTATAAGAGCTTATCGAGAACCTCTATATGATTCCTTGGAATACATAAAACCTCACACATGTGTCCGCATTGATTCAAAAAATCGTGATGAGGCAGAAAGAGCAATGCAGAAAGATGGTCTCACTAATCGCATCCGGCAACATAGTCTAGACTATAATCATAATTTGTAATTGACTCGTATACATTTTTAACATAGATTCATTTACAGCCATAGCATACTACAACATTCCAGAGGATACGCCCAAGTAGAGACTTACTTGTAAGTGTACTTGAGTTCGTATCTCAGAAAATTGCCAATTAGCGTTGTTTCGAATAGAGTTCGTGAAAATGATTGTTAACAAAAGTGATTTTCCAAAAATCTCAGAGATTATTCACAAAAGTTATTTCACTAGGAAAAGGTGGTTAACATTCTGAGTTACAATATTAATAAATATCTGTTGTTTTAATAATAAATATGTTTGGGGAATTAAGAATTTTGATATGAATGATATTAAACCTACAACCGGCGACCACACTAAAAATATCAATGCCGTTACAAGGCAGCAAAAAAAGTAATTAATAGTTAAAGCATTGCCGAAAAAAGCACAGGATTTATTCAATTTCAATATTCGAAAATATGATGGGCGAAGTATTGAATCATCATTAGTGTTTTCGATTTGTTACTGTCTGATGAAGCTGGAGTTTTATGGCATGATTTCAAAACAGATGAGGTTACAAAGAAGGAAGAAAAATCATGGTTTTTAGATACATTTACAATAAAGAAATCAATTACCAATATGATTGTGAAATTGGCCGAAATTAATCAAAAGGGTGATGAAAGATTTGCTAAATTTGAAATCAGGGTAAGAAATCTTTTGGAAAGTATTTTTGATTCAGGAATTAGTCGTGAAGAAATTGTAAAAGATATTATTTCTAAACGAGCTAGAAGTACGGCGCTTAAAGAAATAATAATTTCTAAACCAGTTATGAAAGTAGAAGATATTCGCAATTTGGCCAAATTATATGAAAGTCAGGAATATTTACAACATTCTTCGTCAGAGAAATTTGTGGGTGCTGTATAAAAGAAAAGTTACTCGTATGCGTTGAAACAGAATAATTTAAATAATGGGCGCCAGACGCGAAATTTAGATAGCCAAACGTCAAGATATAATAATATGAATAGAAAAAGCTTTGGAAATAGAAATATTGTGGCCGAACCAATCGTGTCTAACAAAAATGATGGAAATAAAGTAAGTTATAATTATGAGAATAATCCACCAATTTCTAACAGGCAATATAATAATGAGAAGATTATCAATGAAAATCAAAGATTTCGACCATTATTTTCAATGAAACATCAAGCAAGGAAATTATACAACAAGTGTCGTGGATTACCTGAGCCAAAAGCAAAAATCTTATCACCGTGTCAATGCTATTGTTGTGGTAACAGTAACTACTTATGTTTCGAATGCCCATTGAAAAATAAATGTCTAATATGTGGAAAAGATGGACACGCATATAGACACTGTCATTTATTAACAAATGGAAATCAAAATTATAATAGACCAATTATGTGCAGTCATGATTAAAATAGTGATTTGTATCTAAAGGAAGATGTAATAGATCATGAGGTTATGCAACAAAAAAACTAGAGCAAACCTGTTGCTTACATTTGGTCAATGGTGTTGAACCAATAAATAAAAATTTTAATCTACCTACAACTTTCTGTAAAAATGAATCGGTATGTATACCTATTTTGTGACCATAACCTTGCATGTTCTTTTTAAAGCATTAAAACTAAATTTGACCTTGAATTTATTTGTATTATCTCAATTTAATTTTATCCTTTTCTCGCATTAACTGGACAATATGTTTTATAATTTTTTCAATTGAATATTTCGCATTAAAAATATTCTATTTTACTTCATTTTACTCGAATATTTCTTAATTTTATGAATTATCCATTTGTGTAGATTTCGTGCGGGTTTTGGTTCGTTTTGTATCTATTTTATTTAATTTTAAGTTCTTTTGATTTTGTATTTAGTTACATTTTTCTCTCAAATTTTAAGATGGTTAATTGATGATAGGTTTGATTTTAAATCTTCCTTGCTGTGTTTGCGAGTTATTTCCAATTCATTTAAACAAAAGTTAGTCTTGCCCCAACAATATTGTGAATTGTAAAAAATACATATTCTTTGGTTTGCTGATGTTTGAAGATTGTAATGAATGAGTATAAAATGGACATTATATCGAAACGCGCTATGAATGATGGGACCAGGCAAGATGAAAAGACAAGCATAAGCCTGATATTGTTAGCTCACTGAATCTGTGGTACGTCCTGGCCAGAACAGTATTGCAACGAGTCACATGTTTTACAAAATAAGCTTTTGTAAATTTGTTGGGCCAGAACGTAAACGGCCTTGAAAAATGTTTAAATGGATCAGAAACACACACGCAGATACAACACGCAATTTAAAATAAAACCTGAAAAACACCAATTAAACCATATAAAATCTGAGAAATAAAAGAATTAAATATAAAATAATAAACAAAAAAAATAAAATAAAATCATAACAAAATGCACCAAGATCCGCACGATACCTACACAAATACAACAAGAAAACACGACAAATTCGACGAAACTAGAAAAATCAATTAAAGTTCATTTAAGTGAAATTTAAATCGAAAAATTGAATTAGCAATAATTCAATAAAAATTCTAAATAAAAAATTATAAAAATAAATCGAAAAATAATAAAAATAAATAATAGAATTTGCTAGAAAATAACAAGGTCGAATTTTGTTTTACTGCATCAAATTTTACACGTCACACAAATAGGTATATATACTGACCCATTTTCACATTAAAGTTAACCACTTTTGAAAACTAACTAATTTTTGAAATTGTTAAAAAACCGTTTTAAGACCGAAAACCATTTTTCGAAAGAAAACCATTTTTTGTGAAATTTTATTTCTTACGTATTTGGAAACCTGTTTAGGTAAGAAGCATATTGGTTGGAACCCTCTTTCCACATCACGTCCTTGCATCTCAATGGAGCTCTGCTCGGCGTTGATGTGGGGAGAGAGGTATTTATGTTGTTTTATGCTCTATTTTATGATTTGATGTTTTTATGGAATGGTTAAATGGGTAAATTTATTTGTTTTATGATTAATAAATTTTATTAATATGTATAACTTAACTTATATGTCTTTATAAATTATCAATTTTAAATGTCAAAATTTTTCCGGCCCACAGCCGACACATCACGCAAGTTAGTAAAATCCACATAGTGCAAATGCATGTAAGTGCGTGGAAAACCGCCAATGATATGCACCCGTGAAGACTCAGCGTGCGCAACGCAGCGGTCGTAACGTCAATATTTATCCCTATAGCTGAAGCGAGAAATAAGGAAGAAGTCTCTGGCTGCTTCCTCGTTTCTCAATTCTGTAAAATCGACCTAAAATTCTCTTACAAACGGCTTAAAATCATCACACCGAGTAGTCCAGTGGGCACTCAATAAATATAATATAAACACAAAGGCGCTTAAGATCTATTAAAGGGAAAGGGTACGGGGATGACTTAACTGAAATCGTTGGTATAAATAAATTCAATTGATGTTTAAAAATGATTTAACTGGTAGTATATTAACTCATCGAAAATAAAACATAAATATCGTAAATAGTTCAGTGAGTTCCTTAAATTGAATTTATCCACCAAGTTAACAGATTTTTGTCGTCAGTAAAAATAAACATTCCCTTAATTAATGTGGATTTTAATAAAATAATTATTAGAAATTTAAGTGACTTACGGTTCCATCCAAACTAACTCCTTGATTCAGGATTAAAGTAAACGAGATAAAATAGAATGTGAATAGGGTATTGTAATAGCTTAAATAAAAATCACCGATATAACTAAAATTCGTGAAATAATTTTCAGAGTAAATTGGATACCACTTAAGATTAATTTAAACCCCTGATTTAAATAAACTCGAAGCTACGATAAAGGTCGATGGTTCAAAGAGATCAAGCAACCTTAGTGCTAATGATAGTAAACCAAATTCACGTTTTAAATGAACTTGAGTGCGAGAGATACCCAAAATGCAAGTAAATCTTTAATTTAGACGAAGGGTAAACCAACTCATTAGGTGAAACTTACGAGAAAGGTGCACTAGCGAATGGTAATTATGGTAATAATTTAAAGTTATAGTTCAATTTTGGCAGATGAGTTTACTGAGATAACGAATCGGATAAAAAATCTATTCCTAGGAGTAAAGCAAAGTAATAAAACTAGGTGAACCTGATTGCCAGAAATAAAAAGAATTCCTAGTTAGCTATATTAGTTGTAATCAATTTCAACGAATAAATCCATTTAACGCCGTAGAAAAATTTAATAAAGCTTATTTTAATGGCACTAATAGTCCTAGTTACTACCCTTAACTTCCTCCCATCTTCTGCAGTAAACGAGTAAAAATCAATCGAACCGTCAACCTAATTCAAGAAAAATTAATGAAATAAAGTTATAATGACCATAAATTGTTAGTAATTTACGGCCAAAAATCGAGTAAACATTTGATAAATCAACTCATGAATTACCATCTAACATAAGTAAATTCGACAATCTACTGATTAGGATCATTAATTAGCAGTAAAGAACCCATAGGCCAGCTAGCAAAGAGCATATTTGAGCGACAAGAAATTAGTGCTGGAATTAGGTACACCAGATTAACTAAGCGATTTGAATCACGGGGATTTTCGTAACAAATAATTCACGACATTCGAAAGTCCATCAATACTCAAATAAAATGAAAGAACACAACTTTATATTGGAATCAATAGGTCAGGAGAATGCAAATCTGTCTTACGATCGACCGATGTAGCTGAGATCTGAAATGACTTCCAACCGCTGGTAAATAAAAATATCCAAACGACACGGAAATAGTCCATCAAAATCCATAGTAGGAGCGCGTGTGTGACACTAAAAATCTAAAAGATAAAGGTATAAGAAGCGATTAAAACGATAACTTACCCTAGCTAATCTGACCGAGCTTTGAAATTGAAAATTTTAAGATAGCACGTTGATTCAATAAGACTGAATAATGGATTTGTCGAACAACAAATATAGCCGGTTTATCGGCGACCAATAAACATAGACTGAATATGTTATCGCTAGATCAGTCAGATCGGTGACATCGGAACTATAGTAGACCTAATCTAAACATAGACTATCTCGGGGCGGATGTGCATCTCCGTCATTTTAACAAGCTCGCGAATCGAATTACGTAAATTAGTGAAATTCCAAAATTGACCGAATAGCTCACTTATTTTGAAACATGAGATTTTTGACAAAACCTAAATTTCTCTCTGCCTGATTCATTTCGTTAACTTACAAACTGTGTTACAAAATTCCTTTTAATTACACTTAATACATTTTTATTTGATCGAAATCGAGAAAGAATTAAATAAAATGTGTACAACAGTTTTTAAGTGTACCAGATAATTGCAAGTTAATTAAGAGAGGTGCATGGTCAAGCCCATCTAAATAGGAGACGCGAATTAAGGTTGACCAATTCAGATACTTTGAGGGCGCCAAACGTTAACAAATAAATGGAAACCCCTCCGTAACTCCTAGCCCTAATGTTAACGACAATCATAAAATATACTAGACCTAACGTTAAGTTCTGCCCAATATTGACAAATGACAATACGTGACCGAACGCAAGTTTCTACTCGAATCAACAGCATAATATGGAACAATACGAAAGCCCAACAACCATCACTTAGCCATTAGCGAGTCAGATAATAAAGCACGCGCACAATTTAGATAATCCGCTTTATTCTTTCGTTTATCATGCGCCAGTGATTGATCATAATACATTGCTTTCAGCCAAACATGTCTCTAGAATGGACAGACACCAGATCGACCGATACGCCATCTAGAAAGGAGTCACCCAGGAGAACAGGAACGATCGGAAAAATTCGTCGACAATGGCCGTACCCTGCCACCCGGAGGGCACCGGATCTAAATAACGACCCTGAAGAACTCAATAGACAGCAGTACCCAGCTGCCGAGATATTCTCTAACGCGCAGGATCTCCTCACCCAGTGGGAGCGGGTGCAGGAGCGGGTGGACTTGCAAGTAGTCAAGGCAAGGATGTACCTTGCAAACGTGCTGGATGACATCCTTGCCGGGCGGATCGCCGTCGCCCATCCACCTCGTCCGGTTCGAGACACTAGGCGACCCTACACGGTGGAAGCTCTCAAAAGAAGCCTAGAGCGGTACTGCCCGGACGATTGAACTAACGGACAAATTGATGTAGTGATTTGATAATAATTAGAACTGCGTGTGTTTTCTTCTCATATAACTGAAAATGAACTTTCGATTTGTTTGAAAAATTTAACATTTAGACCAATCATAAATTGACGTATAACAACCCATTTAATTTCAGTAATGTCCTCCCTACGGATCCTACAGACGGAACTAGACCGCGCGAGGCAGACGAATGCAGAGTTACTTAGTCAGGTCCTGCAATTAACTCGCGAGATGCAGCAGGTCAAAGCGACTTGTTTAGACCCTAAACGGACGAAGATCCTGTATCAACGACTCACCGCAGCTCAAAAAGGCTGGGCCGAAGAACGCCAGCTCAATCGGAGTCTGCGTACGCAGGTTCGGGGACTCGAAGTCGCCCTAGCGGTATGCCGGGAAGGTGAAGCGGTAACGTACCCGCTCATCTTCGCCCCCACTCAAATGCCGCAGACAGCTACCAAGGCAGCGGAGCAGCCCATCACCCCCAGCAGTCGTCGACCGGGACGTAAGGAGCGTGCCCGACGTCGCGCAACACAACTCCAACACGCCCAGCAGTAATGGTTGTACATGTGTCTGAATCGAATAAAATAGTTTTAAAATGTAGTTGAATTATTATTTCAATATGACCGCATACCAACACCGCCAATCCATTCCACAGCCAATTAAGCACTAATCGTGAATAATTATGAGGGACAGAGCAAAGCGAGCATAGGTCTTCTATCGACAGCTCGTGAACCCGAGGATTGTCCGAGCAACTACAGTACTGTTGGGCCAGCACATCAATAGCCTTGAGAATTGTTTAAATGCATCAGTAATACAGCACGAAAACCCAGCACCAAGATAACTTAAAATACAATATACAACACCAATTAAACACTTTAAAATCTGAGAGAATATAAATAAAAATAAAATCAAAAACATAAAAATAAAAATAAAATAATAACAAAATGCACCAAGATTCGCACGATACCTACACAAATATAACAAGAAAACACAACAAATTCGACGAAATTGAAAAAATTAACAAAAGTTCATTAAAATGAAATTTAAATCGAAAATTTGAATTAGTAATAATTCAATAAAAATCTTAAATAAAAAATTATAAAAATAAATCAAAAAAATAATAAAATTAACGAATAGAATTTACTAGAAAATAACAAGGTCGAATTTTGTTTTACTGCACCAAATTTCACACGCGAGAAAAATAGGTATAAATACCGATGTGTTTTCACAAATTTTCAGTCTTATTTTGCAGAGAAAAATTCCATTATAGAATTGTATAACTGGTTGTATGGCTGGTTGAGAGCCGTGCATTCAGGCAATTAACACGGGTAAGTGTTTTGCCTGAACACGATCACTCTCAACTGGTGCAATATTATTAGTTGATTTTTTTGAAAAGAATTGATGGGTAATTTTTCAATTGAATTTATGTATGACTTTTCAGATCGAGTTGATGGATGATTTTGTTTTTCAAATTGAATTTATGGATAATTTTGTTTTTCCAATTGAATTTATGGATGATTTTTTGAATCAAATTTATGGGTAATTTTTCAATTGAATTTATGGATGATTTTTTGAATCAAATTTATGGGTAATTTTTCAATTGAATTTATGGATGATTTTTTGAATCAAATTTATGGGTAATTTTTCAATTGAATTTATGGATGATTTTTTGAATCAAATTTATGGTAATTTTTCAATTGAATTTATGGATGATTTTTCAGATTAAATTTATGGATAATTTTGTTCTTTCAATTGAATTTATAGATGATTTATGGAATTAAATTTATGGGATTCTCGAAGTAAATTTTATGGAATGGATACAATGAATTTCAAATGTATGTAGCCGATGTAATATGCTGAATAAATATTTTATATCTACAGCCTTAGTGCAATCGAAACTTTTATTCCAAATGCTATGGTAAAATATTATTTGTTATTCCTTTTTCCGGCCCACAGCCAACACATAACGCAAGAAAGCAAAATCTACATAGTACAGATTCGTGTAAGAGCGTGGAAAATCGCCAATGATATGTACCCGTGAAGACTTAGCGTGCGGAACGCAGGAGTTGGAACGTCAATATTATCCGTACATAGGGGAAATTGGAGGGTAAATGAGTAGTTTATTGGCTGCTCCTTCATCATCCGTTTCCTGTAAAATTGACATAAATTTTTAACAACAATCGGCTCAAAATCTCTAACACCGAGTAGTCCAGTGGGCACTCATTAACTATGAAATGAACATAAATAGATCTTAAGGACAAAAAGAGGGAATGGGTAGCGGGGAAAACTGCGAAATCGTTGCAACAGTTAAAATGAATAGCCATCCGAAAAAGATTAATCCGAACGACCAAAATCATGAAGAATAATGTTTTTAAATAAGAATTAAATAAATTAATTTGAGTTGAGGCGGAAAATATGGGCGGGACGCTGCTCAAATTTTCCGAACTAATTCAAATACTTAACAAAAATAGTAACGTAAAAATGGAATGCGTAAAATAAGGGCGGAACGCTGCTCAAATTTTCCGAGTCAATGAAAATACTTTGTCGAAAACTGTAAAATAGGGATGAACCGTAAAATAAGGGTGGAACGCTGCTAAAATTTTCGAATTTACAAAAATACTTTATCGAAAACCGAAAAATATAGATGGACTACGGCTAATGTTGTATATCAATAAACAATTCTTAACGCTGAGGAATAAGGACGGATCCCTACAAAATCTTAATAAATGTAACGATAATGATAAGGGTAATGGTAATTATAATAATAATAATATTAATAATAATAATAATGATGGTAATAATAATAATAATCATGGTATTTGTAGTAATGATTGATAATAATTATGATAACAATAATAATAATAGTAGTAATCATAGTAGCAATAACAATAAATATAATGGCAGTTATAGTAATAGAAATAATAATAAAGGTAATATATATAATAGTAACAATGATAATGCTAGTAATGATAATAGGAAACATTGTAGTTATAATAGGGATAAGGGTGAAAGATATAATGTGGGTGTATTTAACATAACAAAGGGTGTACAGGCCAAAGAATAATCATCAGCATGGACAATGATAAGAAGGACTAAGCGAATGGACATAAAGATAGATGATATGAGAGTATAGGTTAACATTTGAAGGAGATAGGAGAATAATGGGACCTAAGAATCAAAAGCGAGCACAGGTCTTCTATCGACAGCTCGTGAACCCGAGGGTTGTCCGAGCAACTACAGTACTAGCACATGGTACTCAATTTTTGCGGGCAATCCACCACTTGAACACATTACCAACGTTGCTTAGCAACGGGTGCCAAGTGGATCAGAATCATTTTGTATGGCGTTACGAGGGCAACTAGAAGGATAAGCAAGATTTGAAACCCTGTAACCCACCATACAAATTTGGGGGCTCAGCCGGGATAAACGATTTTCTTGTACAAGTAAACAAAGGAAATGAGAAGCAAGAATTCTCTTATTGAAATGTCGGGACGACATTTTACCAAACCCCGGAGAGATGACAAATGAGAAAGAAGGGAGCTTAATACAGAAAGATAAAAAACGATTAACCCGACTACAAAATGAGAAAATATGTTGATGAAACGAATGGCTTGCCCACCAAATACAAATTTGGGGGCTCAGCCGGGATTGAATGATTTTCGTGTACAAACAAATTAGAGGGGACAGGTTACAGAACTATCTTTTCAAATAGAAATGTCGGGACGACATTTTGCCGAACCCTGGAGAGATGAAATATGTGTAACTTAAAAGTTAAAAGTGTAAAGATCGATTGTAAAGATTGATGAGAAATTGTAAAGATCGATGAAAAACGAACGACCTGACTACAAATCAAGAGAGTAAACAATAGACGACTAGCCCACCAAGTACAAATTTGGGGGCTCAGCCGGGATAACCATGATTGTTTTTGCAAAGAACCCAAGGAAATAAAAGCAAATGTTTAATTATTAAACAGAAATGTTGGAACGACATTTTGTCGGACCACGGAGAGAGGATGAACTAAAGAATGGAACTTAATAACAAACGAAGGAAAACGATCGACTTATTGACGATGAGAAAACAGTTCGATGATATTATGTAGAGAACGATGAGCTGAGTAAAAATGCCAATTTAACTATGGTTGTATTTTCTGAAGGTTCGAAGTTACAAAGGGTCAAACCTTGGCCAAAAATTTTATTTTTGATATGTTGTACAGGACGGTGAGTTGAGTATTATTGTCAATGGAACTATAGTCGTATCTTATCGAACTTCAAAGGTGTAAAGGGTCAAACCTTGACCAAAAATATAATTTTTGATATGTTGTAGAGAAGAATGAGCTTAATAAAATTGCCAATAGAACCATGGTCATATCTTCTAAGGGTCCGAAGCTAAAAAGGGTCAAACCTTGACAAAAAATATAATTTTTGATATGTTGTAGAGAAGAATGAGCTTAATAAAATTGCCAATAGAACCATGGTCATATCTTCTAAGGGTCCGAAGCTAAAAAGGGTCAAACTTTGGTCAAAAAAGTTATTTTTAATATGTTGTACAGAACGACGAAAGGGCAAAAGTGGCGATAAAATTAGGATCATCCGACCTTTGGATAAAAAGTTATTAAGGGTCAAACCTTCAAAAATTTTAATTTTTGATATGTTGTAGAGCTTGAGAAGCTGAGCAATATTTACTATAGAAGTATGGCAGTCTGACTTCTGGGTCAAAAGTTATAAAGGGTCAAAACCTTGGTCAAAATTTTTAATTTTTGATATGTTGTAGAGCGTGAGAAGCTGAGCAATATTTACTATAGAAGTATGGCAGTCTGACTTCTGGGTCAAAAGTTATAAAGGGTCAAAACCTTGGTCAAAATTTTTAATTTTTGATATGTTGTAGAGATCGACGAAACAAGCAAAATTGCCAATAGAACTTTAGTCATCAGAGCTTTAGATAAAAAGTTATAAAGGGTCACAACTTTGGCCAAAAATTTTAATTTTGATATATGGTGTAGAATAATAAGACGATCAAAATTACCATAGAACTTTAATCGTGTGAACTTTTGATAAAAAGTTACAATGGGTCAAAACCTTCGAATATTCTAGAATTCAGAGAATTGTGAAGAAATTAAAAATTTTGAAAGTGAATTGTAAATATTTTTGTAAATCAGTGGAGACAAAGTGTATTAATCAATAAAGTTTATATCGTTTGGAGTT
The DNA here is from genome assembly GCA_022537955.1 of Schmidtea mediterranea. Classification (NCBI taxonomy): domain Eukaryota; kingdom Metazoa; phylum Platyhelminthes; order Tricladida; family Dugesiidae; genus Schmidtea; species Schmidtea mediterranea. The sequence continues at coordinate 252,557,051 of CM039680.1, read as the reverse complement.
CGTTACTGGTGTTTAAAGCACGTTTGGAGGCAGATCGACAATAATTTCTATCCGAAGTCACCGAGAACCCCAACAATATGATGAAACAAAACAACAGTTTAGAAAACTCATGAATGACGAGTATTGTAATAAGAGAGGAAAATATCAATATATGTAAATAAGTTAAAATATTAGATACACAAAAATGTCAAAAATGAAACGATTCAACAGGAAAGTGGGGATAAAATTATCAATATTTGTAGAGTAGGAATCAAAGAAACAGGAAACTATAAATAAAAATAAAATTATGGGTAGGTTGTATAAATCAATGGAATCATCGTGTAAATATCATCCAAAAAACCGTAGAAGTAGTAATAAAAATATAAAAAAAATAGATAAATAAATAAAAATTAAAATAATAAAAACAGGGAAAAGGTGGAAATCACGAGGGTTAAAGTGATTAGAAATAAGGGAAACCACAAAATGCGGGTCGTCTAAGAGTTCGTAAAAAAATTGGAAAACTAGAAATTACTGGATTAAAATTGTTTGAAATAAGACGTGATCACCAAGTCAGTTAAAATAATTCTAAACGTAATAAACGATTAATTGAAAGTAATTAAATTAAAGATCAAAATATTAACGGAAAAGGTTGCAACGATTTCGAACCCCTACTCCTATGAGACGAGAAATAGTAACGGAAACAACGAACGATCGATTGTGCGAATTGCAAAAGACATGAGGCCAAGCAAAGCCAAATTAGATACTAAACGAGAACAGATAATCGATTAAGTTAGAGAAATTGACAAAAAGATAATCCAGATGATGGAGAAACTTAGGCGTAGATAAAAGGAAATGTTCAGGTGTAAATGAAATGAATAGTAAGAAATGAGCGTAGATGAATAAAATGACGATGTTTGTTATCAATGAAAATAAAGGATTAGAGATAATAATGAATTACGAGAATAATAGTTAGCAACCAGAGGAAAATGATGATTAAAAACGAGTACGATGAGTTGAGATTAATAATAATAATAAATGAGACAACAATAGCAACCGAAAGGTGTAAAACATACGGAAAAGGCCGAAAGCATCATGAGAGCCGTTAAATAAATTCTGAGTGGACAAGTAAAACACAACTTAAACAGTGAAAGCTGAAAAATCACACATAAGATACGGTAAAAGTTTCGATGTATCATTTTGTTAGTGTATTTTGTAGTGTTATTTATATTATATTATATGGAAATGATACTGGAAAGTAAGATTTAAAACCGAGCTATCATAACGATAGTACGCTTATTCCGATGGGGAACCTTGATCAACCCGAGGAGAGGAAGGTAGTAGGATCCGTCGCAAATGTTGGGGAGTTCCTGGCGAGAGATTGATCACCTCTTTGGGGAACAAACCAACGCGATTACTACAATTTTTGAATTGGGAAAGTGAAGGGGAAACCGAAAATAAAAATAAAAATTGAAAAATGCGCATGATTTAGACGTTAAAGGTACCTAGAGATATTCTTTTTTCCCTAGCTGGTGGTGAGGCACCAGAGGACAGCTACGGACTGTCGTGCTCAGGTTGTTATCAGCCAAGGGACTGATGGCGCTGAGCCGTTCGATACAAAAACCCGGATCACACACCGAGTATCGAACGATTCTTTTTTTCGCTGGGAGGAACTCGATACAACAACCCGGATCCCACACCGAGTATCGGGGCCAAACGGTAGGTGAGATGTGAACTAACCGGTAAATGGTTCATACTCAAAATGTCCTACTAAAGCCAGATGAGAGCGGCTGAACGGAGCCGAGAAATCTGATGGAAGGAGCGGGCAGAGATTTGATAGTTTATTTTCCGCTCCCACTTTTGATCACTTCCTTTTCTTTTCACTATTCGGGAAATCAAGTAAACCGCTTTTGGAACTTGATTGAACGTCTAGGCATTTCCATACTTTTATATTCTCCGAGGTACACAACCCGGATCCCACACCGAGTACCGAGGGAATGTTTTTTTATTGCCCAGCGAGGAGTTTGGTACAATAACCCGGATCCCACACCGAGTACCAAATATCCGAATGGCGGTGAGTAAAGCGTAACCGGAAAAATGCGCGGCCAAAAGACGCCATGGCTTGAGAGTCAGTGTGAGGCCTCAAACATACCCAAAAGTCACTGTTGAGCTCAAGTCCGATGAAACAATGAGAGATAATATGAAATAGAGGGCCGGATGATTATGATCAGATACTAGAGGCAAATGAGGGCCGGATGATTATGATCAGATACTAGAGGCAATAGAGGGCCGGATGATCATGATCAGATACTAGAGGCAATAGAGGGCCGGATGATTATGATCAGATACTAGAGGCAATAGAGGGCCGGATGATTATGATCAGATACTAGAGGCGGATGATTGATCAGATACTAGAGGCAATAGAGGGCCGGATGATTATGATCAGATACTAGAGGCAATAGAGGGCCGGATGATCATGATCAGATACTAGAGGCAATAGAGGGCCGGATGATTATGATCAGATACTAGAGGCAATAGAGGGCCGGATGATCATGATCAGATACTAGAGGCAATAGAGGGCCGGATGATTATGATCAGATACTAGAGGCCATAGAGTGCCAGATAAGATATGATATGAGTAAAGATGAAATATGATGATGAATAGATATTGAGGTCACAGATGACCAGTAAAAGAGTTAAAGCCTAAGGCCGAAGAGCCAACGGAAATCATAGAGGGCATAGAGCGCCAGCGATTGAGGATTAAGTAAATGAATTTTTGGGGGACATAGGAAAAACAATTAATGGAATGAATGAAAGTATGAGTATGATGATTATTGATATTATGATATAGATAATTGATACGACTATATAGATAACTGATAAGACTATATAGATAATTGATACGAGGTCGATAGATAATTGTTACGAGATATAGATAATTCAAAATAGACTTAAAAATGAAGGGAGATGAAGCGAAAGAAAAATTATTACAGCGAATAAAGTTTACGGAAAAAGACAAGAGAATTTAAATAAAAAGGCCCATAGAGCTACAGTGGTTAAAGTTTAAGGAAAAAGACGAGAAGAGTTAAGTAAAAAGGCCTATAGCGCATAGAGATTAAGGAACGTTTTTGGACCAATGATAGAGATAAAGGAGAATAGTAAACGAGACGATTATTGATATGATGGTGATGATTTATTTGATTAAAATAGTTAATTGATACGACCGGATAGATAATTGATGCGACTATAAGGATAATTTAGACGAAACAAATAGATAATTGATACGAGCTATAGATAATTTAAAATAAACTTAAAATGAAAAAACAAAAATTAAAAAGATAAGAAGTTGACGTAGAGAAAAGAATTAAGGAAAAGCAGTGAGAGTAGTACGATAAATTAATTTGGAAATTTATATACTAGAAGTGTTATTTATGTTTAGATAATTGACAAAGAATAAAGAGAACGAGTAAACCAAAAGAATAAAGAGATCAAGTAAACGACGAATAATAGAGCCGGTGAACTAGAGATAGAATCAAGAAAACGAGTTACGAGAAACCGGAATCAAGGAAACCATTGTGTAGAGAAACAGAAAATATACCAAAACAAACAGAGAACAAGGATAAAGAAATAGACCATGTTATTGAAATTCAAAGAGAGTGAAAAGCGGCAACGGATAGAAAACTTAATACAGTAGCGATAGCAGAACCAATGATTACAACAAGATTAGAAAGTTTGGAAACAGAAGCCGAAAAATATGATAAATTAACGGAAAAGCTAACCGATAAAGGAAACAACGTGAAATCACCCGAGCTAGGAATTCCAACTCAGTTGAAAACAAGTACGAGTAAAGAGATGGAAAAACTCCGAGAGGAAATGAACCAAGAGTTGCCAAGTAAAAACACGGATAAAACAGAAATATTTTCGAGAGAATCAACAATGTACAAAATCGTACGCGATGAACCAGAAATGAGGGGCCGAGAACCAATATCTTCAAGTTTAAAGAGGAATGTACAGGAGATGCATTCAAAAAGAAAATGCAACGAAGAAGATTTCAATGACAAAAAAGAAACTGGAAATTCGGAAATAAAAACAGTTGGAACAAAAATAGCTGAAACATGGCAAACGGAAATCGTACTGGAAGAGAAAATATTAACCACAATGGAAGAAAGAGTCGAAAGAGAAAATGAGCAAACCGAGTTAAAAGGTCGAGTATCAGAACCAATGAAAGTAGTGATGGAAATAACGAGACAAACGAAAGATATTTACCCGCAAACAAATCAATATATTAAAAAAAAAAAAAAAAAAAAAACCATCACGAATTTGCGATATTCCAGATTAACAACGCGAACTACAATCAAATATGTGATATCTATTCAAAAGAAGGATGCAGAACTGATCGAGGTTATCAACTAAAAAATTGCCAAGGATATGATAGAAGAGTTCGCACAGAAGGAGAAGAAATGATAATCTGTTTTAATTGCAATCAAAGCAGTCATATGTCAAAGAATTGTCGAATGAGAAGAATTCAAGGTCAACAAAAACCAAACCAATTCAAGAAGAGTCCATAAAATAACCCAACACAAGAGGTCAGACATTTAAGAGATATGGCGATAATGAGTACAACAACAAGATTCGAGATTACAACCTGTTTTAACTGCAACCTAAACGGACATTTGGCTGAAAATTGTCCAACAGAGAGAAAATCTGGACAACCAAAAACGAAAATTATAGTCAAAGTACACAAAGCAATCAAATACAAGAGAGTGAGCAATTAAGAGGTATGATTAAACGAATATCCGCTAACAATCAAAGACAACGAAGTAATACGAGAAGAAACAGGAATGATGTTCGATATTTATGGACCGGAAAATATTCGGAACAGCAAAAAATCGTTATTAAAAACAGGATCAACTCTAAATGAGAATGACAATAAAGGAAAAACGATGTTAAATTATATTATGATGTCGCGAGAAACAAGAGCAATAGATTTCGTTACGATAAATGGAATTAAAGAAGACATCGAAATAATAGGACAAAAATTAAACCCAATCCTTGGAGGAAATCGAGAGAGGATACGATGAAGCAGCAGCAAAACTGATCAATTGGAGAAAAAAAAAGAAAATTTGATAACGAAATCATGGACGTAAACAAATTCGAAAGCAATGAAAATATATTAGTAAAAAGAGCAATGAAATCCGAATATGTATTACTAAGGACGATAAAAGCCCTGTTAAAGAGAGGAGAAATAAAATTCATGGACAATAAAAGAGAGCCTAGAAGATAACAAAGAGGGAGAAAACCGAGAGAGTAATAAAAGGCAAAATCCAGTAGCCTTCAAAGAAATAGGACAACAATCAAAGCCAAATAACGTAGACAATCAGAAAAGATCAAAAGATGAAGAAAACACAGACAAAATCTGTTGGAAACAAATGATGGACTCACAGAAAATTCAAAATCGAGAGAACAAAGCAAGTCAAAATATGAACCAATACCCAATAGCCAAGTGAGATCGATATATATCCAGTAATTGATGAGAGATGCGGAGGGATACGCACCTTGCGTAAAGACCCTGTGGAGATAAAGTAATAAACAGTTAGAAATGTGCATATAATTTATATAATAGATATGTTTATATAGTAATGTATAAAAGTAGTGTATAAATATTATATGGAATGAATATAATAATATCCGATAATATATAAAAGTAGTATATAAATATTATAGTCAAAGAGCGAAAACAAATTAGAAATCAGACGATGGGATAAAGAATATAGTGGAATGAGAAAGACATGTGAGGTGATATTACGTTAAAATGGAGAAACAAATCAAATGGAAGCCAATCAAATATCAAGCAGTAAAGCTTAGTTAGATAGATGAGTGTAAAACAAGAATCAGATCAGGATCAGAAATTGAAATAAACCGATTAAGAGGTACCGAAGCCATCAAGGAAATCAGAGACAAGAGTAAACTTGGAGAGAATCCAGAACAATCAGATGAAAGACGAAAATGAGAAACAACGATAACAAATCCACGATCGGAGCAAGATAAAGCAACAAAATAGTAAAGAGATCACCAACACAAAACGAAAGCATTGAAGAAATAGATGAAATATCAAGTCAGTTAACGAAAAAGACGAGGGAGAATAATCTGATGAAAAACTGAATCAAGTAATGAGAAACTGGCGAATAACAACAAAGGACAGCTAACTGAGAAACGAAATTTGTGGTGATTGAGTTAAAAGGAAAAACGACAAAGACAAAGAATTAGAACCAGTAAAGCTCAATATACAAACCTAAATGAATACAAAAAAGGGTGGAAGAGACTATAAAATCAATACGGGGAATAAAGTAAGAAAAACAACCAACTGCAAATGAAACTAGATGCAGCCAAACGAGACAAAATGAATATCACGAAATCGTAATTCCAAGCAAGACTGACGTGCAACAGCGGATATGAATAAGGAAAGGATTAGAGAACAAATCAAAACCAACTCAAAATCGAAAACCAGATTACAAGAAAGATAAATCGAATCAGTAAAGAGAGAAGGCAAAGGGCAATGCCAACAAACGACAAGACGAAAGATGATGAGGCTGAACTACAAAGTGCAGCCAATCAAAATGGAATATTGAAAGGATCTTGCAAATGGTAGTAAAGGCAAACCAAGAAGATAAGCGATGCAAAAATAAAGTTAAGACAAATTACAGAAACGAGAAACCAGATACGGTAATAAAAGCAACAGAGATAAAGAAAGGAGAGAAACAGAAAGTCAAACAACTACCCAAAATCAAGAGAAAATAATAACAAGCCCCATTAAAGGACCTGAAAATTGTTATAAAAACAAGGAAAGCGAAAGCAGCATGATATTGGCGACGAGAAGATAGATATCAGTAATAAACCCATATATACAACCTAGCATCCCTTAGAAAGATGTCGAAAAACCCCACAATCAATCAATCGATGCAAAAATTAACTGTAACAAATATGCCGATATATGAGAAACCCAAAGGATACCAATTACGGACGGATCAATTCTTATTATACCCAATGGTCAAAGGATTAACACAAGAAAAACAGATCGTGCAAACCCTCAGAACTCTAGAAAATCAAATCGAAAGTCAATAGAAAAAGGAAACACCCATCGAGGAAACGATATTAAAATAATCATGGATGATCTTTAGAAACCCTACAAAATAACAAAAAGAACCGAAAAATCGAGAACAAACAGCCAAAATTGATAACTGAAAAGAAGAAACCCAGACCAACCTCAAAGAATCATGAATAATCCCGAACCGATCAATTATCATAAAATAATCGAGACTAGATAATATGATAAAGGGTCAGCTATCCACAGAATCCAATTGAACGCCACCCAGTTCAAGATGCAAAGAAACAATCAACAAACGAAAGTTAGAATGTCAATTTACAACTCAAAACCCTAAATAAACCAGCAAGAAAGGAGTCTTGAACTAAAAATTCTATCTATTCTTCTTATCTGAGATTCACTAAGCCTGCCAATCTTCCAAACAATCGGCATCTAATGAAGTCAATTCCCCAAACTAAACAAAATTTCAAAGTCAAATCGCACAACAGATATCGAATCGTCAAAATATCAGAACCTGCTGAAGAAAGTAATCAATCGGAAACCAAGAAACTCAAAGCATCAGCGAGACGAATATCCAAGTGACTGAATATTGAACTCATGATTAACAATGAACTAATGATTCTTAGACAATTAACTATTCTTTATGTGTGATCATGACCGGACTGTATGTCCTCTTTCACTTCATCTTGTAATCCGTATATTGATGTATACTGTATGATTATTTTTATGCACGTGGGTTTTAAGGTCACGACCATGTAGCTCGTAGACCCAATTGAATGGAAAATGTAAACTCTGCATAGTTCATAACTTAGATCTTTAAGAAATTGCGGGTCGCAATTTTACGGGCCCCGGAGTGTTTTATGTTGGGCCAGCACATCAATAGCCTTGAGAATTGTTTAAATGCATCAGTAATACAGCACGAAAACCCAGCACCAAGATAACTTAAAATACAATATACAACACCAATTAAACACTTTAAAATCTGAGAGAATATAAATAAAAATAAAATCAAAAACATAAAATAAAAATAAAATAATAACAAAATGCACCAAGATTCGCACGATACCTACACAAATATAACAAGAAAACACAACAAATTCGACGAAATTGAAAAAATTAACAAAAGTTCATTAAAATGAAATTTAAATCGAAAATTTGAATTAGTAATAATTCAATAAAAATCTTAAATAAAAAATTATAAAAATAAATCAAAAAATAATAAAATTAACGAATAGAATTTACTAGAAAATAACAAGGTCGAATTTTGTTTTACTGCACCAAATTTCACACGCGAGAAAAATAGGTATAAATACCGATGTGTTTTCACAAATTTTCAGTCTTATTTTGCAGAGAAAAATTCCATTATAGAATTGTATAACTGGTTGTATGGCTGGTTGAGAGCCGTGCATTCAGGCAATTAACACGGGTAAGTGTTTTGCCTGAACACGATCACTCTCAACTGGTGCAATATTATTAGTTGATTTTTTTGAAAAGAATTGATGGGTAATTTTTCAATTGAATTTATGTATGACTTTTCAGATCGAGTTGATGGATGATTTGTTTTTCAAATTGAATTTATGGATAATTTTGTTTTTCCAATTGAATTTATGGATGATTTTTTGAATCAAATTTATGGGTAATTTTTCAATTGAATTTATGGATGATTTTTTGAATCAAATTTATGGGTAATTTTTCAATTGAATTTATGGATGATTTTTTGAATCAAATTTATGGGTAATTTTTCAATTGAATTTATGGATGATTTTTTGAATCAAATTTATGGGTAATTTTTCAATTGAATTTATGGATGATTTTTCAGATTAAATTTATGGATAATTTTGTTCTTTCAATTGAATTTATAGATGATTTATGGAATTAAATTTATGGGATTCTCGAAGTAAATTTTATGGAATGGATACAATGAATTTCAAATGTATGTAGCCGATGTAATATGCTGAATAAATATTTTATATCTACAGCCTTAGTGCAATCGAAACTTTTATTCCAAATGCTATGGTAAAATATTATTTGTTATTCCTTTTTCCGGCCCACAGCCAACACATAACGCAAGAAAGCAAAATCTACATAGTACAGATTCGTGTAAGAGCGTGGAAAATCGCCAATGATATGTACCCGTGAAGACTTAGCGTGCGGAACGCAGGAGTTGGAACGTCAATATTATCCGTACATAGGGGAAATTGGAGGGTAAATGAGTAGTTTATTGGCTGCTCCTTCATCATCCGTTTCCTGTAAAATTGACATAAATTTTTAACAACAATCGGCTCAAAATCTCTAACACCGAGTAGTCCAGTGGGCACTCATTAACTATGAAATGAACATAAATAGATCTTAAGGACAAAAAGAGGGAATGGGTAGCGGGGAAAACTGCGAAATCGTTGCAACAGTTAAAATGAATAGCCATCGGAAAAAGATTAATCCGAACGACCAAAATCATGAAGAATAATGTTTTTAAATAAGAATTAAATAAATTAATTTGAGTTGAGGCGGAAAATATGGGCGGGACGCTGCTCAAATTTTCCGAACTAATTCAAATACTTAACAAAAATAGTAACGTAAAAATGGAATGCGTAAAATAAGGGCGGAACGCTGCTCAAATTTTCCGAGTCAATGAAAATACTTTGTCGAAAACTGTAAAATAGGGATGAACCGTAAAATAAGGGTGGAACGCTGCTAAAATTTTCGAATTTACAAAAATACTTTATCGAAAACCGAAAAATATAGATGGACTACGGCTAATGTTGTATATCAATAAACAATTCTTAACGCTGAGGAATAAGGACGGATCCCTACAAAATCTTAATAAATGTAACGATAATGATAAGGGTAATGGTAATTATAATAATAATAATATTAATAATAATAATAATGATGGTAATAATAATAATAATCATGGTATTTGTAGTAATGATTGATAATAATTATGATAACAATAATAATAATAGTAGTAATCATAGTAGCAATAACAATAAATATAATGGCAGTTATAGTAATAGAAATAATAATAAAGGTAATATATATAATAGTAACAATGATAATGCTAGTAATGATAATAGGAAACATTGTAGTTATAATAGGGATAAGGGTGAAAGATATAATGTGGGTGTATTTAACATAACAAAGGGTGTACAGGCCAAAGAATAATCATCAGCATGGACAATGATAAGAAGGACTAAGCGAATGGACATAAAGATAGATGATATGAGAGTATAGGTTAACATTTGAAGGAGATAGGAGAATAATGGGACCTAAGAATCAAAAGCGAGCACAGGTCTTCTATCGACAGCTCGTGAACCCGAGGGTTGTCCGAGCAACTACAGTACTAGCACATGGTACTCAATTTTTGCGGGCAATCCACCACTTGAACACATTACCAACGTTGCTTAGCAACGGGTGCCAAGTGGATCAGAATCATTTTGTATGGCGTTACGAGGGCAACTAGAAGGATAAGCAAGATTTGAAACCCTGTAACCCACCAGTACTAGCCAATGGTACTCAATTTTTGCGGGCAATCCACCACTTGAACACATTACCAACGTTGCTTAGCAACGGGTGCCAAGTGGGTCAGTATCATTTTGTATGGCGTTACTAGGGTCGCCAGGAAGATAAGCAAGATTTGAAACCCTGTAACCCACCAAATTAAAACAAAAAACAAATATTAGCAACCAAAGAGTGTTTTTTTGTTAATCTATATATCTAAATATTAAAAATTATTATTATTCAACTAGCTTTATTCTTCGTTTGAATATAGAATATAAATATTTTTTATTATATATTAATAAAATTATAACATTAAAGTTATTTGTTTTGCTTAATCAAATAATATCTATTGGCAACATTTTGTCTTTGTGAAACTTGATTAAAGATATGAATAGCATTGAAGATTTTGCTTCGCTTCAGATACCACCAGAAGATAATTTTGAAGATACTAATAATAGTTTAATTTTTGATGATATTGTGGAAGTGAATGCAATTCACAGCTTTATTCATGAAGGTTTTAAATTAATTTATAAAATTATTACTAATGAAATAAAGTTCAGAACATATTATTATGGAAATCCTACAGAAAAAGCGGATTTTTTTTGTTTACAATAATATATTTACAAGTTATGCTGTACTGTTACAGTTTATTAAGCGTAATTGGAATTAGCTTTATTTCCTATTTCCTATTTGAAATCGGACTCAAAAGATTTTTTAACAAGTAAGGTTTTTTATATTTAAATTTGCATAATACATATTATTTTATTATAAAATTTTTAATAAACAATTTTTTTTGAATATTATATTTAATTATTTTTAAATTTCAGGTTAATGTTAAAATTAATTTTGGTTACCGATTTAATGAATTTTTCTCACTTTAAACTATAATAGTATTCATATTAATTATTCAAAAACAGTTTTGTTTCAAATTTAATGATATTATTAGAATTGGCGCGTACCTGGAGCTTTATGCACTTCTTTGTTGATAAATGAGTCATTGCAAATATATAATAAATTTAGTAGTGTTATTTTCATAATAAATCGTATCTTAAAAGTATGTTCAAAATTTGGCTTCTATTGCTAATATTGGCACACGTGTGATCGTTATTGGGGAATTTATTTGAAATTATGCAAAGTTTCCTAGAAAATATGAAACTGTGAGGAAAAGAATAAAGAAAAGCTAATATTGTGATTAAGAGAAGTCATTATCAGTTACGCCAATGCTTACAATGTCAAGGCGCAATGTTATCTGGAAAAGATGAAAGTGCGTTCCCCCGGTTCCCAATATCCTTTTTTAAAAAAAAGAGTATCGAAAACAGATTTTTTCCTTGATTATTGCATATAACCTTGTCTGTCGACATCTTTTTCATGTAGGATTTCTGGACAAAATATGTGTTGTTTCCAATTTAAAAAACTAATAATAATTTTACTTTTAAGTTCCGCTGAAAAATCAATAATTACACCTATTTTATAGTTCTGAAAAATCTATGAACAAAAGTGCCTCTGACTATAGTCAGAAACTATATTTCATAGGTTGCACTCAAAAATCAATATTTGAAATTTTAAATCAATAATTTCACCTATTTTATAGTACTGAAAAGTCTGGGAACACAAAACGCCTTTGACCACAGTCAAAAACTATTTTTCACAGTTTCCCATTAAAATCGATATCTGCACTTTTAAATCAATGTTAACACAATTTTATCGCTTGATGAAATTATCAAATGTTTATTAGGAAGTCGGCAAATTCGTATGGAAACAATAGTGAAAAGCTAATCCAGTCAGATGATTGAAGCGAAGCGTTAAATAATTAGGGTTAAACCTAGAAGGTAAGTGATGCAATGTGATGCAATGGTAGGTGTAAGCCCCGTGAACCATTATGAGTTATCGCGTATATACACCACATAGGCAGCATCAGGGTTTCCATCCCACGAATGGAGTTTCCATACGCTTGGTCGACACGTGTTATTGTGCTTTTAAGTGTTTTGGATTAGGATAGTCGATACTCCGGAATTCCACATCATTTATCATTATTCTGTGCTATTCTCCTCCACCTAATGTCGAATACCTCATCATTCTTGATCTGTCATTCACATATTTCCCCTTTACAATCCCATTGACGCAATGAATCCTGTCCTTTCCTAATAATCATGAAAATTATCTCCTCCACCTCATTTTGTAGTCTTAGAAGGTGTTTTATTTCTGGGCGTCGAACAGCTTTGTAAAAATCAATATTCTTTAGTGACTTTTGTGTGCATTTAAATGAAATAAATTATTGAGCGATTTTAAACAAAAATTTATTTTTAGTATAATAATCCGAATATTTTATTATTAAATAACATTTAATCGATTTGCTATGTTCTTCTAAAATCCAGCAAATATGTCATATCAAGTGTGAAAATTCAAAACTTTATTCAGTGAATCGTTATCATATTTGCAGTTTTATTATGAATCATTTACATTCTCTTAAAATTTCTATTGTTAACCTTGATTCAGATCGACATTCAAGCATTTTATGGATTATTCAAAGATATCAAATCGAAAACACTGGAATTTGTCTTCAGTTGCCAATGTATTATCTATATGTCGAAATTTCATGTTTGTTAAAAGCTATGCAGATTCCCTAGCTGTAATTACTTTATGTTTCTCTATTAGTATAAATATTTTATAATTATTAGTTTTGGGGTAGGGCAGGGTAGGTTAGGATAGGATAGGATCAGATAGAGTAGGATAGAGTAGGATAGGATAAGATAGAGTAGGATAGGACAAGATAGAGTAGGATAGGACAAGATAGAGTAGGATAGGACAAGATAGAGTAGGATAGGATAAGATAGAGTAGGATTGAGTAGGATAGGATAGAGTAGGATTGAATAGGATAGGATAGAGTAGGATTGAATAGGATAGGATAGAGTAGGATAGGGTAGGATAAGATAGAGTAGGATAGGATAAGATAGAGTAGGATTGAGTAGGATAGGATAGGATCAGATAGAGTAGGATAGAGTAGGATAGGATAAGATAGAGTAGGATAGGACAAGATAGAGTAGGATAGGACAAGATAGAGTAGGATAGGATAAGATAGAGTAGGATAGGATAAGATAGAGTAGGATTGAGTAGGATAGGATAGAGTAGGATTGAATAGGATAGGATAGAGTAGGATAGGGTAGGATAAGATAGAGTAGGATAGGATAAGATAGAGTAGGATTGAGTAGGATAGGATAGAGTAGGATAGGGTAGGATAAGATAGAGTAGGATAGGATAAGATAGAGTAGGATTGAGTAGGATAGGACAAGATAGAGTAGGATAGGATAAGATAGATTAGGATAGTGTAGGATAAGATAGAGTAGGATTGAATAGGATAGGATAGAGTAGGATAGGGTAGGATAGAGTAGGATAGGATAAGATAGATTAGGATAGTGTAGGATAAGATAGAGTAGGATAGGATAAGATAGAGTAGGATTGAGTAGGATAGGATAAGATAGATTAGGATAGTGTAGGATAAGATAGAGTAGGATTGAATAGGATAGGATAGAGTAGGATAGGGTAGGATAAGATAGAGTAGGATAGAGTAGGATAGGACAAGATAGAGTAGGATAGGGTAGTGCAAGGTAGGGTAGAATTTATCACATTACCTTATTTTCAAGTGGAAAGATGTCATGCTCACACTTTATTTAGATTTTGTTTCTATCTCTGGAAAAACTCCCACTAGTCTTTTTCGTACATATTTAAAAAACATGTTATTTCCCTGCTCTTTCACAATTATGTATTTTATATATTCAACCTTGTGAGCCCTTTCGCACCAAAATTATGTTTCCATAGTTTTGACTTGGCACTGGACTCCGCTTTCGTTCGAGCTGGTCCAGTTTGTAATGCACTTAAATGTAAGCTTGTGTTTCTGGTTAAGATTTACACTGTCTGTAAATTATTAAGTTTTCTTTTAGTCTTTATTATGTGTTTTTAGTACTGTTAATTATTTACTGCCTTGTTCAAAATGTATTATTGTTAATCATATGAGACTATTACTATCACCAATATGATCTTGGCATTTTCATTTTTGTCCTCTTTTTGTATACATTGTATTTCTGGATCTTAGAACATATATCTTCCATGTTTTCATAGCTCTATATATAATATCTAAGCATAACTGCCAATCAAATATCTTCATCTGTTATGCTAAGTTAAACTTTTTTTTAAGTCTTCACTGCATTTTATTTCCTCGGATTTTATTAATTTCTGTCTGATCATTTTAAATAGTTTATTAAATCGGTTTTTACTTTCATTTCCAAAGTGAATATTAAGTAACAGTTAAAATTGATCTATTTCTTATTTTAAAGTACTTTTTATCAATTTTATTATATAAATAAGCCAAAATCAGATGTTTGTCATTAAATAATCGTTAGTTATTGTGAATCAATCCAAAAATTAATTGAATCAGATAAATTTATATATTTATTATTTTTATATATATATCATGGTGTTTCAAAAATGTGTTGCAATTAGTATTGTAAATTGTTTTAACAACGAAAGTTGTGTATTTATTTCAGGAATTAGGTACAAAGGTTTAACATAGGTTATATGTAAATGACTTTATTTAAAATATTCATCATTTAACATTATTATATATAGTAATAAACTACATTTGTAACAGTACGTCTAACTCTTTCGACCAAGTTGCTTGCATGAATGCTGCCTTCTGTTTCTGACTATCTTTCTCCAGCTCTTCACTCATCAACAAACATAGTGAAAGGCTGGCATTATGGCATCCAATCACTCTTCATGTGCACTCATCCTTCACTTTGGTTGATGATTGAAGGGCTAGAGAAAGATAGTCAAAAGTATAAGGCAGCATTTATGCAAGCAACTACTGGTATCTAGGAAATTAGTGTCAGGAAATATCGCGACTTGGTAGAAAGAGTTAGACGTGCTGTTAGCGGATACGGAAAAACAAATGTCTTATTGGTATCTTCGTGCAATTGCGCATTTGTCGCACAATTTAAACTAGAACTAAATCTTATTAATAATCGTCCGCATACCTATACAACACATTATATCAGTGTTTCTCAAGCTTTTTTTAACTATCGACCCCTTAAGACACAATTTGATTTGCCACTGCCCTTTAAAGAATATTTAATTGTATAATATACAAAATGTATTACATGTAGATAATAAATGTTAATGGTACAGAACAATTGCTACCGGTTTGCTCCAATAGCGTTATTTAACAGAAACTTGTTACAACTTGATTGCGTACGGCGTGCGGGCTATCCAACGAAATCTATGTTAAGTATTTAAGTATTTATACCATCATACGGGGCAGAAATATAAACTAATTATTCGTTATTGTGTAGTAGGCAGGTTTTAATTCTAGTGAAATTTAAAATATAAAGTAATGAAATTACAAATCTACCATCGCCCTGGGATTAAAGGAATTGTTGGTTATGAGAGAGGAAGGAGTACAGCAGAATAGAATATACATATAGCTTAATTAATTGTGAACTGTGCAAAATAAGTAATTTTTCCATAAAATCTTTCCCTTGTCGCGCATACCTACGAAGGGCTGCGTGTTCCAATAGTCGAGGAATCTTTAGATGTTTTAATGATTTGCCATTCAATTTCCCAACAATTTCAATCAGTTGCATTAACAGTGACTAATTTTCCTATATCCATTATTTACTTGCGTTTAATCTTGACGTGTCTGGTAATTCCAATAAGACAGGGGAAAGGCTCCTAAAATTCGAAGACAAATATCCTGATTTATTTAATTTTATTGTTATTAATAATTAAATAAACGTGGAAATGATTTAATTACTAGCCGACATTCAAGTACACATGTAATTTTTAAAAAACTAAAGATAAATTAGGTTTAACCCTTTGCCTGTCCATATAGTTAATATTTAAACGTCCTGTGCATCATTTGTGGCGCACAGGACAGTCAAAGGGTTGATAAACAAATTTTATTAATATTTTAAAAATATTTTATAATAATTTTTTTAAAAGGTTTTTATAATTTTTATAATGCTATTTTACTCTGTGTTATAAGAAATTTCAAAATAAAAATTATTTAATGCATTTGAAATGACAACAAAATCAATTCACTTATCCACAGCTGACTAACCGTAAATATTTAAAGACATTCAAAGCACAAATTATTAATTTGTTAAATTGAATTTTAAAATCCAACATATTCATTTTAGTAATACATCCCCCTCATTGTGCTCACCAATAGAGTGATCAATCCTTCCTTTTGGCAATGCTAACGAAATGATTTTAAATAGTTCGGGTTGATAAACAGTGGATATGTGGGAATATTAAATTTGAATTATTAAATCGAATCATTTGTAATTTTGGCTAATTATAAAATCGTATATAAATTTAAAAACTTTAAAATAAAATTATTATAAAATATTTTAAAAAAAACTAATAAATTTGTGAAATTAACTTTTACAATGTCTAAACACCTACCCTCCGATTTACACGGACGATTGGTTCCTGAGAATTCCCTGTAAATGGCCACAAAGACATTTTATAAAACATAGTAAAGTGTTACTGAATTTTAATCATCAGAATCCTCAATGTGTTCGTTCTGCCTTCACTTTCGAAATGGAATAATTTCACTTTCTTCGCTTGAAATGGTCGATATTTCTGAATCATTTATAGACTGTGTAGGAACTTATTCCGATGTGATCTTTGTCACAAAATCTGTAATTAACAGTTAAGTGCTATTTTTGGTCAGATATTTATAGATTTCTTGATATTTCGCCAAGTATTGATTGAGTTCTCTTTGAAATTGATTAGCTCGCTTTCAACAACTGGATCATGGATTAAAAAATAGTTTTCTAATTTTATACGTAATTCAACACCTTGCCGGACAATTTTTGATCTTAATTCTAACGGTAAATAGCGCAGAAATTGAAAAAATAATAACTAGTTAAAACACGAACATGTGTACTTAAATGGGGGAATTCCCGGTTTATGCTTATTTATAAGAGTGAAATAAAAAAAATTACAATTTTCGAAACCTTGTAAAAGCAAGGACGTGCAAAAAAGTACCGTGTAAATCGGTGGACAGGTGTACTATTTTACCCCATGAAATATATCGTAACACTTGTGTGTTTGACAACAGTGATTTCTTGTTATTTTATTTACTGAGAAATTATCAATATATATATATATATATTGTTTTCATTTTATTATTTTTCGGAATGACCAAAATTATATTACTTTTAGAGTGAATGAAAATTTGTTTTACTTGATTGTAAAAGGGAATCTGTCGAAATATATCGTTAAATGTGTGTGTTTGAATGGCGCTTTCTTTTAATCTAACTCATTTGCCGCTATTTGTATACCTAATTTGATGGGGTAATCTGAGATTTGGATGAATTTTTTTACTTATATTTATTACTATTATTAAAATGACTTTTATTATAGTGTCTATATTGGCTGAATGCGATACACAGTTTATTGAAATCAGTCACGGCATGTCACATTTTTTTCGGTTATTATTTTATTCTTTTGTAGATAAATAATTTTTATTGAAATTTATATGATTTTATAACAATTTTTCACATTTTTTTTTCAAAACCGTAAATTTCTGTTGCTTTATAAATTAATTACTTATCATATAGAAAATAAAATTTTAAAAAATTTTGTCACAATTTGTAGATTTTGCCAGCATTTTTTCCATTTTTTTATTCGACTGTTTCGCAATTAGTTTTTCAATAATCTGTAATCAATTTTCGATGTATCGATTGCAGTTTTTATAGTAGTTATATGAAGTGAAATTTATTTATTAAAATTAAGTGATTTTGTAATTTTTGTTAAAAAGATTTATTTTCTATTTTTATTTATTTGTTTAAATGGATTAATTTTTAATTTAATTATTTTTTAAAATTTTTGTTCAAATGAAGTGAAATTTTTAAGTTTGTTTAATTAAATTATTTTTATTTATTTGTATAAATTAATTACATTTTTATATAATTTTTGTTTAAAGGAAGTGAAATTTATTTGTTAAAATTAAGTGATTTTTAAGTTTTGTTTAATTAAATTATTTTTATTTGTATAAATTAATTAATTTTTGTTTGAAAAAAGTGATTTTTATTTAATATTTTTTAAGTTTAGTTTGAATTAATTAATTTTTATTTAATTATATATATTTATTTAATTTTTGTTTAAAGGAAGTGAATTTTTTAATGAATTGATTTTTAAGTTTTGTTAAAAAATATTATTTTTTATTTTTATTTGTTTAAATGAAGTGATTTTTAAGTTTTGTTTGAATTAATTTTTTATTTAATTATATATTTTTATTATTTATTTTTGTTTAAAGGAAGTGAATTTTTAAGTTTTGTTAAAAAATTTTACTTGTTTAAATGAAGTGAAATTTTTAAGTTTTGCTTTAATTAATTTAATTTTTTTTAATTATATTTTTAATTTTTGTTTAAAGGAAGTGATTTTTAAGTTTTGTTTGAATTAATTAAATTTTTATTTAATTATATATTTTTATTATTTAATTTTTGTTTAAAGGAAGTGAAATTTATTTGTTAAAATTAAGTGATTTTTAAGTTTTTTTTAATTGAATTATTTTCTATATTTGTTTGTTTTAATTAATTAATTTTTTAATTTAATGATTAATTTTTTTTTTAATTTTATAAATTTAAAATGAAAATTTTATTATGTCAATGCAATATTGGGGTGGAAACTGTTATTATCAGGTGGTAAATAATGAGACAGTTACGAATATATTAATATGAAATCGATTTTGGGTCCTAAGACAAAGTTATTTAAGAAATACAAACTGTTTATCCGTCTTGTTTCCAATTTAGTTGAATAAATTTTGCAACAATGCCTAATCCTGTACACGATTATTAATTTTTGGAAATGACTTTATTTAAACAAATAAATATATAAATAAATGAAAATCAGTTCTCGTTATATATTTAAGGAACAAGTTATTGAAATTGGATGAGAATTATTTATTGCCTAATAATTTCATCGTAAACATTTGAGCACTAGAGAGAGATAGTCAATTATTGCTTAAAATAAATAAATTAAATTTCGAGAGAAATAATCTTAATTACAACTTAACAAAAGTTAAATTTTTTTTTCAATAAATTATTTTGTTTAAGATTTTTACAAATCTTATTTGAATAAGCAATATAAAAAAATGTATATCTTTCTATTCGTTTCTACTTGATTTTAGAGCGGTTTTTTTCACAATATCATTGTTTTAAAATTTATAAAGTGGAAATACATAATGCAATACTGAACGAAAAATACATTAGTGCTGTGAGGACAGTTGAATAGAACGGCTAGTTCTCTTGTTAAAATTATTTGACCAAGCGGCTAATAATTGTATCGATCTTTATAACTGGGAAGAAATACGGTAATCAGGCATGTTAGCAACTCGGCACAATTATTTATATATGGTGGATTATTGGTAGTTGTGATTACTAGGCTTGTCGCACAATTGGGGAAACATTGAAATTTATGACAAAATGGAGGCAACGAGCAAATTTAACTGAAAATGATAAACCCAGTTAACAATAGAATATTGAGATTGAACAGGAAAAAACTTGATCTCATTTGAGAAAATAACTTCTTATGACCATTTTACTCATTGTGCTTTTGGCATTCCAAGCAAACATTTCAGGTAAACAATGTTCAGTGGACATCGGCTGAATAGTTTGTGTTGAGTTGGTACATGTTGAGTTGTCTTGTGTTGAGTTTCCATCTGTTGAGTTGTCTTGTGTTGAGTTTCCATCTGTTGAGTTGTCTTGTGTTGAGGTTCCATCTGTTGAGGTTCCATCTGTTGAGTTGTCATCTGTTGAGTTGTCATCTGTTGAGTTGTCATCTGTTGAGTTTTCTTGTGTTGAGGTTCCATCTGTTGAGTTGTCTTGTGTTGAGTTTCCATCTGTTGAGTTTTCTTGTGTTGAGGTTCCATCTGTTGAGTTTCTATCTGTTGAGATTCCATCTGTTGAGTTTTCTTGTGTTGAGGTTCCATCTGTTGAGTTGTCTTGTGTTGAGGTTCCATCTGTTGAGTTGTCTTGTGTTGAGGTTCCATCTGTTGAGTTGTCTTGTGTTGAGTTTCCATCTGTTGAGTTTTCTTGTGTTGAGGTTCCATCTGTTGAGTTGTCTTGTGTTGAGTTTCCATCTGTTGAGTTTCTATCTGTTGAGTTTCCATCTGTTGAGTTTTCTTGTGTTGAGTTCTCTTTTGCCAGGATTCTCTTTGTCCAACTGGCGATTTTGTTAATTCAACTTCTTTTATACTTCTATAATTGTATTTCCTTAAATGACAATCAAACTAAATTAGTTAGTATGTTGCGAATGCTCTTCCAATTCAATTTAGTGAAATTAGCTCTCAAGTTTCCTATGTGGTTCATTTACTATGGGTAATCTCTTTAAAAATTTATTTCGTCAAAATTGAATCGTTGTACTTATCTTCCGTGTTTCTCACATTATTTGGGTCTTCCATTGACCTGTGTTTCCCATTGGCTCGAGTTTCCTATTATCAAATTAATTTTTTCGTTTTATTTATATCTTTAATTAGTTTTAATATATTTGAATTTGTCTCATCATTTGGCACTTGCTCGTACCAATTTCCTCCGCAAAATAATTATTAAAATTATAAATTAATTTCTTGCACTTTCAATGTTTATTTTTCTCATTTTTCTATTTTACTTTTCGATTTGTGCCCTTATAGCAAAAACAAACAAATATATCAAAATGTAAACCGGAAGTGTAATGCCTACCGTAATGGGCTTGTAAAATCGCAATTAAATCAAGGGGAAAATGAAATTTATAAAGGAAAACAAAATCGTTACAGAATTTTCAAATGAAATGTTTTTATGTGTTTTTATTTCATTCCAGCTTCAATTGGTGCGTTTGTCATTCCGGTCCAAATAATTTTCTGTTTGAAGTTTTTTGGGTATTAAATTATAATTGAAATATTATTTTATAATGTCGTCTTTATTTTGTGTATGGAATAGATTTTGTTATATTTTGATTTTCTATAGTTTTATAATCGATAAATTAATTATCAATTAGCACAATTGTGCTATTTTATATCTTTTTATAATTATTAGATTATTTTAAAAATTGATAGATTTATTAAAAGACATTTACATAATGCAATAATAATTTGATTAATAAGTGACATTCATAAATGACGTCTCACTTATAAAGGGGACTTGGTAATTTATTTGTCATTAATGGAAGGAGAGGGTTTTAGAAATGTGACATTTCATCAAGCATATTAATTGTTACAACAATTAAACAGTACTTAAAATATTGATTATTTTACTCCAGGGCCATATTCCAAATTTTAATCTATACGATCACTGAGGAACACGTTGATTTAATATACATTACAACCATCAGACCACTGAACTTTTTTCGCAAATCAAATTATTTTTTTTAACTATAGGCAATATCGGTAACAGGGCAAAATCTCACTAACCTCTTATGATGATTTTTTTATTTTATCTAAGCTCCGCAGTTGTCCTCTGATTATATTGTTCTACCGCGGGTTTGACTTTATCAAATTGTCTTTGGTTTCTCAAATTTCCAATTTGGTAAGTTATTTCTGTTTGACGATTTTGGTATATTCTGTTATTAAGAGATTTTTGAATCCATTGCTTCTGTTTATCTTGAGTAACGTTTGCATAAGTCGATTTAACTACTGCTTGGACTTCTTCAGATCATAACCTTCACGTGTAACATATAACCTTTGCTAAATTTCTGATTTCTTCTATTGTAATATTGGCCTTCGTCGATATATTTTCTTTCAAACGGTCATTCTGAAGTGTCTTGCATAAAATCAGTTTGACGATGTTTTATTTTAAAATTCTTCAGTCATAAATCTTTCATCGTGATTTTGTCTCACTGATAATAGTTCGCAATATTTATGCATAGGCTTCTTTTATGTAAATGTGTTAAACCATTCACGAGCATTTTCACTGTCGTGGAGATGTTTTTATATGCTTTCCAAAGAATAGACGCCTCTTCAGTCAATAATAAGTCAAAAATACTTACTAAATTCAAATCATTATGGAGCATCCAATATTCAATGTCCTAGAGCCATTGCTCTGCTTCTGTCGTGCATCAACCATCGAATCTTCTGATATTAAAATTTGAAATGTATCTCGCCTGTTTAGGCAAAGATTCCATAATCAGCTTCCAATGCAGAATTCTTGTTATCACGTGAATCGATTCGATTTTTTCGCCATGGTCACCAATTAAAATCTCTTCAAAAGTCATGATATAATTTATACTAAATTTTATTAAAATCAAAAAAAGTCTACTTAATTCTGAATATTAAAACAAAGTTTTTAATATTCAATATTGGACATGACTATTGTTGGTGTATTGGGTGTAATTAATTTTGTTTAAATTCATGCTCATTTTTACTCAACCTATTTCGCTTGACCAAAGCCTTACTCTCTTATGGTCGATGCTATCTCACCCAAACGCCCCACAATTTTGACCTTACCATTATATACCCATGAGCAAGCTTATGTTGGTACTGTATATATAGTAACCGAGAGTCCACGAGCAGGTGAGCCCCATTTCTAAGATTACTCGTAATAATCTCGCTTTCGGGTTCTTGACTACCGTTAGAAAGGCTTAGGTCTACTTAACTCTTCTGACTCGTCCTATATTACTATTCACCTTTTCCCATCCCTTATTATCGGTCTTGTGTATGTGTCTGTGATCTCATTTTCTCATCGACTTTCAAGTTGACTGTTAAATGCTGGCCCAAATTATATTTCTATTAAATACAAAATCCTAATTAATAATTTTAATTCTATATTTTAGAAATTTCCTGAAGGGAAAATCTTATTTAATAAGGCTTTTCGATTCTACTTTCCTCAATTATCAAATTTTAAGCTTAAATCCTCTGAATTACTATGAAAATTTATAATAATATTAACAACCTAGAAATTTGTTTAAATTTGTGAATTTCGTATCTTACCTAACACACGATAATTTGAAAATTATTTAATTCGCTGGTAAATCAGCTGTTTCAAAATTTATAAAATTTTACTCTTTAATTTAAGGATAAATAAAATTGATTTGAGGTTTCTTTCTTGTCTCTCATTGCAAATTAACCCTTTACTTTCAAAAAATCTCTCACAAGCGCTTTAAATTACTTAAACGAAAACTGAAATTCCTCCTATTTTAACTCTTAGTTAACTTAACCCTTTGAATAACACTATTAATATTAATAAGCTCCCGCTATCATCATACCATGTTTGGAAATGATTATTAACGTTATTTAAGTATTTAATTGTAAAGAAAAACCAAATTTTACAGGAAAATAAAAATAACTACAAAAATTTAATTTTTAATAGTATTGACAAAATGATGTCACAAAAAGGAATATAATTAATACATAAATTTGTTATTCGTCTAACAGTGTATACAAATCGACGAAAAGATATCGACGGGAAATTTTCTCTTCCGATGAGAGTTGTATTTGGTGACCACGACGGGAAGAATTGGTTGAGGCAGTTCGTCACCAAAGTCGTGGGTCTGTTAAGAATAGGCTCTTAGCCTAAAAATATTAGTCATATTGATGTCTCTAAACGGTGACCTTTAAAATAATAAAATGACGTTATAGTGACGTCACTGAAGAATTACTAAATTTAGATTATACTAATTTATTATGGAAATACGTCATCAAGAAATTACTAAATTTGTATTCTTGATGACGTAAATCTAAAAATAGTAATTTATTTAATCCTCAAATATAAATTTAGTAATTAACAGTAAAACTAACCCTTAATATTTTAATATAAATATTGTTGGGCAAGAACCTAATTTTGTTTAAATGAATTGGAAATAGCACGCAGATGTAAAATCAGACGCTTAAAACATCAAATAACCACCTTAAAATCCGAGAAAATATAAAATCAAAAACATAAAAATAAATTAAAATTATAACAAGATGCGCACGAAATAAACATAGAAACAACAAAAGAACATAAGAATTAGACCGATAATTGACAATTTTATTTAACAGAGCAAAAGTAGAAGTAAGATTAAATAATTTTAATTGGAAATAATTCAATTAAAATAAAAATAAATGAATTGTCGAACTAAATCAAGAAATAATTAAAATTAGAATTAGATTACACAAATAGTTTCAAGGTCAAATTTTGTTTTACTGCACTAAATTCAACAAGCAAGGTTAGGGTCACAGAACAGGTATATAAGCTAATTTATTTTCACATAATTTTAACTCAATAAAACCAAGTTTAGACTTGTTTTAGAAAACTACTATTTTTCACTCGTGAGAAACTCGTTTTTAACGACAACGAAACCATGTTCTAACTCGTTTTAATTCGAGCAAATTCGGAGCGAATTTATCAATTCAAGCAGACAGATTTGAAACTTTTCCATACAGCGTATAAGCACTTTCAATGTAAGCACTACTTGACTCTTGTATGGGAAATGTTGTTTAAATGATAATATTATTCCAATTATGTCAAATATTTTATGCCAGAATAGATGCTTCAAAGAAAACATATTTTTGTCGAAATTTTTCCAGCCTACAGCCGATACAACACCACAAGAAAGCAAAATCTACATACCAATTCTAGCTGTGTAAGTGCGGTTCATCCGCCAATAGCTCGTGCCTGTGAAGGTTCCCGCGTGCGTAACGCAGGAACCCAAACGTCAATACTGTCCGTTATACGGGTAAATGGGAAGATAAGGGGTTGTTTTTTGGCTATTCTTTCGTCATCCGTTTCCCGTAAAATGACCTAAACTTATTATTTCATTTCGGTCAAAAATCATAAACACCGAGTAGTCCAGTGGGCACTCATAAAATCATAATATTAACATATCTACCTTAAGGTCAAATATGGGAGGGAGTGGGGGAAAGAATCGGAAATTGTTGTTCTGTCGACAAATAATAAAAGTAAACTATCCTAACGTTAAAATAAAATATTTTAATGAAAATCATGACAGATAAGTTGTGACCAATTTGACGATAAGAGAGCGTAAATCATTTTAAATTCCCTTTGGAAAAAAAAAGCTTAAAATCAATTTAAAATCTTATTAATGCGGATATTTCTATCAAAATAAAATAAACGAAGCAAACCCAGTATCTAACGTTATAATTCAAGATCTTGACGACGATGTTCACGATGAATGTAAATTAAATGAAGTTAATCCAAGGCTAGATTTCAAATCTGAGTACCGCAATAATAATATTCATATAGAAGTTAGGTTAGGTGAAAATAACTCGACACCTCAATTGCTAAGTCGTAAACTTTATCGATAATCCCAATATTGAAGTTGAAAAATATAAAATAAATCACAAAATTTAAACTCCTTACTGAAGTATTGTGGCGATAATCCTCCGGTTAAGGAATTTCAAATTAAATAACCCGAAGACAAGTAATTTCGAGATTTCGACATTAAATAAAGGGTAATAATGACAACAAATTATGACAGTTATAAATCTTGAAAGCAATAACGATCTAGATGGTAAATGTTAATAATATCCCGATACCAATAATAGCTCACAAATAATGAAATTAAAAAATCGATTAAACTAATACCATAATTATCTGACTAACTGAATAAAATTCCTGAAACATAAGTGGCAAGAAATAGAACTAACTCCACACTACTAATCTCGATGACAAACTACAAGACAAACATCACAAGACGGCATCGGATATACATAGTGTAGTAATAATGCAGAGTCTACGCCACTTAAGCATTTAGGTCACATGATCGTATGTGAGGAGGAATATCGAAATTGAGCCATTGATATCTTCCGGAGATTGCACATTATGATTCTTGAATCTAATGAGTATCAGAGCAAGTATCTTCCATTTAATCCGTCAAAACCAGATCTGGAGAATTATGACTATTGACCATAATCTGAGAAGCTTAATAGAGAGTCTTGACGCCAAGGATATATATGACAGGTTGAACTACTAACATAGCTTGAAAATTGATTTGATGAATAAATGTGAGAAAATTACCCACCGAGATTGACTGGTTAAATCACAGCGTAAAAAAACCTCGTTTGAATAATACAATTTCCATTAATAGCACATACGAACGTGGATCAACATGTAAAATAAAATATTGAGTAGAACCTGCACGCTCACTGCATACAGAAGTTATATGACAGCTAAATGTAAGATTTGATATGGCACGAAGAAAAGGCAGAAATGAAATGAAAACAAATCAATCAGACACAATAGAAGAATAACGATTTGCCACGTCACTGGACACAAAATTTAGTGAAATCAATACACGCCAACAGACGACAGTATATAAATAATCAATCAAATGTTCAATGGTGATCATTTACTCATTCCAACAAACCTGTTTAACTCATGCACGCGCAAGCAGAGAAATCCTCGACAACTCCAATGAGAAGGCAAAATCGTTATAGTCCGCAACGAGGAGACCCTCAGACGGAAAGATCCGAGGAGAATAGAAGATCCACGCAAGAGAGTAGGACTCTAATATTGATAAACTATTCTTAATTTTATTATTTATATTAAACGAGATCCATGATGCAATTAATCACAGAACTTGCCGGTACATACACAGAAATGAATCTAAGATGAACAGCCAAGGTCCGAAACGAATTTATGACCTAGAGGTGAAGTCCAATAACCTGACCATGGAACGACTAGTGTTGGACTTCACGGGATGATAAATGTTTACCTTCTGTTTAACAAGTTGATTAAATAAAAACTGAACACGATATACTTTTATTGTTCTAAAGGAGAAATTAGTTTGGTATTTTACAAAGGTATACTACATCGCAGGTAAGGGCGTAAGTTGCTACAAATATCCACGTTGCGAGTTTCATGGAAACAAGCATCACGGCGGTATGATGCAACAACCAAGTAGAATTTTCTTAGCAAAAATAAAGACTAACCATCATATTTCATATAACTCAAAGTTAGCATTCGATAAACCCTGACATTCTAAAACCGTCGTTACGTAAAGTATAACTAAGTAAGATTAGAACTTTTGCTCGAATATAATCCAAATAATTTTTCTGCTATAGTAATCATTATGAAAACCGAGAAATATAATAAGAAGTACCGAGAATCATTTCGAGTTGATCACTAAGAATTGTATCGAGATCCAACATATTAAGCTTTGTTTTGCAGATGTATTATGGATTGACGCTTCCCGAATCACCGTGCATTTTCCAGCCTAATCCGCCGCCAGAAGCAGACAGGCGATATGGGACGCCGGATTCACAGTATCTCCAATAAAAGAATTCAGAGAAGGATGTTCGGACAAACACGAAGAAATAGATCTCCCTTACATCGCCATCAAGCGGGAGCCGGTCAGAAACCCAGCCAGTGAGAGCAAAAGCAGAAGCAGACGAACTGGCAGGTCGAAATGGCGAGAGGGCACCTGGCCAGGATTAACGTGGATATTTCTGCGGGAAGGATCCCCAGCACATATGGGTATACCCCACCATACGGCTTATCATACGAGATGGACAACCCGAGGTTAGCAGAATCCGCTCTATTAATGAATGTGGTCATTCCCAGAAAACTACTACCAAGAGAGACTTGATTTGCAGGCTGAAGTCCAGCAGGAAGGCAAGAGCACTCGTATGCTCGAAGGTAACGTGGGTACGATGTGGATTCTTATCGCCGGAATCCAAGTTATCAATAGAAATGATATTATTAATAAATCCTTGAATTAAATCCTTAATCTTTAACTGCTGATTATACTCGTAGGATTAACTTTTAACGAAAACGACGTTATAAAGACAAAGAACTTAAACAATCATTAGGATGCACCGCAGACAAATACCCAATAGATGTCCATTTAATAGATTAAATTCTGAAGGTACCACAAAAGTGACAATTGTAGAAAACGCCATAACTAAAGAGATGAGATTTATTAATGAACAATTTAATTTTAAATATGAACATAATAAATACTCTGACTAAGGAGCTAGCAAAGTCGCGCCAAGAAAATTTAGAGCTTCACTCCCAGATGCTCCAACTGAACCAAGAAATTCAACAAATCCGAGCTTCCTGGATTGAACCAGCAAAGGCAAAGAGAATTTATCAGACATTGACTGCCGCCCAACGAGAGTGGGCAGACGAGAAACACTTCGGACAAGCACAAAAGATTCAAATTTGCAGCTTGGAAGTGGCGTTATTGGCTTGTCAGGAGGGCAATTCCGTAACGTATCCACTTGCTTTTGCGCCGGCTCAGTTGGCATATAGAGAGGCAACTGGTGCAACCAAGCCAGCGAGGAAACCTGCTCAGCGACGCCCAGGAAAGGCAGAACGAGCTAGGGATTGTTCTAAGCTATAATCGTTTTAATCTAATAAATGATCGTTGCTAATTCTCTAGTTTCGTTTGTTTTATTCCGTCTAATTATTAATAGTAGAGTTAAATCCGTTAAATTGAAGCTATAAGTGGTTCGGATGAAAATTAATTGTTAAGAATGTCAAGTACATGTGGAAGAAACCGGAATAAGAAATCACACACAGACCTTCTATCGGTAGCGCGTTGAACACATTATGAGATCGGACCTTAGCAGTTCTTTCGTAGCGCTCACCTTTGGCGATCTCATAACCAGTGGTTACAGTGCCAACGTTGCTTAGCAACGGGTAACCATTGGAGGGCAGGAAAAGTTATATGTATGGGGTCAAGGTTACACACTACAAACCTCACAATATTGAAGCATTTTAGTATGAGGGCCGATACAAAAAACAATTTAGCCAAAATAGATACAACTTAAAGAAGGACTAAATTAATAAAAAATAATAATAGAAAAAATATTGGAAAGCTATTTTATTTTCAAGGGAAATGAAATTGATTTTATGAAAACAACCAGAAATTGAAATTGAATAATATTGGCAGTTTAAGAAAAACAATTCTGATCCAAAAATAGTCCCAGAAGACAATTCAATTTACGTCTAAGTGGAATAAGCAGATTGAAATTTTGATTTACGTTTTAAGTGGAATAAACAGGTTGAGATTTTGATCGACTATTCAAGGAGAATAAATAAACTGAAATTTTGATTGACGATTTAAGTGGAATATACAGACTAAGAATTTGAACTCAAGTGGAACCAAAATCCAGGAAGAAGATATAAATAGTTTTGTGAATTAGATCTGTAATTATTATATTAGGGAGAATTGAAATTGCGAGAAAAACAATTCAGAAACATTCGGAGAAAGAGGCCATTTGAAAACTTTTTGAGGCTTGGAATCAAAAATACCCAAAGCAGTTGACAGCTTTCGTATTATTTCTGGTGCCTCAAAATTAAACTTACTTACCCTCTGATCTTAGGATAAGTCGTTGCGTCGGCATAGTGACCATCGACTTGTTGCGGGCCGTTTGGAAGGGATCATTTGATCCGGATTTCTTTCAAAACCTGTAATTGTATACATATACCTTTGTAAATTTGTGTTGGACTCAGAGCCAAAATTAAAACAAAATTACAAAACCAATTTAAACAAAAAGGTGAAAATTGTATAAATTAAAACAAAATAATTATTGTCGTTTGGAAATTGTCAATATGGCTGCTGTAACATAAGCACGCACCGCAAGAAGAGACCAAAAATAAAATAATACATTAGTTAAAACAAATTAAAAATATAACAAAATTAAATAAAAACAAATAATTAATTAAAATCCTTGAAAAAGCCTACAGCTGCAGACAGAAACATACGAGAAAAGAAATAAACTGACAAAACCTTGCAAAATAAGGTTTAGAAAAAACACAGGCAGAAGAGGCGACAAGAAAACAAAATATTGGGGTTAAAAAATAATATTGTAAGAAAATAATAATAAAAATAAAATCCAACAATAAAATATTAATATATCAAAAAATAAAGAAAAATATATAAAAAATTACAAAAATATTTCGAAATAAATAAAATAATTAAAAAGCCCTAAAAATAGCGAAAAATTGCCCATTGGTCGCACACAGGCACAAAAACACTATATATACGGCAGTCATTTTCATAATTTCTAACCGAATTTTAGACTTTCTTAGACAATTTTAGTCAGGCAGAAAATATGTAGAAATTTTTAGACCAACAGTGAGTCATTTTTAGACAGAATTTTTATGCCAATTTTTCCAATCTGGTTGCATGACTGTAGATTGTAAGTATTGTTTTCTTGTATAAATATATATTTTGAAGTTAAAGTTTTGTTATTTTGATTTTATTCTGGATGGTCGTGGAATCTTTTGGTGCCACTGACAAGTCCCCCTAAAATCTTATTTATATATATGTATTGAAATAGCTATCGGGAGGACAGGTCGGTGATCCGGCTGGTGGATTAAGTTCCGTTAGTTGAGATCGCGGGCCGAGCACTCCTGAAATCTCGGTCTGTCCGCGACGGGGCCTGGCAAAGTGGCACAGGACCCTCCTCGCAGGGCATCGTTAAACGACTCACAACGGCTGATGGAAACGTCGGTTGAGGTGAGCAGGTAAATTTTAATTCATGGGAAGTGCGACTTTAGATAAGGGGTAATAAAGTTTTGTATTGAAAATTTAAAACATTGTCAGAAAATTAATTGGAAAATCAAGTAGGAAAGGATAAGATAGTGTAGGAATGTAAAGTTGAAAGTATTTTTCCAAAAGTTGAATGATATAATCTGACAGAAGAGAGAAATGTTTATTGAAGTGACCGCAGAGGGTTGTAACTACTTAAAATCATGGGAAATGTACCGGGAGTTAAGGAACTGCTAATCAAATTTTTAATATAGGGAAAGATAAAGGTAAACTAGGACAAATGTAGTGGATACCGTGATTAAACAAATGAAAAAGGAAATTTACTAAAAAATAAGGGAGGAACGCTGCCCAAATTTTTGAAGGATACATTTATAAACAATGGGTAAAGATGATAAATAAGTATGGAAATTGTAGGAATAGACGAGTAAGGACCAGGATATAGAAAGAGAAAGACGTAAGACCTTCCATCGACAGTCAAGAACCCGAAAGTGAGAATATCATGAGGAGTAGTTCTAGAAATGGAGCTCACCTGCTCATGAATTTTCAACCCCTATGTACAGTACCAACATGGCAATCACCATGGGTACATAGGAGGGGTAGAATAATAATCTTGATGGCGTTTAGGTGAGAGTTAAAAATCAACCCTATTTGCCAACATTTGTTATAATGCCAATTAAATTTTGTAAGTAATTAATTGACTTGTCTTATTTATTTACATAGGACCACAACCGACCTTTTTATATATTTGTGTAATAGTTCATTTTAATCATCATTTTTTATTTTTAAATTTGGAGTCAGAAAACGAACTGTGTTAAGATCGTAGACCCCACTTTTTGATCTTAACAGGTCCAATATCTGACTGAAGTCGATGAATTTCGAGCTTCATCGACTACTGGTGGGGTTATTACTGCCGAGGATATGTCCATACTGATCTTCATATCCTCCTCCTTGTCGGCACAAATTCGGGATATTGTTTTAGCTGGTTTCACCAATTTAGATAGTTGTTCGTCCGGTTTCACATATTCCGGGAATGGCTCCGCGACCCGAATGGTGGCTTCTTTGAGCACTTTGGCCGCATTTGCCAAGAGGACGGCTCCCTCAGCTCGACTACGTTTACGGCGTCGCCGGTTTTTGCTGGGATTGTGTTTCTTGCTAGTTCTTGGGGTTTTAGCCGGACCGATTTCGTTCTTCTCTATGATGTGAGTTTGGGGAATTAGATTTAATTTCACGGCCAGATCGCGGCCGGCTATGCACTTGGTTAATTCGGCCTCCATGAATGAGGCAATTAACACCGCGCTCTGATAATTGATAATGATCCTCTGAGCGCGGTTCTCGGAAATAAGGTCATCGCGACATCTTGTCAAGCGATGGATATCCTGGCTTTCACCCAATGTACGCTCATGTTCCGCGAATAATTTTTCATACTTCTGTCGGCATATTGCATGTGAGATACTTTCGTTTTGGGTATTGGATTCGACAGGGTGGGTTGATTTGAGTGGAGTTAACTTCGGAATTTTGTAATTGACATTCATTTCGACTTGTGAGAGTTGTGATGAAAATTTCGAGTTAGCTTCGAAATTTTGTAGTTGGCCTGCATTTCAATTTGTGGGAATTGTGATAAAAATTTCGAATTTTCTTGTAATATGGACGATATAACGTTTTCCTGAAGGAGAAAAGAAAAATAAAAGAGGGAGAATTTCTTAATATGTGAGTTATTTAATTAAATTATCAATTTTAATAAAAATAAAATTTTAAATTAATTAATTTTTTAAAGGATCTAATTTATTGTCAGGGGGTTACATACAGGCACGCATGCATACACATACACACATAATTTAATGAAATTTAGTTTTATCGACCCGAGTTGTTTGCAGTGCCTGTGGAGCATTTTACAGGTGATTCGGGTAAGAGAATAAAAATTGGTCGGGTCCACGAATGCGTGGCACAACGAATCAATCAAACATGCATGTCTGTCATGGAATTGGTCAAATTCCAACTTGGCATTCTGTGCATTGGTGAGTGTAGTTTTATGCTGAACTAATCAGCGTGGTTTTCGAGGAATTTCTCTATCAATTTAAAAAAAATTTAATCATTTATAACCCGATATTCACCTATTACCCGCGCCACTCTTATCAGTTCCCACTCGTACTGACTTTTCCTATCGGGTTAATAACTGGCGGTCAGTCTTACGTAAGTAAAAATAACTTTTATTAATAATAAATTTGCTATTAAATAATATAAAATCTTTTCTTATAGAGAGTATTTCAATTTTATATATTGGTCGTTGGCGATAATAATAAAAACCAATGCTCCCGACTCCGCCCAGTTCGTTAAAATCATTTTTCAATTTAATATTAAAATTTCATTCATTAAAGAATAATGCCCAAACTACTATGAATTGAAAAACAAATTCTTTTTGTCTATCTTTTATTATTCATACCTATCCCTAGTCGATCCCATCGATAAATCTACTTGTAACAGGAATTTTTTATAAAGAAAAAAATCAATTATCCTACTTAAAAATTTGCATAAATGTTGTCCCTTTAACTCTGACAATATTCCCGCATTTTACCCTTTTACCGCTCCGTCCACTATTCATTCCAACGGGAATTGTGATCTTGAATTACTGCGGGAATCGAATACCGATTTACCACTTATCCATAAACTATCATCAATAAATATAAAATAGATTTTAGGGGGACCTGTCACGAATACTAAAAACTACCGCGGCCATCCATTAATAATGAATAAATTCAAAAATTAATAGACATAAAAGTATATTTATCATGTACAATCAATAAAAAACCACTTACAATCAAAAAATTTACGAGTTTTTAAGTTCTTGAAGTTACTAAAGTTCAAATCATTATGAAAATGGCCACTGTATATATAGTGTTTTCATGCCTTGGTGCGACCAATCAGCGAATTTTAAACCTTTTTCGTCCATTTTTTCGGGTTTTTAATGGTTTTCATTTATTTTAATACGTTTTTCTTTTTCTATTTATTTTTCTTTATTTTTTAATATTAATTTCTTTAAATTTACACATTTTATTTTCGCTGAATGTTAATTTTATTCTGATCGCCACTTCCGCCTGTGTATTTTCTAAACCTTATTTTGCAAGGTTATAAGAGGTTTTATGTTCCACTTTATTTTTTCTGTATGCATTTGTATGCGAAATTTATTAATTATTTGTTTTTAATTAATTATGTTATATTTTTAATTTGTTTTAATTGGTGTTTTTATTTTATTTTGTTTTCTGCTTGCGGTGTATGTTATGTTACAGCAGCCATATTGATAATTTCCAAATGAAATTAAATATTCACTGAATTTTGTTTAAATTATGGCTTTTAGCCCAACACTATGTTAAAAAGAAAGATAAAAAAAATAGTTATGCTTAGATTTTAAGGCATTGTATAATGTAACAGAAAAGCGAATATTCTTGATGGTTGAAAGAATTTTGCGACTCTTAACTTAGGCATTGCACGCTGTCAAGTCGAATTGGAGAAATAACTTTTTCATCAAAAGATAACCAATATTGTTTTAATAGAATACCATGTGACACAGCTACATTTCCGGACACTTTTTAGAAGTTGATGAATAAAGTCTTAGGGCATTTAAATGGAATTGAAGCAGTAGTGTACTGAGATGATATTCTTTTTATCTGCGGTAAAAATATCCTTATAAAAGACTAAAATGTGATTTTGAAAAAATTCCCAAAAGTGGTTTTTAATTAAGTTCAAATTACATTTTCTGAAAAAAAGAAATAAGGTTTTTGTAATGATGTTGAGCAATGATTATTCGAATATTCGAAGATGCATGCGGGGAGGGAAAATCTATTACGTCATATATGGGAAATTAGTGTATTGTTTATTGACGCCTGTCCGCAGTTATATTCTGACCGGTCAGAGAAATTGCAATTAGGATTTTATTAACTTTATCAACAAAATCCTTATGTGAATCCACGTTTTCATTAAAGACATTGATAAAATCGATACAGCGAAATCGTTTGAGTGTTATTTCTCCCTTACGCCTTACAGTTACCACCTTAAATTCAAGAATTGAACATATTACTGGTGGGTTTCTGGGTGGAGATATTTGAAACTATATGGTTGTTACCCAGACAACCCCATACAAATATCTTTCGCTTGCCACTCGGCACCCGTTGCTAAGCAACGTTGGAACTGTGTTCGAGTGGGTAGATCGTCCGCAAAAAGTGAGCGTTATTACTAATGCTATAATTAACCGAACGATCCATGGGTCCAACGAGCTGCCGATAGAAGGCCTGTGCTCGATTTCGATTTTTAGGTCCCATTATTCTCCTATCTCTGTCAAATGTTAACCTATACTCTCATGTCATTTATCTTTATGTCCATTCACTTGGTCCTTCTTATAGTTGTCCGTGTTGATGATTATTCTATGGCATGTACACCCTTTGTTATGTTAAATATTCGCACAGTATCTCTCTTATTCTTATCCCTATTATGACCACAATGTTCCCTATTACGTATTATTGCTTGCCTTATCATTGATACTATTATATGTAGTACCTTTACTACTATTACCTTTATTATTATCTTTATTACTATATAATTACCATTACATTTATTATATTACTACTATTACCATTATTATTATTATTATCATTATTATTACTATTATTATTATACTGATTATGATCATTATTGTTATTATTATTATTATTATTATTATTATTATTATTATTATTATTATTATTATTATTATTATTATTATTATTATAATTACCATTATCCTTACTATTATCATTATTATTATCAAGTTTTTACTAGGGATCCTTCATTATTCCTCCGCTTTATAAAATATTTTTCTTGTATAAATATTTATTTGTAATCCATCTGTATTTTCCCATTTTTCGATAATGTATTTATGTTAATTCGAAAAATTTTTGCAGCGTTCCGCCCTTATTTTACGGTTTTATCCTTATTCTGTAGTTTTCGATAAAGTATTTTCATCGATTCGGAAAATTTGAGCAGCGTTCCGCCCTTATTTTACGGTTTTTATGATAAATGTTTTAACTATTTCCAAAAATTTGCGCAGCGTTCTGCCCATATTTTCCGTTTCAATTCAACATAATTTATTAAATCCTTATATATTATTTTAAAACATTATTTTTCATGATTTTGGTCGTTCGGATTAATCTTTTTCCGATGGCTATTCATTTTAACTGTTGCAACGATTTCGTAATTTTCCCCGCTACCCATTCCCCCTTTTTGTCCTTAAGCTCTATTTATGTTCATATTATATTTAATGAGTGCCCACTGGACTACTCAGTGTTAGATATTTTGAGCCGATTGTTGTTAAAAATTTATTTTAATTTTACAGGAAACGGATGATGAAAGAGTAGCCAAAGGACTACTCATTTACCCTCCAATTTCCCCTATCTACGGATAATATTGACGTTCCAACTCCTGCGTTCCGCACGCCGGAGCCTTCACGGGCACGAATCATTGGCGATATTCCACGCACTTACACGGTTCGATAGATTATGTGTGATTTTAATAACATGCAGTTTGTTGTGGCTGTGGGCCGTAAAAGGAGTAAATTAAAATTACTAGATCCATTGGGTAAAAGTCTCGAATGCATGAAACAATTTTCGGAAATTTGTAAACATATAATAGAAATTAATAATCCATAATTCATCCTATATTGTAAATTCGTAATAACATAATTCAACATCAAAAATCATATATTGAAAATTAACAATCTGTATCATAATTTACCATTAACAATTCACAGCATAATCCATAAAAATCTGCAACATAATCCCTTAAAAATTCTAATCCATTGATAATCCATTAAAATTTCGTAACATAATTCCATTAATAATTCGTAATATAATAAAAATTCATCAAAAATTCGTAACCTAATCTATCGATAATCCATCCATTAATAATTCGTAATGTAATCTAATAAAAATTAAAAATTCGTAAACTACTCCATTGATAATCCATTAACATTTCCATCGATAATCCATCCATCAATAATCTAATAAAAATTTAATAAAAATTCGTAACCTAATTCATTGATAATCCATTAAAATTTCCATTGATAATCCATCCATTAATAATTCTAATAAAAATTCCAATCAATAAGTGCTATAGTGCACACTAATACAACCGGTCTCCCAGTGAGACGGAAAATAGAAATTCTAACCAAGTTAGAAATAATACTGTCGAATAATATTTAGTTTAATTTTAGTTCTAGTATTTGTGCTTGCTAATTTGTGAAAACACGTCAGTATATATACCTACAATTTGGCCTTAACCTTGCGTGTTAATTTTATTGCGATTAAACAAAATTCGACCTTGAAATTATTTGTGTTATCTAAATTAAAATTTTATTTATTTCTTAATTTAAATTAGTAATTTATTTTTAACATTTTTTAAATATATTTATTCAACCAAAAAATATTTTATTTTTATTCATTAATTTTTACTTTCATATAAATGGTCATTTTACGGTCGAATTTTCTTGTTATTATGTTATTTTTTTATGTAAATTTCGTGCGGTTCTTGATGCATTTTGTATTTATTTTATTTTACTTTTATGTTTTTGATTTTATATTTATTTATTTTCTCTCAGATTTTAAAGTGTTTAGTTGGTGTTGTATATTGTATTTTAAGTTATCTTGGTGCTGGGTTTTCGTGCTGTATTACTGATGCATTTAAACAATTCTCAAGGCTATTTGTGTGCTGGTCCAACATTACTAACAAAAAACGAGTAGTGATCACATTTATTTGTATACCAATATACTGATAAATAAATAATACTCCCTCTGTTCCGAAATAATGTCTACATATTACCCTGATTTTTGTTCCTAAATAATGTTTACATTTAAAAAATTTTATAGCATTATTAACAAACAGTCATAATAATTATTGTAAAAAATGTTAATATTTATTAGATAAAACATCTTGGGTCTGTTCATCAATATTTTGGCTAGCCGTAAGAATCGCTTCTGGTTTACAAGTTAAAGATACTGGTAGAGTACCATTGTTGCCGAGCTTTGCTTTGCTAGTATGCGGCAACTTATAATTATTTCCCCCATTTGCAAGCATCGTCTCCTCCATGCACTGCTGGAGTATTAAAAATACATTATCCAGTTTATCTGGGTGTAGCTCATCAAAGGCATTACTCACACAGCTAATCAATTTATCAATGGTCTTCGGAGAATGTTGATGCTGAATGGCATTCAAGAATCAAAGATCTAATACGTTCCTTTCGGGACTATTAGGTGGCTGATTTTTAAACATAATAGAAAAACCATCTTTTGATCATTCTTCTAGCATATCTGGATCGTCTTCATTGAAATGCGGCTTTGCATTATCTTGCTGAACGTAGATGATATCATTTGATCGAGGAAACTTTGCTCTGATCATTGGAAACACATTTTGCTTGATCATTTTTTTATATTCCTTCGAATTAATTGATTCAATACTTTTAGTGACGTAAGTACCCTTCATTCGGTTCTTGCTATTTCATTTGGCTTCTTCTTTATAAACAAACGGCCAGATGCTAATCTTGATATGAAAATAATTCTCAGAACCAATATCACCTCGGGGCCTAGCAACTGCTGCCAAAAACATCACCTTTGTTATGAATCTTTTGCTTTGACATGTTCTATGATGAATCTCTTCATCCATGGTCAAGTAATAGTTGCGCTTAACTTTCGAAAGATAAAACCATTTTTCATCAATATGAACATGATTGAAAAAATTATCGAAGCATCCATCTGTTTTTATATAGGACAGAAAAAATGTCAGGCGTTCAATTTTATTTCTATCTGTTAGTAATGGCTTAACTGTAGATGAAACCCATCTTAATAGTTTAAACTCCTTCAAATTTCTGAATAATGTTGTTTTTGGAATACCACTGGCACATGATAAACCTCGAAGCGTTCCTCGCCTGTTTAATGGAACTTTCTTGATATCGTTTAATTTATCATCATAGTTTTTCCTTTTTCGTCCACAATATATCCTCATTGATGATGAATCAATAACTATTTCATTTGTTCGAAGTTGTTCGAAAGCATTTCTCCAAAGTTTCGAAATTGTAGCTCTCGATACGTTGTACTTAGCGGAAATGTCATTTATGGTTCCATGCTTCAACTTGGGAGGATTTCTGCTGGACATATTCATTAAAAAATCTTGAAAAATTAAACTTCTTTCTTCATTAGATAAGTGATAAGTTGAATGTAAATTTTCTGTATTCATTTTTTATTTGTATTTTAGGAGTATTTAAAATTTAACAATAAAAAAACCTATAATCATGGAAATTTTTGTCAATCCATCCATAAATTAATAAAGTTTAAAGTTGACCAAAAACATTGATAATCGGAAAAATTTATTTCAAATGTAAACATTATTTCGGAAAAGAGGGAGTAATAAATAATAATAATAATAAAAAATAATAATAAATAATAATAAATAATAATAAATAATAATAAATAATAATAATAAATAATAATAAATAATAATAATTATAATAAATAATAATAATAATAATAATAAAATTTACGTAAAAAATGATAAAACATCGAAAAAAGCAAAAAAATGCATAAGACAAAATGAAAATCAAGTAAAATAAATAAATAATCAAAACTTTATTATATTAAAACATATTGAACATTCATAAATTGTACACTGGGATTATCAAATAATACTTTTGTAAAAATTATATTTATCTCTGGTTTCACAAAAATAATTCATCTTAATTTTTACAGTATTTGGTAATTTATGCTTTATTGGATTTGTTTCTCTGCATTGCTGCGAGTTTCATTTCTTTTGATATTTCTTCTTCTTCTTCGTCATCATATTGATGCTCCGGTTCACCAGGACGAAGCAATCGGCCGACAAACTGATACTTTTCTAAATTGATATCAATTTTATTCAAATGAGCTAGCATCAGAATCAGCAAAACCAGGTTACCAAAACCCTATGACAAATGATGAGCATGGGGATATTACTGCTCCTTGGTAATACTCCATTCCGTAATATTTGAAGGAAATGTCATGTACGATTATCAAACAATAGAAATGGAATATTTCATCGGTCAACTAGTTCACCTATTTACCGTTTATGCAAAATCCCAGCTGATGTAACTCTCCCACAATCCTAATACGTTCTATGACAAACCGACGAGGACGAAAATTATGTCTCAATTTCGTATTAAATTAACATTAAAAATAGGAGCATCTAAAGATTGTTTATAAGATAACAAAAATAAATCCTTATAATATTCAATTTGATTGAAAACAAACAAATAAATGATTACTAATTGGTTAATTGAA
The DNA here is from genome assembly GCA_022537955.1 of Schmidtea mediterranea. NCBI lineage: Eukaryota > Metazoa > Platyhelminthes > Tricladida > Dugesiidae > Schmidtea > Schmidtea mediterranea. The sequence continues at coordinate 252,516,671 of CM039680.1, read as the reverse complement.
TTAAATAAATAAAATGAAAGATGAATGTCAATAGATTTACAAGCAACATGTAAATTGCTAATCAAACTATATAGAGGCCAGAGATCAAATCCGAAAACTAATCAATCCAGCAGGGAATATTTCCTTCATTTTCATTAGGACAAAAAGTGAAAATTTTATTTTTTGATGTCTAGTCAGAATGAAAATAAATGGAATATTAAAAGAAAACAGCTCAAAAGTGAAAATAAAAAGACCCTCCTCTAAAAAAGAAGTCTATATCTGAGACTCCAGATTAATTACTTGTCGGAATGATGCAAACACGGCCTTATTTAACGGGTTAAAAAAGTATCCCAGAAGCGTCAATTGGAAAATTTGTCAAATTCAATCAAAATTATAATGATTATTATTCAGACTAATTTAGAAATAAAATTGGTTTCATGTGTATGGTGTTGCTGGAAATAGCATTACAGGTAGTCCCCGACTTACGACCGAGATAGGTTCCTAGTCATCGGTCGTAAGTCGATTAAGTCGTAAGTCGAGTTTCATCATGAATAACCAAAGAAAAATATTAGATACTGTACTACTAACTTTTAGGATCAGGAGAAATGAAACTACCGAAAATTCATATAATGAAAACTTTATTAAAATTTATAAAATGAAATAATAACCCAAAAATATATATTAAATGTGTACTAATAACACATATTATGCTTAAAACGTTGTGACAGTTTTTATTATTATTAAGTAATTTAATACAAACTGAAAACTGTGTTTTAACTGTTAAATTACTTTCTTTTCTTGGAAACTCACATTTAGCTTAATTTTCTAGAAATTTAAACAATACCATAAACAAGTGCTGTAACATTGCTATGGAATTTCCCAGATAAAGCATTAATACAAGTCGGTAATTATGTCATTTTAGAAACTGCTATGTCGTTAGCAAAATGAAATAAATATATTTTCTTTACTTTCACATAAGCAATAAGTTTGTGTATTATTTCAGTTTATTGATCTATAATCATGAAATCTGAGAAAAAAAGGAAATTGACTATCACTTGTTAAAGAGAGAAAAGAGACTACTGATAGAATAAATTGATCATTTCTACCGAGTTGAAGAATATATTGAAAATAATCTGTAAACCAGAATATTTGGTTAACTATTTTCAATCAAAATATAAATAGCAGAAATGAGCTGAACTTTAGTCATTGTGATCATATCTAGGTATGGCAAATACACATAGCACTCTATGTACATTCATAGACTTTGAAAATTCATGGCATTAGATAGAACATTAGTAAAAAACTCACCTGAACCCGCAAATATGGAAATGATTAATAATATAACGAATGTCCAGTGATTATTATAAAATGAAAAATTGATAACGTGCCGTAATCAGGAATATGGTCTAGATCTGACTAAGATCCGTCGAGACAGTCGCGTAATACGTTCACCGCGTTCATATCAAAGTTCAATAATTTGATCAAAATTGAATTGGAATAGATTTAAAAATGAAAATGACAATAAGCTTACAGCAGACAATAAACTATGTATGATGTACAATAAAAATACGCTGCAAGACAGATAAGGAGAACTGAAAACAAGACACAGATATCCATTACATATAACTGAAAGTGGTGGCTGAATATGCTTTGGAACCTGGAACTTACTCAGGTTAATACGCTTACGTCGGAAGATATAAATTTCTACTAATTTCAAAGATTTTTATAGTATTTGATGTAGAATTTAAATACCGAATTTTCATCAAATCAATATATCTTGTCGAAATTCCTTCTGGTGACGAAAATCACATTATAACAATGAAGACAAATATATTATAAAATATTTTTTCTAATAAATATTATGTATACTAATCAACATACAAGTTTCTTGGTAGCATATTATTGTAAATGATATACACTAAATAAATAATAATTGTAATACGTAAATGTTATTTAAAGAAAATAATCATTTTCAATCTATTATGATGTCTTTATCTTTTTGAGTTAGCAGATCAACAAAAACAAAGAAAAATATTTGGTCCGATAGATAACAACGCCAATTAGGAAGCCTAATAGATTGAAAAAGATTATTTTAGTATTGAGTTCAAATTATTTGAAGGGATAAAATAATAAAAGTACGAACTGACAGAAGTCTTTGGGAGTATTAGCAGTTAATTTAATACGTCCATTAGAAACTAAATTATAATAAATTCCAAACTTTATTCAAAAAAAACTACAAAAAAAACAATATTAAAACAACAATCTAAAGTTTTTCTTAATCATAAATGTTTTTTAGTATTTCTTTTGAGGATATTTCAGCCACATGAATTATCAATTGAATAGGGAATATTGATACACAAACATTCAATAAATATTAATTTTACAATCAAGCAATTTCATCATTCCCTAATTTAACTTTTAAACTTTTTTAAATTTATCATTATGATTTTATTAGCATTCATTACATATTTTAAACACGAGAATTAACACTTCGATTTAATTATCCTCACAGTGAGATTCCCATTTCTTAAATGAAAATGATTTATCATTAACAATTTGTTTCGACAAATGAAAAATCGCTACTATCAGTAAGTAAAATCTAATTTCAATTAAAATTATTTTAGACCGATAAATGGAGAAAATATTCATCAAATGAAGTAGAAAAGCAATGAAATCTGATGCTGTTAGACGAAAGAGCTTAATTTTCATAAAATGGCCTTAACATGTCAATTCGGTTCCAGTATATCAAAGTTACCCAACATTCATTTATTTGAGATTAACTTTTTTACAGAGCGTATATTCTAAGAAAATAAGGATAATTTATTCAACATTTCAGTGAAATAATTTCTGATTTTATATATTAAATTTTAAAAATATCAAAATTGTAAAAATTTACATAATATTAAACAATATTTAGTTTTAGAATTTTTTTCTATTGGCTTTGTATTAAATGAAAATTGATCAAATAAATAAACATCTATTTTTAATGTTATTTTGATTGGTCAAGTAATCAAACAAAAAATTTAATACTTGATCGGTGGTTAAATCAATATTAAAAAATTGACAGCAAACTATCACTTGCACCTACCTGTACCTTGTTATACATAATAGTATAAAAGAAAAGTTAAATTTGCATGAAATTTTTCATATAATTCTTTGAGTCCAGTACTGTTTTTTCTCAAATCGAGTTATTTTACTAACCAAAAATTATATTAACAATATAAATTACAGGAAAAGTTGCGGAAAAAGATCCTACTCACCCATTTTCAGAATTACAGTTAAATAGTTTTTGAGAAATATAATCCTGTTTGTATATTATAGTGTAGAAAAAATATTCAAATTCATTAGCAACGAATGAACTATATAAATATAAGGAATGCAAAAAGTAAGATGAAATATATTTTGATTAATTATGAAAAGGAATGGTATATGATTGATAGAGGCAGAAAACGTATTATTCTCTCAAAACCTATTGAAATATTGAAATAAAAAGAAAAAAACATGCTCAGATACGTCACTGCTGATAAAATAAAAGATAATTTGTACGGGATTGTTGACGCACTTGAAAAAAATCATTATGTGGGAATATACACTCGTTTGCAATCAATAAACTCATTTTAGTAAACAAAACTAATGAAAAACTCACAATTTCTCACCAAAATTTAATTGTGTTTAATTTATTTTTTCAATCACTTTCCCACTTTCTATAATAAATGAGTTTATTCATTGCAAGATTAAAATTCAACACACGTAGGTATGTTTGTGTGTTTCTATAATATAAACTTATTAGTTTTAATGAATGACAACAGGTTGTTGTTTTAAATCTGCTTGCGAGTCGTATTATCAGAATAGAACTCAAAGGGTTAAAAAATTGTGAATTATGATATTGTTATTACTAACAAAAATCATGGAGATTTTAATCATTCTTTTTATTAACCAACCTACAAAAAAATATTTGAAAATATAGATTCGAGATATTTGTATCAAATGGTTTATTGTCCACTTTAAACTACACATCAAAGTTATTGTGAGGGTCGCATTAATAATTAATTAATTTAACTTAATTTGCAATCCTTTTAATTTAAAAATTTATAAGAAGTTTAATATTGAAGATTTTAATAAAATTAAGATATAAATGATATTATTTTAAATAATCTAAAAATAAAAACATGTCATCTAGTTTGTATAAGAAAAAAAGGTGGCAAACAAACGAGAATTATTGGAAGTTGTATATATCTTTTCAATTTCAAAATGAGAATAGTAAACTTCAATATATGAATAGTGAATTTCTATTGGAGAATTGTTAAATTAAAGTGAGAAAAGTAAGCCTAATTTTCTACAAGTTGTTTAAATTAAACATCATAATTGCAATTGCTCATGTGTTATATAGCAAAATTGAAAGGCCTAAAATATGCCTGTGAAAATTAAAAAAAGAATCTAAAGAAATGCAATTATTTGCCGTGTCAAACATGGATGGAGACTGGCGACAACTTGCACGCACAATTAACGTTCCACAATCAACAGCATTTCGTTGGATAGCAGATGGAGAAACCATAGATAAACGAGGAGGGAAAAGATTTAGCAAAATTATTGAAATTTATTATCATTTTTGGAATTTCAGTCCCAAAATAAACCTATTTTGTTTATGGATGAAACGAATATAAACATTCATATTTCAAGAACGCAGGGCCGATAATTGAAGGGAACAAGATGCACTAGTATAGCAGCTGGTTCAGAAGGTGCTGATGTTCATGTAATCGGCTGCATAAGTACGGTTGGATTTATTTATTATGAAAAAAGAAGAGGTTCTTTTAAGAATAAAATGCAAAAGCTTGGATGAAAACCTGTCTTTGTCAAGCAATGGTTATTTATACAACGTAAGTAGTGCTTTTTTTATGAGGCTTTCTGCGGAACGTATCTGTGTATTTGATAAATTTATTTTGCCTTAAAGCTACATATCGGTTTTTTATTTATTTAACACGAAATTTCAACACATTATTTCAAGCGTTTTGAAAACATTGAAAAAGGCTGAACCAGAAATCCGTGCAAAATAATAAAATAATGATCATTAGTGGTCGTTTGGTCGTTTCTTCCCATCGCATTACAAATTTTTGTTACTTTTATTATTCGTGAATATAATAAGAAAATGATAAACATCGATTTTAAAAAAAAATTAAAAATTGATTGTTTAATATTTTAAAAAATTAAATATGAACGCAACATTTTGTCTTTTAGTATTTTCCTATTCAAGCTCGTTTTCAGTCGGTCCTTAAATTTATTCTAATTCTCAAATTTTATCAAGTTATTTGTAACTTTAAATTGTTTCTTATATCCATGATTAAAATGCAAAATGAATCGTTATAAATATTTAAATTTTAAAATGATAAATATCAAAATCTATAAAATTAAAATTTGTAAAATTATGAAATAATAAACTTTTTCGTATTTTTTGTTGGGATAATCGGAGTTTTTCTGTATAAAATTGTCAAAGGCGAATTTTGAAGTACTTATCGTTACTTAGCTCGTGTATTTTCTGGGATTGCATGCAATTTATCGTTCAGTAAAGTTTTGAAAGGCATTTCGTACAAAATGAAGAGTATTTTTACAAATTTATTTCTAGATTGAAATTTGATAATTATCGTCAACAAATTTTGTAAATATATTTGATCAATATTATTTCAATGAGAATCTTTATTTTTTCTCGAAATGAATCGTTAGAAATATTTAAATTTTAACATTATAAATATCGATTTAAAAAATAGAAAATTTATTAAAAAATTTAAATGTAAATATGAAACGTACATATATCTGGCATTGCTAGTTTATCGTTCAGTAAAGTTTCCAAGGAACAATAATGCATAAATAAAACCGTAACCGTCGCATGGAACTACTAAATTATAGAAATCCACTCCAAATGTCTAATCAAACACTCAAGAAACGATATTGAAACAAACTTATGTACAAAATGAAGACTTCGATTACAAATTTGTTTCTATATTGAAATTTGATAATATCGACAACATTTTTTAAATATAATTGATCAATATAATTTGATCGATATTATTTTTATAAGAATGAATTATGTTGTCCTGAAATGAAGTGTATTTTCTGGGACTATAAGCAGATCAATATGAATATTTTGGGATTATATTCACACCTTTTACTAAATTAATCTGAATTTCACCACTATAAAGTTTTGATCATAAATTCTATATTATATAATAGATCATTTTTCATTGATGAATAAAAGTAAATTCATTTTTAATAATATCATAATTCAATTTTTCATTTAACCCAGGTTTATTTTTTTACATAAATAATGTGAGAATCTAGTTTTTTTATAAATCCTGTTTTTTAGAATTTTTTCAAGATTTGAAAGATGAAGTACTGAAATGTTTACGCTAACCTCTAAATTATTACTTTATACACACTGTCATCCATTACCAAGGTCTTTAAAATCAGGGTGGGTTAATGAAATTACTTTAGAAGATATAAAACTACTTCAATACCCATAAGGTTATTTTTAAAAGACACGTAGAAAGAGGGAGCTACGTCAGCTTTAATATGTTCCAGTTTTTACTATGAAAATCAAAATGAAATTCAAAAATGAAAATAGTTTACCAATGATGAAAAAAATTAGTAAAATTTAGTTAGTTTAAATTAAAATTTAAATAATTGTTTTGTCGTAATTTAATTTCTGACGCTAAAACCCAGATTTACCTTGCATTTAACATATTTATTAATTATTATAATCAACTTTGAAAACTAAATCGAAAAAATTTTAATAAAATTAATTCACCTTTAAATTGTAGTTCCCATTCTTTAAGTCTCCCCATTTCGTCAGAATTAAGATCTGTGAGGTCGTCATATTCATCTTTAAATACATCTGGATCATTGCAAAATCTAGATAAAGCTCTTGATGCATCTCTACCGGCAAAATTAGAATAAGGTGCACCTTCTCCGTAGAGGTTTTGACCGGCTTTCGTGACATCAAAAATATTTCCATTTACAGCAATTAATCGATAAGGACTGTTTAATCCATTGTATTGAGATAAATCGGTAACAGTGAAATCTCTCATTTTCAATTTCGGTAAAATGTTTTCATAATAAGTAACAGATTTTCGAAAGAATAAATAATAAATTAAAATTAGACATGCAAGGAGTAAAATTATATTGACTGAATTTGAGAAAACATCACTAATCATAGAACTTAACGCTAACCAATATTTCATTAACGTCATTTCACAACTGTATTATTAAAACAAGTATCAGAAAATTTCAAACTAAGGTAAATTTGTTTAAATTTAAAATTATACGATTTTTTAAAAAATGGAAATATAACTTCGTCAAATTGAATAATACACAAACTTTACTAACAGCTTCTATCAAAATATGATAAAGGTAAATTTTTAATCATTTACTTTAATATTAAAATTTGGAAAATAACATATTTTATAAGAATTAGTTTAAAACATTTAAAATTGGATTGGATTTAAAAATTTACTTTGGTCTTTAAGTCATCATTGGATAAAGGACAGAAATTGAATATTGATGGTGTTGGATTGTTTATTGATGTTAAATTTGTTCTAGATTTATCTATCGCAATCGTTATAAACATTTCATATCCTCTGTTTGGTGACGTTGGTAATACATCAAATACACTACTGTCAGCAAATGTATATCTCACCAGGAAAATACTAATAATCGCGGAGCACTAAAAGCTAGGATATACTTGGTGGGTTACAGGGTTTTGATGCTTGTTTTAAACGTCCTTGTATTTACCCTGGTGGTGGGTTACAGGGTTTCAGACCTTGCTTATCCTTCTAGTTGCCCTCGTAACGCCATACAAAGTGATACTAACCGCCACATGGCACCCGTTGCTAGGCAACGTTGGTAATGTGTTCAAGTGGTGGATTGCCCGCAAAAATTGAGTACCATGTGCTAGTACTATAGTTGCTCGGACAATCCTCGGGTTCACGAGCTGTCGATAGAAGACCTATGCTCGCTTTACTCGGTCCCTCATAACTATTCAGGATTAGTTCTTAATTGACTGTGGAAAACTGAGACGTAATAAGGTTGCTTGTGACAGTACTGGCATGCAATTTCAAAAGAAAACGACTCAACTAAGGCTAAAACTACTCTATTTGAATCAATAACATGTGGAATAGCTATTGCTTGACGTTTTGAAGTTGGGTTGCTCGACGTCGGGCACGCTCCTTGCGTCCCGGTCGACGATTGTTTGCCGGAGTGATGGATTGTTCCGTTAATTGGGTGTTTTTCTGCGGCATCTGGGATGGGGCGAAGATGAGCGGATAAGTGACTGCTTCACCCTCCCGGCATACCGCTAGGGCGACTTCGAGTCCCCGAATTTGAGTGCGCAGGCTCTGATTGAGCTTCCGCTCCTCTGTCCAGCCTTTCTGTGCCGCCGTGAGTCGGTGGTATACCGCTCTCATTTTTGTTGGATCAACCTATGTTGCTTTTAACTGTTGAGTTTCTCGAGTTATTTGAATGATTTGGGCGAGTAACTCTGCGTTCGATTGTCTTGCGTGATCCAATTCCGCTTGTAGAAGTTGTAGGGACGACATTACTATAATAGAAGAGAGCATTTTAAATTCCTTATTGCCTCCATTAAATCAAATTTTATTTAGTTAAACAAATTGTATGAAGCAAGCTTATCCATGAGATTAAATAACAAACGAAAGACATTTAATGCTTAGATCAATTTCTACAAAACTTCATCGTTACTATAGTTATTCTTCAGGGAATTGTCTCTTTAAACTCCTCTTCAGAGCCGCCACCGTATATGGCCGTCGGGTATCGCGGGCCGGTCGAGGGGGGTATGCCTCCGCGATACGCCCAACGCGGATGTCCTCCTCTACGTTCGTGAGGTACATCCGGGCTTTGACCACATTGAGGTCCACTTGCTCCTGCACCCTTTCCCAGTGGGTGAGGAGGTTTCTGGCGTGCTCATATATTTCTTCGGCCGGGTATTGTTGTCCGGCGAGTCCACAGGGATCGGATGCGAGGCCCAACAATCGCCACGTGGTCGGGTATGACCACCGGGGTCGAAGTTGGTCGATAGTTGCGTCATTTTGCGGTACCTTCCTTGGGTGTGGTTCACCTGCTGTTTGAACCGTCATTCGGTCGAGAGGCATGTCTAAATTATTACCGCGATCAAATTCGATTAAATCGTCTGCTTATAATAATAATCGACTAAACGATGATTATGTTATTGCCCTTAGACTTATCAAACTCTACTAGCTTAGTTATTATTGCAATTTTTCGCGAAACGACTAGGGCTATTTATCTGTAAGTTCCTGGTGTGAGGTATTCAGTCGGCTAGCTTTTCTCACGGTACTCCCATATGTCTCTTTTTAATGATGGTAATAATCAGAACACGTTAAGTGATACTCTAGTGTTATGCAAATGGGTAAGTCGAAAATCCACGATCTATCAGGTATTAACGTTTGTTAAGTCAGGATTTGTCCAGTGGATGGAATTACTACTGATTAAGATTCATTTAAAAGTTACTAAATACTTAGTGATACTATCTGTTAAAAAATCGATTTCAAAACTCAAGGGATCCGCGATATTATCAGATATTGAGGTTGATTTAAGGTTTACCAAACACCTAATGCTGTTTAAGATTAATTCCGAAATTTGTTAAATATATAAGAGTTATGTTAATTAAAATAAAGTTACAGTTTACTAATAGATAATATGGATGTTGATTAAATTAATTCTAAAATTCACTATTATTTGATACTGATATTTATCTAAACAGAGTTAAAATTTACCGGTTGGATTTAATTTGATGATATTTAATTTAGGTACATCCTGTAGGGACAATGTTAACGGAAACGTCAATCTCTCCGAATCACACGAGTGTCAAATTTATTCAATTTGGATTTCCGGCTTCCGGTTGATTCTCTCAAATAAATTTAGTTATCAATTGGCTACTTCTATTATCGACTTATTGAAACTTACTGTTTTGGAATGCTTGTGGATTTTCTACTAATGGGACTCTTATCAAATGTCACTTCGACAGTTATTATTTGGTATATATTTATTCGTCTAAGTTGGACTATATCGGATTTTAAGCGCGTCGTAAGCTAATTTCTCATGTTTTTGTTGGTTTATTTACTAATTTTATAGTCGTTCGTTTAGTTTCTTCGGGAAAATTATTGGATTATTCGCGGGTCTAAAACGGGTGTCAGGATATTCATCAGATGTTAAGAAAACCTTTCTAAGCTAGACGTTATCATCGAGTTAAATCTAATGCTATTTCGTTTCATAATAAATTAATCTGTTCGCGTTTCTAATTCGGATCAGTCTCGATTTTATCCCTATTTTTCAACAATGATATTAATTTGGATTTTTGTAGCGACAATCGCCGGTTAATAAACTGTCCATTTTTATTCAGTAACGGATTGGTATTTATTGGTTTATTTATTTCTATCCTAATCAGTTATCTTTAATCACAATTTCTCCATTTTAATCAAACTTTATTTTTATTTTTGTTACTGAATAATATTTTACACCCAATCTTATTCTGAATTACTAGATTTTTTAATCAAGGAATTAATTTATTTTAATCCATCTAATATTAACAAATTAAATCAAAAGAAAGTTTCCGTTATTTAAGTAATGAGTTTTTTGGACTATTAATCAACGAATTATTTTATTTTTATCGATCGTTTTCGACAGTTAACCAAATGATTACTTTACTTTTAATTCATGATTTTTTCTTTTATTTAATCAAAGAATTTTCGGATTATTAATCAACAGACTATTTTAGTTTAATCAATAGTTTTTAGCATTTAATTAAATGATTACTTTATTTTCAAATAATAAGATTTCTTTTCTAATTAATTTCGTTCGAATTATCAATAGTTTTAGCTATATCAACGATTTAATTTGTTTTATCCCCGTGCCCTTTCCCTTTAATAAGCCTTAGGCGCATTTTATGTTCATGTTATATTTACTGAGTGCCCACTGGACTACTCGGTGTGGTGATTTTAAGCCGTGTGTAGTATAAATTTAGGTCGATTTTACAGAATTGAGAAACGAGGAAGCAGCCAGAGACTTCTTCCTTATTTCTCGCTTCAGCTATAAGGGTAAATATTGACGTTACGACCGCTGCGTTGCGCACGCTGAGTCTTCACGGGTACATATCATTGGCGATTTTCCACACACTTACATGCATCTGCACTATGTAGATTTTATTTGCTTGCGTTGTGTCGGCTGTGGGCCGGAAAAATTTCGACATTTTAATTTATAAAACATATAAAATAATTTATGTAAAACAATTTAGATATATTAACAATATTTATTAATTATACAACAATTCAACAAAATTACCCTTCATTGACCAAAATAATACATATCATCATATTGCATCAAAATAATAAAATGTCGCTCTCCCCACGTCGACGCCGAGCAGAGCTCCATTTGAGATGCAGGAACGTGACGTGGAAAGAGGGTTCCACCATAAATAATTCTCACCTAAAAAAGGTTTCCAAATTAGTCTGAAAATGACTTTTTCAAGAGTTGAAAATATGGTTAAGTTTTCAAAAATGGTTAAGTTAAATGTGTAAATGGATCAGTATATATACCTAATTTTTTGGTGTGTGAAATTTGATGTAGTAAAACAAAATTCGACCTTGTTATTTTCTAGCAAATTCTATTATTTATTTTTATAATTTTTTATTTAGAATTTTTATTGAATTATTACTAATTCAAATTTTTCGATTTAAATTTCACTTTAATGAACTTTAATTGATTTTTTCAATTTGGTCGAATTTGTTGTGTTTTCTTGTTGTATTTGTGTAGGTATCGTGCGGATCTTGGTGCATCTTGTTAATATTTTAATTTATTTTTATGTTTATTATTTTATATTTAATTCTTTTATTTCTCAGATTTTATATGGTTTACTTGATGTTTCAGTGGGTTTATTTAAATTGCATGTTATTTTTGCGTGTGTGTTTCTGATCCATTTAAACATTTTTCAAGGCCGTTTACGTTCTGGCCCAACACTGGTAACGCCATATAAATATTTTCTAACTACCACTCGGCACCCGTTGCCAGGCAACGCTGGAAATGTGTTCGAGTGGGTGGATTGCCCGCAAAAAGTGAGCATTATTACTAAGGCTGTAATTGCTCGGACAATCCCTGAGTCCAACGAGCTGTCGTTAGAAGACCTGTGCTCGCTTTGATCTATTGGGTCCCTGTGTAGGTCTGCAAATTATAAATGGAAGCGAAAATGCGAACATATATATTTACAACACATCGAAAATTTAATTCATATATTGGTCAAATGGTTATTCGATAGTCAAGCAGCTCGGCGCTTTGCTCGTTCTTTTCGTCCGGGTCGGTGACTTGCTGGGCACTGATGGGTCCTTAAAATAGTTTTGAACTGCCTAAGGGTTATCATCCCCACCTAGCGCCTGCATAAGAATTTGAACCGCTAGTCACCCGTCATAAATGACGTTGGTACTGTGAACTAGTGGGTGGAAGGTTAGCAAAAGGTGAGCTCCTTCTCAAGAACTGCTAATGCCCTAACCTTCCTCGGGTCCATGAGCTGTCATAGAAGACTTCATGCTCTTACTTAATCGTCCCTTCTCATCTTATCTAATTACTAATTTATTCAATCATTAGATCACTCTGTTTTCCCATATTCAACAACTTCAATTACATCCACACGTCAATAAAAAATTCAACATTAAGTTAACAAGTTATATTAAAATTGTTGGGCCAGAACGTAAACGGCCTTGGAGAATGTTTTAATGGATCAGTAACACACATGCAGATATAACACGCAAATTTAAATAAACCTATTAAACATCAATTAAACCCTATAAAATATGAGAAAAAAGGGAATTAAAAATAAAATAATAAACATAAAAATAAATTAAAATAATAACAAAACGCATCAAGATTCGCACGATAGCAACACAAATATAACAAGAAAACACAACAAATTCGACAAAATTGAAAAAATTAATAAAAGTTCATGAAAGTGAAACTTAAATCAAAAAATTTGAATTAGTAATAATTCAATAAAAATTCTAAATGAAAAATTATAAAAAATAAATCAAAAATAATAAAATTAAAGAATAGAATTTACTAGAAAATAACAAGGTCGAATTTTGTTTTACTGCATCAAATTTAACATGCGAGAAAAATAGGTATAAATACTGATCCATTTTCACATTTAACTTAACCATTTTTGAAATTGTTTGTTAACCATTTGTAAAACCATTTAACTATTTATATTTTCATTTGAAATTATTTTGAAGTCTATTCAATCTTATTTTTAGGTGAGAAATATTTATGTTGGAACCCTCTTTCCACGTCACATCCATTGCAACTCGATAGAGCTCTGCTTGGACGTCGGCGTGGGGAGAGAGGTAATTTTGTCTTACTTTATGATATTTTATGATATTTTATGGATTGGAAATGAAGGGTAACTATGTTATTTTTGTTCATAACTAATAAATATTATTAATATACATAAATTGCTTTATGTATTTTCATAAACTAAATAAAACTGTCGAAATTTTTCCGGCCCACAGCCAACACATAACGCAAGAAAGCAAAATCTACATAGTACAGATGCATGTAAGTGCGTGGAAGATCGCCAATGATATGTACCCGTGAAGACTCAGTGTTGAGAAACGCAGGGGTCGTAACGTCAATATCATCCCTATAGCTGAAGCGAGAAATAAGGAAGAAGTCTCTGACTCCTTCCTCGTTTCTCATTTCTGTAAAATCGACCTAAAATTCTATTACACACGGCTCAAAATCATCACACCGAGTAGTCCAGTGGGCACTCAGTAAATATAATATAAACACAAAATGCGCCTAAGGTCTATTAAAGGGAAAGGGTACGGGGATAGATTAAATTGAAAATCGTTGATATAACTGGTTCCGTGTTAATGTTTTGAAATCATTAGACTTATTGCTAAAAGTAAATTAAATTCGTATAAATTAGAAAAAACTTATTACTAAATACAAATTAAATTCATATTTTGAAATAAACGAGATAAAACTTATTGCTAGGAGTAAATTGAACTAATATTTTGGAATAAATTAGCTAAAATTTATTGTTAATAGAAAATTAAATAGTGTAATTGTATTAGATAAACGTATCTCTAAAGACAAATTAAACTAATAAATTGTTTAAATTATTAAATCTTATTTCTAAAGGTAAATTAAATTAATAAAACTTGTTTCTAAAAATAAATTAAAGTAATAAAACTTATTTCTAAAAGTAAATTAAATTAATAAAACTTATTTCTAAAAGTAAATCATATTAATAGAACTTATTTCTAAAAGTAAACTTATTTCTAAAAGTAGATTAACTTAATGTTTTGAGATAAATTACATAAAACGCATGGCTAAGAGTAAATTACGTGCATAGATAAAACTCACTGCTAAAAGTAAATTAAAATCGTATCTGAAACAAATTAATTGAAATTGCTGGTAAATTAGTAGAAAACCATTACATTTATTGAGTAAAGTAGTTATGGTTTAAAATCAACTAATCCTCTGATTTAACATAAGGTAATTCATTTTCTAAAAGTAAGGCAACTATGGATAAAAAAACTAGGCAATTCGTTGATTCAATTAATGTAATTTAATTTAATAACAGCAAAATAATTATTGAATAAATCTAACACAAATCCATTGATTCGAAATAAAACTCAACCTACAAATAATCTGTTGATTGAAGCTGAACTAATGAAAAGTATAAGGATAGAATAAAATAGGTCGTAAATCGTCTCGGCCTTCCAAGGAAAACCAAATAAATAAATCGCTTAAATAGAATTAATGTAACCAAATCGATCAACACGAAATTCATAAGAATCGTTGACATAAGGGAGAGATAGTAGTATAATCTTATCAAAAATTCACTAAGAACCTGATCATGATAATATCTCCCACCCGAAAAATTCATAAACATCTGCATCAGTTAAGTACCTATATAATTCCAAATATAATTCACATTATATTCGCAGGCGAAGATGACGTAACAATGTAATAAAAGCCCAATGCGAATTCGAAACGAAACGTTAATATGCATCAAACAGATAAGTCTTCTGCGAAACGATTTAACAATCTCGGAATACCATAAGGAGATTAAAGACACTGGTTTTCCTAAAATTAAGCCATAAAATGTTTAAATAAGAATAACAGACGTACCTGACATATCCCAAAATTGCCTCATCGCCGCGCACGACCATGGTAGATGCCACGATGTAATATCAGAAAGTAGTTAACTAAGAACTAAAGTTGTCCGAAATAGTAAACAAGCCGACCGGAAATTGTAAGTCCAAATTTTAGTAAACTAATACAATCTGAGAAATAGAAATTTCCGTCGACATTAGACGTACCGGATAAACAGATCGAATGTCATTTACTAACGCATTCGCATTAGATAACGGATGTAGACGCCTACGCTAGTGAGATAATCTAGGGCGAGGGTCAGCTAAGCATTGCGGTACCTTTCGAAACACAACGGATGTAGAAACGGAAGCCCAAGTTAAGGTAAACCTTACCAAAGGCCGTGTTGTTGATGTCGTACAACTCGTAAATATAAATCTATAAACACCACTACGGAAATAGACACGTTAAAGTCAAAGTAACACTTATTCATATCGTAAATCATCGCGTTCAACGTCAAATCTTAAAATGTAACAAACTTTGAAGCAATTTTAATTGATATTATGTATTGAACAAGTATTAAACGCACCCCGATAAATGATAAGCCTTATACCTATTAAAAGTAAAATTGACGGTTACAATATTATCCGACACTAGGCATCCAATAACCTTTAAATGAATCCTAATAAATAACACCACCATACGCGCGACAAACTCTGACTTGACGAACATTAACACCCGGTAGATTTGTAAGTACAGACTCACTCGTTAATATAGCAGTAGAATTTCCCAATGTTTCACAATTAGGGCAACCACTAAAATAGAAGTGCCGTGATGAAAGCGTGGTAGACTAAATAGCTTCAGAGACGCACAACCCATTAAATCTGCGAAAGATGGTACGGATAATTAGCATTCGATGAGTTTAACTGGTGATAGACCCAATGATAATAACAACCTGGTCGCTAGTGAGTTTAGTATACAATCTAAGCGAAATATTTAAATGAACTGTTTTCATCCCCATATGCCAATAACTGATTTTGGTGTGTTTTAGAATATGCCGATCGAATGGACTAACACCCGAATGCCCGAGGAACAATGCCGGACGGAATCACACCCAAAAACAGAAATATTCAATAAGATTCAACAGCAGTGGCCGTACCCCACTACTTGGAGGGTACTGGGCCTAAACAGCGACCCATGCGGACTCTCCGGACAACAATACCCGGCAGCGGAGACGTATATGAATGCGCGAGATCTCCTCACCCAATGGGAACGGGTGCAGGAGCAATAGACCTTCAGGTGGTCAAGGCGAGGATGTATCTCGCCAACGTAGAAGATGACATCCTCGCCGGGCGAATCGCAGAAGCCTACCCACCTCGTCCAGTCCGCGATACCCGACGCCCATACCCTGTGGTTCCTCCGAGAAAGAGCCGAAAGAAGTCATTTCCGAAAAATTAGAAACTCCAAAGACACTAACGATTAATACGAATTAGTTTGATTTTTTTGTTGTTATTGAAAAAGAAATGTTCATTATCCTGTCTTTGCGTTTGATCGTTTGCCTAAGAATATTTGTTTCAGTCGATATGTTTACGATAATGATAAAATTAAATTATATAAATTATTAGCGTTAAATTTATCGAACTTATCCATTATAGCTATGGCCACTAGTCAAATTTTACAAGCGGAATTAGATCGCGCACGGAATACAAATGCGGATCTCCTCCATCAAGTACTCCAGCTGACAAGAGAGGTCCAACAGATCAAAGCGACTTGGTCGGATCCGAAAAGAGTCAAAATGTTATATCACCGAATATCTGCAGCACAGAAAGGTTGGGCTGAAGAGCGACAGCTCAATCAGAGCCTGCGCACCCAGATACGAGGATTAGAAGTAGCCCTAGCAGTTTGCCGGGAGGGGGAAGCGGTCACCTATCCGCTCATATTCGCCCGTCCCAGATGGTGCAGAAGAATCCTCAACCAGTAGATCAGTCCTCAACTCAACCAATAAATCGTCGGCCGGGACGCAAAGAACGTGCTCGACGCCGAGCTGCTCAACAATCAAAACCGTCCCATTAACTTTTGATAATTCACATTTCTGTCTATTTAAATAAAATAGTTGTACTTACAGTTAAAGTATTTCCCGAGGGCACTTACACGCAGATGTTGTTTTGAGTACTCGCAACGCAACTTAGATCATTTCTCCACATTTGATTATGGATTTACTTCTACAGGGACAGAGCTAAGCGAGTATAGGTCTTCTATCGACAGCTCGTGAACCCGAGGGTTGTCCGAGCAATTACAGTACTAACGATAATACTCAATTTTTGCGGACAATCCACCACTTGAACACATTACCAACGTTGCCTAGCAACGGGTGCCAAGTGGCGATCGGAATCATTTTGTATGGCGTTACTAGGGCAACCATGAGGATAAGCAAGATTCGAAACCCTGTAACCCACCAAAATAAATAAACAATTTACATCTATAAATTACACTATTAATAAGTTGTTAACATCTACTAATTTAGTCAAATTAAGTACATAATTGCATAATCAAAACCCATATATAATATATTTTAATCATTTTTAATACGACAAACAATTATGTCATCTGGATGGGGGAAGGATGGGTATATCCTTTTCTACTTATATGTCTTAACAGAATCTACTGGTTTTTTATGATCAATTAATTATAACAGGCATTAGCAACGATAACGTTGACAATACCTGTGATAACCAAGGGTAGTTATGTAATTCATTATATTATCAACCTTACAATAATATTATGAAATTTATAGTTTTCTATTTAAAAAATTAATTTACCAAATTTAAATTTATTAGCTTCAGATGTAGAAAATTCTAATTTAAATTACTCTAAAATGATTTACAAAAATTTTATTGTAAAATGATATTAAAAATTTATTTCTTCAACAATTTAGATTTTATTATTTTGTTTTGTTGCATTTTAGTAATTCATTTTTTGCTTTTCACTCGTTGCCATAGCAACAAGTCAACAATCGGCAAATTCCCAAGGTTATAAAATTTTGTATCTTTTTTAATTATTATTTTAGAGATTTTAGATTCCCTACTGAAATCAAAGCTTCCGCGATGGTCCATTTTAGCTCCCCCACATTCTCTCAGGTATGATCTTAAGTTTAAGCTATTTTATTTATCATTAAGATTATAGAACGCCCAGAAATGAGCCGCAACGGAAACTCCGAAAATTATAATTTATCTATGGGAAAATTTTTTCCGTTATTTTGATAGTAATTTTATATATAAATAAACTTGTTTGTTATGATTCTTGGTTAGATTGCATGTTGGTAAAAGTTTTTCATTGATAATTAATAGATTAATAATAATAATAATACTAACTATAGGTTGTCAATAATTTTGATAACAATGATAATAATAATAATAATAATTTGGTGCTTAATCCAAATGATAATAATAATAATAACAATAATAATATTATTTCTGCAATAACAATCCCTGTAGCATGTATAATATGCATAATAATAATGATAATATTTTAATAATAATAATAATAATAATAATAATAATAATAATATGATTCCTGACGACAGGAATAAGAATGTTGTAATAATAATAATAATAATTACAATAACAGTAGTATTTTAATAATAGAAGTATACTGGGCAATTTATGGCAACTAATGATACTATATAGTTTGAGGGATGACAATAATGTGTTAATAATATTAATAATAATATTGATAATAATAATGATAATATGATTTTAGTAATAATAATAATAATAATAATAATAATATGAAAATATTACTACTAATGATAATAAGATTAATAGTAATAATGATAATAATATTAATAATAACAATATCCGGATCATTCTAAGGATAATGATCTGACTCCAATGATATCGTGTACCGACATTAATTGTACTATATAGTTTATAACCAAAATAATACTGTACTAATAATATTAATAATAATAATAATAATAATACTAATCATAATAATAATATTTTAATAAAAATAATAATAATAATATTAATAATGATAATAATAAAAATAATAATAATAATAATAATAATAATATTGCTTCGTAATTAATAATGATTTTAGCAATAAAAATGGTAAGGGAATAATAATACTAGTAATATTATGAGTAGTTAATAACTTTAATAATAAAATGGGTGGGTTTAAGTATATAACCGAAATAATAAGATCATGTAACCGACAGTAATAACAAGGATAAAAATTTTTATTAATAATAACAGTAGGGTCATAAAATAATATTATTGACAGTGATAATAATTATTAAAAAATAAATGAAATTAATAATAAAATTTTTAATAATAATAATAATAAATGAGAGATACGTTAATAGTTGTCTTGCAGATTATGAGACGTGGATTCGATTTTATAAAATGAACGGCGTTCGATGTCTAGGTAACGAGTAACGTACAGTCTTTGGGTAACATTCAAAATCGACTTTAACACTTAAATTTGATACGAAAATCTGATCTGTGGCCGATTTAACTTCTAATGTGATTAGTCGCGAATTTTAATGAGCTATATAATATTTTTATACTGGAATAACATTTGTTGATCACACCAAAAATTCTTTCTGATTCTTCTATATGTTATTCTGTGTATTTTTCATTTGTTGTGATATAAACTTTATATTTAACCTTTCCCAGGACCTCAACACTACTCTTTCGAGGGTCGAGCGATAGGATTTAGGAAAGGGAGAATACTGGGCAGGCCTGGTTACTACCGGCACCACGGCTTCCCCCACTAACGACCGGTTCGGTCCGGGGTAACGAAAATAAAACACTTTCATTTTACTATCTTGTTGCATGTAAATCTATTATGTCGATTAAATTTGGTTTCGATATGCTGTTTAAGATTTAATTCTTTTATGATGGAAGTTCAACGATTACGTCGAATTCTTCGATCAAAAAAAAATCCTTTCTTTTAAAGCTTAGATGAAATAAATGAAGAATAAAAATTGTTGGGTTTTGTATTATTTCAAGTCGGTTCTCTCTGACTCCTGGTGTTCTTTAAATTAAAACAATGAACGACCCAACGTATATTGAAACAACAGGTTCACAATTTATTATCACGCTACAATGACCAATCAAAGTTTATACGATTCTCTGCTCGGCGTTGATGCTTTGCAAACAAACAATATTCACCTTTTGATCCTTTAGTTCTGTTGACTCTCGTTTTCCTCGGTTTCTGTTTGGTTTGATCCCTTTTCGCCTTTCCGTATTCTCAATTCTATTTCTTCTTTTCCCTACTTCCCTAATTCGTTTACCACTTTTCCTACAGTCTGATTCTTCGAACCCTAGCTGAGGCAGAATGCCGATTTTCTCTGATTTTCCCTTTGCTTATATACTCCTCGAAATCAGGATGACAAATGGTTATTGCCGAGCCAATCTTTCGTTTGACATTTTCTCCTACGTGTTTGCTTCGGCTGTCATCCATAATGGTCCAACGAATCCAGATAATTAATGGCCCTACCGGTCTTCCTACGCGCGCTATCTTCTCCTTACTCTTTTCCCATTAATCATTGTGTCAAGCTAATGGGCCCAAATCTTCCTTTTGTTTGCCTTTCTTCTTGTTTACCCAGTTCGGGTTTCCTTCATCTCTCGGGTTCTCCATTGGCTCGGGTTTCCCATTAACTCGGGTTTTCCATTAGCCAATTAATTAATTAATTAACGTTTTCTGTTTTCATACATTTGAATGTTTTTCACCCCTTTCTAACCCTTTTCTGATAAATCCCTAACCGTCATCTTGTTGACCATTAGCTAATCTATAACTGTCCCGTTTTTCCCATTCGATTTCGATGATTTTTCCATTTATTGATTTTTCTCGGATTTCCGGATTCTCGCCTTTCGTAATTGCTTTTTGCATTTTCTAATACTGTTTCCATCGCACTTTCCTTTACTATTAATTCTGTGCACGATCCCGCTTTTATTTGCCTTTTTTCTTCGCTTACTTTCCATTTGAATTATTATCCTAAATTTTATTTAAATTTTTAATTTTAATTTACAGACCTCAACAAAATCATAAAAATCATTTAGTATTGTCATATCATATATACAAATAAATAAAATAAAATAAAATTACTTCGTTGCAATGATTAAAAATAGTGTTTGGTAAAATGAGTAAAGGACTAAAATGCATTCATTAAATTTTGCTTAGCCAGCATCGCCTTTTATACCATGATTGTTTGTGTGTGTGTTTTGATGCAGTAAAACAAGGAATTTCTCGAATTTTCCAAAATTAATAAAATTTTTATTCTTTTTGATTTAAATTTAAATTTTTACATTTTTATGACTCAAAATTTTTATTAAATTTTTATTTATTTTATTTTTCCTTAAATTTCCGTTTTTAAGTAATTTTACATTTTCTGCTCAAAATCACACAGGCGTTATCGTGCTGGCTAAACAAAAATAAAAGAAAAGGGTTTTTATCAGTTTTTGCCCAATAGACTGCTGGTTGTGGTTGTGGCGGGAGTCGCGATTGTGGTTGGAGTCGCCGCCGGTTCACGATATGCCAATTGAGCCGGGGCAAACACAAGAGGGTAGGTTACCGCTGCCCCTTCTTGGCAGGCAGACAGGGCAACCTCCAACTCTTTGATCTGGATCTTCAGACTCTGAGCCAGTGTTCGCTCTTCGGCCCACCTTTTTTGGGCTGTCGTAAGCCGTTGATAGAGGGATTTAACCTTCTTAGGATCTATCCATGTTGATTTGACCTGCTGGACTTCTCGAGTTAGTTGTAGGATCTGTTCGAGAAGGTTCTTGTTGGCTTGTTTCACTCGCTTTAGTTCGATTTCGCATATTTGTGAAGGCTCTATTACTACAAGGGAAATATTAAAGTTCTCTTTTAATTATCAGAAAAATTTAGGCATGTGGTTAATTCAAACACATAATATGAAAAATGGGTTATAGACTGCTAATAGTTAAAACATATTCTCAAAAATTATATTTTATTAAAAATTAAATCACTAATTTTAGTAGTCACTGGGATTCGGAATCCCGGAAAAATCTTTCTACTCCTTCTTTGGGAGAATAGCCCGGAACGATGATTACGTATCGTTTGGTATTGCGGGTCAGTCTGAGATTGGGTGGATAGACGTCCGCGAGTCGTCCGCAGGCGAGATTGTCTTCCAAGTTCGCTAGGTAACTGCTGGCACGGTCAACTAAGGCGTTGACTCTGCGTTGAAGCTTCTTGAGGTGGGTCAGTAGGGCCCCCATAAGAATGTCTTGGGCCGGACTGGGGTCGCTTGGATGTCCATGCTTCCGGAACTGTCGCATTGTACTTTCTATTAGGAGCTCGTCCTCCCATCTGTTTGCTCCTGGTTGGGGCACGTTGGGGTATCTCTCCCTACTGACACGCTCCCATGCCTGACGCCATTGGTCGGCTTTCGATACGGAGATCCGAATGAAAGGTCCTGATCTTCCTGAACATAATCATAATTAAATGGGTTTTGTCATCAAAATTCAGTGACTGTCACCGAGAATTAGAATTTTCATTATAGTCCTCGAAATGTTTATTGATCAATTATAATTATCTCTAAGCGGTTGAAGAGGTGGCTGGATATTTCACCATGTCCTTTGATTTCCTTAACATTCTTATATTACGTAGCGTTTATATATAAAGTCTCAATTCCACAATGAAGCTGATCGATTTTGTTGGTCGTGGCATCTTACTTATGCCCAAAAAAGACTTGTATGTAATCTTTCGTCATTTAAACTTAAATGAAGCAAATTAGAGTATTTTCCATGCCCCTCCTCCCTTTTTAATCGATTCCTACGGGTTGAATGGCAGAAGAAAATCCGGTAAGGTATCCTTCTTAATGGGCGCAGTTAAGCAAAGTTAACCAGATTAGCTGTCCGAATTCATCGATTTTAACAAATCACAAATATTAAAATTAACTTATTAATAGTGTAGTTTCTTTTATAATTATCAAAGATATATTAAGATTAAATTGTTATCAGTTTTTATTTTCTTGTACCATTATTAAAGATCTATTAAAAATTTAAATTGTTATCAATTTTCTCATATAAGTATTAAAGATACATTAAAATTATAATGGTTATCAGTTTTAGTTTCTTAAACAAATATTTAAAGATCTGTTAAAAATTAGACTTCTATCAATTTTCATTTCTGATACAATGATTAAAAGTACATTAAAATTAAATTATTATCGATTTAATTTCCTATACAATTATTAAAGGTTCAGAGTCGGGAATTTTAGAATTTAAAATCGTAACGAAACTTTACCTTCAATCCGTGGGTTTGAACCCTACCTCACTTCTCCACTGGATATCCCGGTCGGGACGTCCCAGTTGGTGTAATCATAAGATGGATTTATTCTTGCAATGTTGTCGAACACAAAATTTTTAATTGCACAGAGACATTGACCTCATCTTAAATAATCGGACTATTGGTGGGTGTAGCCTGTATGTGTGTATACTAGATTTATTCGCGCTTATTTTTCTCACCGATGTAATACCGAACCATGTGCATGATCTCTCTACAAACTAGTGTCTGCATTAGTGTGTCGGTGCATGCAGGTATCCTTCGCTGGGGTGTCTAGACAGCGAGAAAATTATCTGTCTATGACATTCCGGTGTATCGATCCGGTAATTGATATTTATTTATATAGATTCGATATTCTTGATAAACACTCACAATTTTAACGGGTCGTGGTAAGATAAATTTCGTAATTATTCTATTGCAAATGTCTCTTTTATTTAGTTGATAGGTGATTTTTAGCGAGACTCCCTCTGCTCGGAAAGATTTGTTCAAGGCTGGAGTTTCCAGGTTGGTTAACTCTATATAAAATTGGCAATCCCTAATAGATAAACATTGGTGAAATGGAGGATTTGATTCCTGGTAATGATGATTATGGCAAAATTGTCTCTGAACTATAGATTTCTCAAGGAAGGGTTTGTGATTAAATTATGTTCATGATGGATTAATATGAGTGTATTACTTTAGCCGTAGTCGATGCGAGAAGACGTCGTTTGAAACGATGATATCGATTCACTCCAATGATCCTTAGTGACGAGCTCAGATCTAACTTATCTTCGTTTGATGAATATGGATTCTACCTAAACATTTGACTGTGTTATCATGATTTTTTTTCTATACTGATCATTAGTTTTGTTCATTATTAATCAGAAGTTATTGGATTTAGTTTATTAAAGAAGATTTTATTAAATTTTTGTCTTACCACAGGAATTTATAATGATTCGCCCTACCTCTCCGTGCTCGTCGTGAATATTTATGGAAACGTTTTTGTTTGTCACTCTTTTACGTGGTTGCAAGGTCTCAATTAAATGGTTGTCTTATTCACGGTTTAATTTGGCTTTTAATTTATCTAATTTTAATTTACTTTGGAGATATTACATTGAGGCTACCATATCATGATTACCTTTTTCTCATGAATTTACATTCCTATAAATTTGGACATTGTCTAGACTAGTGATGATATTAATTAATCGACTTTACTGCAGCTACGGCAGGATATGGAATTTTCAAGTTATTGTATTTATGTCACTAAATTTTTTAGGTCAGATTGGTTAATCTTAGTTCATAGTCGTAGACCCGAAGATCGTGGCGGGTAAGGGTTTTCTTCCTCTTATCTCTGTAACTACCGCATTAGTTTTCGGAAATTATATTTGAACATACAGTGTCTGGGATTTAGATCCGTTGAGTTATTTTATTATTTGTTTTAGAGAGTTAATTATCCGGTTATTTAGAGTGGGTTATTCCGCCATTTGATAAATTTTATTACGAAATAATGTTTCAAAATCTATCATTTAAAGTTCAATCATCTTCTGTTAGAGCGGATATACCAAAAATTCGGAATAGCGTCCTAATTTTTCGAAGCCCTTTAGGTTTATATTGACGGTTGAAGGTCATAGTTTAATGATTTGCAAACGCCTAACAATTTTGATTTACTGTTAGTTTAAATTCATAACAACGATTTCCTATTACCCCGTTACCTTCCCTTTGGTTGATCTTAGGCGCATTGTGTTCATATTATAGTTAATGAGTGCCCACTGGACTACTCGGTGTGGTGATTTTGAGCCGTGTGTAAAATAATTTAGGTCGATTTTAAAGAAAACGAGGAAGCAGCCAAAGAACTGCTTTCTTATTTCTCCTTTCTTCTATACGGGATAATATTGACGTTCCGATCCCTGCGTTCCGCACGCCGGGTCTTCACGGGCACAGATCATCGGCGATATTCCACGCACTTACACGAATCTGATTAGTATGTTGATTTTAATGTCTTGTGATATATCTTTGGCTGTGGGCCGGAAAAATTTCGACAAATTTTAAGCAAAAATAGAAATTAAATATTATGAATGGTTTATTAAAATCAAAAAAGAAATTACCAACATGATACAATCCATAAATTCAAAAACATTATAATAAATCGCTCTCCCCACGCCAACACCCAAGTAGAGCAACATCGAGGTTGCGAGAGTATGACGTGGAGAGAGTTCCAAATAAAACTCTCACTTACGTAGAAAATAGATTTTCAAAAAACTGTTTAATAATTTAAAAAACGATTTTGTGGTTAAATTTCATGTGAAAACGCATCGGTTTATATACCTATTTTTTGTCCCTAACCTTGCGTGTTCTTTTTGATTTAGTAAAACAAATTTTGACCTTGGATTTTTCTAGTGTATTCTAATCTTAATTTTTATTATTTTAAAATTTTATTTGACAATTTTTCTTAGATTTTTTTTAATTGAATTATTTCTAATTCAAATTATTTGATTTTTATTTCATTTTCATGAAATTTGGTATTTTAATAAATTGTCAAATTTTGGTCAAAATCATGGGGTTTTCGTGTTATGTTTATATTTAATTCGTGCGGATCTTGGTGCATTTTGTTATTATTTTAATTTTATTTTTATGTTTATTATTTTATGTGTAATTATCTTTTTCTCATATTTGATAGGGTTTAGTTGATGTTTTAATAGGTTTGAGTTTAAATTTGCATGTTATATTTGCATGTGTGTTTCCGATTCATTTAAACATTTACTAGGCCGTTCGAGTTCTGGCCCAACATACTCATTATTTAACTGTGTTGTACTCGGGCAACGAAAATGTGTTTTTAAAGACTAAAATGTTTCATGATTTATTTCAATTTTTACAAATCTACCGCTTTCTTGACTAATTAAAGCACATATTTATTGCACATATTCAGACTATGTTATAATCGAGTTAATGAAACTATTTTAAATCAGGGTACGAACATATAATTGTCGATAAATTATTAACATTTAAATTATTTACTTTGATATTGTTGGGTTATCAATGAAATGTGCAATTAGTAATTATTAATCTTACTCCAAGAGTGTCTTGAAATATTAGCACAACAATGATAACTTATCGATATTATCAATAATTAGTGTCTATCACAACTAAAATCCATTTGATTTTTGCAAACTCAATTACACAAAAGATTCACCACTGAAAACTCAGGACTTATTGAGACACAGTGAGTAATAGTCCACACTGGTAACTGCCAAACTGCTTCTTCAATCAAACTTCGTTGATATACTAATGTTGAGCTAGAACATAAAAATTATCAATTAATACCTCCTCCTTCATCTCAAAAACACAAGCGCTTCACTTTGTTGTGTTATAATTCTCATATTACCTGCAGCTTTATTTGAGTTATATTTTGCATCTTCCATCCATTATCATCTTCATAAATTTCATTGTTTCAGGTTTGAATGTAAATTAACACATTGCGCTCTGTCGACTGCTATTTACTTTGGGCTCTTTCGGCTTATACGTTTGATTGATGCTGATAAAATGAGCTGAATTCTTGTTTATTAGCAAACTTTCTTAAAGATTTTTCTTCAAAATTCCAACAAGTGTCAGTCAATAGACTCTTTGGTTTTACGAAACGATAGATCCAACTGTTAAGTATTGTAATGAAAATTATTCCTTCGTCTTGTTTCGTTATTGTGATCAAAAAAATGAAATTACTAAAACAATCAACCATTAAGACCATATATTTTTTATGGTATTCCTCTCCGTGTAAACCAAATCCGTACCAATCTTTTCTGATAACAATTTGATTGATTTTTCTCTTAGAACAAATTCATAGACAAATCTGAATCTTCGTCCCGTCAAATATCTTTACTATATAATGGAATAATTTCTTAACTTCAATATGGCGTTCTTGGTGTAGGGCTGTTGTTGATAAGCCTGGACTATTTAACAACAATGTATATTTTACGTTGAATAGAAAATAATTTCTTTACTTTGTGCACATAGATTTTCCAACATTTTTCATAGCTTATGAAATCAAATATCCTTTTGTTGTTGCTCTGAACTCGAGTACAGAGATGACAGGAAGTCTCTCCAATGTATGTGGCATTACACCCATTACATGTAAATTGATAAACGAGATCAGAACACAATCTAACCGGAGTTTTTGATTTATTAATAAACATATTGCGTACCTTACACGAATTAGAGACGATCTTATCCTCTAAATTTCCCATCTGTTTACTTAACTTCCTTTTATAATTTGTAAAACCTTCAGAGTACGGCAATACTAACACATATTTAGGCTCAATTTTTGTTATATCCATTTTTACTATTATTTAGATCAACACTCAATTCACACCCATTTGACAAATTACACTCAGACTTTCCAAAACATGGATCCTTAGGATTTCTAATCAATTTATCAACAGTCCCTTATATCATCAACAATAAAAATGATTAAGAATATCCATTCTTTATCAACAACTCAACCAATTTATCAACACTTTTTACCGAATTAGCAAAAGTAGAAGATAAAGACCATGAACGATAAATCAATCCTTTCACCATATTTCTCTTATACTTAAATT
The DNA here is from genome assembly GCA_022537955.1 of Schmidtea mediterranea. Lineage (NCBI taxonomy): Eukaryota > Metazoa > Platyhelminthes > Tricladida > Dugesiidae > Schmidtea > Schmidtea mediterranea. Next base: position 252,488,643 of record CM039680.1, on the reverse strand, counting down.
CACAAAAGCTTTCTGGAGAAGTATAAAGACCAGTATCAGTTGGTTTTCTATAAATCTCTGTCTCATAATGTTTATCTTTGCGTTGAATTAACAAATCCAAAAATGCGATTGATGACTTTGTCTCCGTTTCACATGTGAATACAATGTTTTTATGTAAACTGTTCATAAAATGCAAAAACGGTTCTACATGTTTAAAAGTTATAATTAAAAGTTATTTTACAAATATTTATTTATTACAAAATTAAATTAATAAAAAATAATTTGTTTAAATAAAATGTTAATTCATATTATTTTTAGTTGGTCTTGTGTACTTGAAGATGACAGTTATGCTGTCGAAAAATATCGTACGAAAAGTTTTTTATTGGCGTTATCTTTTAATTTTTTGGTTATTATGTTATTTTTTGTATAAATTTCGTGCGGTTCTTGATGCATTTTGTATTTATTTTATTTTACTTCTATGTTTTTTGATTTTATATTTATTTATATTCTCTCAAATTTTAAAGTGTTTAGTTGATGTTGTATATTGTATTTTAAGTTATCTTGGTGCTGGGTTTTCGTGCTGTATTACTGATACATTTAAACAATTTTCAAGGCCATTTGTGTTCTGGCCCAACAGTAGGATAGGAAGCGATTAAATCATAATAGCAGAATTAATTAAATAAATCTGTAAATTTTTCTTTTTGTATTAAATAACTATCAGTTATAGTAATGGTTTGATTTCTCTATAACCCTATAGCTGGTAATTTAGACTTATAATTTGGTTCGTACCAGTAGTATTCGATACCTTTTCAATCAAGTTCCGTTACTCGAATTTAAGGGACCAGGCATAATATGGGGGTTGAGGGAACACGGAATAACGCGTAAGACCTTCTAACGGCCGCTTTGAACCTGAATCGAAGGTTATTCGAGGAGTAGTATTGGCAACAATACTCACCTGCTCGAATACCATTCGGCTATCATACACATTACCAACATGGATTAACGCATGGGTGCATGATGGTGATCCGTAAATTATGTGGTGTGCGATGGAAATTGAACTGCTACATTAAAACAACATTTTCATTGTTTTACAACAACTTTCAACAATCATTTACAAACAATATTTTATAAAGATAATTCTTTGCTATCAATATTATTTGTTTTATAATTTATATTCTAGAATCTTAATTATTTTTTACTAATTCTTTTCTTTACAAACTCAATATATTTACGATAAACTTTAATTAATAGCCAACAAAAATAATTGGCTTTGTTTTTATAATATTTAAGCATCTCATTTGAAATGGAATTTTATGACTTAGAATTGAAATTAAAATCTTACTTGACAAAATATAGAATAAGGCTGTGTGATGATCCATATACCATAAATAATGAGAAAGGAAATGAAATATTGGTTTGCTATTTTTGTAATAGTTTTATAAGTTTGGGATTAGGTTTTAGCAACAAATTTGTCTAAAGAAATGAAATATGAAATAAAGGAAATAGAGAAAGCATTAGATGATTTACGAATTAAATCCTTAAACAATATCAAATCCCATGATAAATTTCAACAGAATTCGGTGGTTTCAATTAAAGTCCATCAACCAAAATCTAATCAGGATGTAAAAAAATATTTTCTTTATTCATTTTATTTACCACGAATTTAGTTAAATTTAGAGATCCAAGATTTTAAAAACTTTTTAGGATTGCAATTAAAAAATGAAATTTCTATTTTACTTGGATATTCAGTAAATTTAATCAAATTAATTTTCCGAGGAAAATTAATAAAGGACAATGATTTGCTAGCTAATCAAGGACTGAAAGTGAATTTTAAATTTAATAATTTTAATCTATATTTCAATTATTAACAAATTGAATATTTCTATTACGATGAAGCTTTTGAGACATAATTACAAATTTCAGAATAATAGCAAAGTGATGGTGTTGCATATCAGCGAGGAAACTGTCGCTGCTAACAGCGATTGCTTGGATTTCGGAAAGAATAAAGATATGGCTGAATATCTAGCTGAACGCGCAGTAGGTAAAATTCAGTATTGTAAGGAGCTGATGCCATCTAATAGTCTGTATAGATGGGAAGTTTCAATCGGATTTTATGAATGTCGAAATCACAAATCAAAGTGGAGAAGTGCTGCAATTAAGTAACAGCCAGAAATCAGTGAGAATAACATGGGGAATATTTTATTTATTATAACATAACATTCAGTTGCTAACATATGGCTTGACAATGCACCAACAGGCTGCAGTACTCATCGGGAATAACCAGCACCAAATGGCTCTTTTGCATTGTTTGGAAGCAGACGAAGCCTTTCAGTGAGATTACAATTATTATTATTTTAATATTATAATTTATTGATTAAATATTAAAGATTAAGATTTATTGATTACATTTTTAATATTATGAATTTGTATTTATCATTACATAATAATTATTAACCATATTTTAACTAATTTTTAATCATTATTTCCTTTTAATGTTTCGTGAAAATTATTATTATGAAATATGCCTTTGCCACGTGATATTCCTTTGTTGTGGATTATACACACAACTGTCTACTCTACCGTTTTTTCTAGCACTTTTGTACGTGAATTGAAGGCAGTGATAGTGTTGAAAGAGTAACAATGTATAGGCAGAATTTAACTCTCTACAAACTGATAATTTCAGAATTTAATTGTGTTGCGAATATTAGCAATCAGACGTGTTTTGAGTCTAAATATTATAAAGTGACATGAAAAAATTGTGATTCCGGAAAAGTTTTAATGCCATATTGTAGAGAATAAAATTCTGTATATATGTTGTTTTACTATAAATCTGTCAAAACTTTTAAATCAATTGTAAAAAAGCCGAGTTTTACCGTAGGAAAAAATTTATTGGCAAATTTCAAAATGGCGGTTACGGAATAGGTGCATTAAAACAAGGATTAAATTTAACGCATATACAACAATTCTTGGTGATATTAGAAGTTTTTAATATTACCCAATAATCGATTAAAATAAAGTTTGGTATTACGTAATCATCTATTAAAAAAGAGTGTTATTGCGCAATTGATATTTCGACGACTTTAACAAAATATGGAAGCTTCCTAATAATCGATTAAAACAAAACCTAAAATTGAAAAAAACCTCTTGGGTTTAGGGGAGTTATTATGTAATAATAATTTGTTCTGTATACCAGATCTATCTACTTTTAGCCATATTTATAATTGGAAACGAAGATTTTTAGAAAAACATAAAAATGATTTGATTTATGATATAAAATATATCTAACGCACTTACTGTCGTAATTTCCTGTAAATAATAATAATAATAATAATATTAATAATAATAATAATATTAATAATAATAAATAATAATAATAATGATAATAATAATATTAATAATAATATTAATAATAATAAATAATAATAATAAATAATAATAATAAATAAATACTAATAAATTAATAAAAATATATTAATTATAATAAATAAATAATAATCATAATAAATAAATCGTAAAAAATAATATTATTTAATTAATAATAATAATAAATAAATAATAATGACAATAAATAAATACTAATAAATTAATAAAAATAATATTAAATAAAAATATATTAATTATAATAAATAAATAATAATAATAATAATATATAATAATAAATAATAATAATTATAAATAAATACTAATAAATTAATAAAAAAATATATTAAATAAAAATATATTAATTATAATAATAAATAATAATAATAAATATTAATAACAATAAATAATAGTATTAATAATAAAAATAATAATAATATATAATTAATAATAATTTTAAATAAATAATTATATAAATAAATAATAAATAATATAATAATAAATAAATAATAATATAATAATAATAAATAAATAATATATAATAATAAATAATAATAATAATAAATAATAAATAATAATAATAATAAGTAATAATAATAAATAAATAATAATCATAATAAATAAATAAATAACAATAATAAATAAATAGTAAAAATAATATTATTTAATTAATAATAATAATAAATAATAACGACAATAAATAATAAGTAATAATAATAATAAATAATAATAATAATAATTAAGTACTAATAAATTAATAAAAATAATATTAAATAAAATATATTAATTATAATAAATAAATAATAATCATAATAAATAAATAAATAACAATAATAAAAAAATAGTAAAAAATAATAATATTTAATTAATAATAATAATAAATAAATAATAATAATTATAAATAAATACTAATAAATTAATAAAAAAAATATTAAATAAAAATATATTAATTATAATAAATAAATAAAAATCATAAATATTAATAACAATAAATAATAATATTAATAATAAAAATAATAATAATATATAATAATAATAATAATAATATATTAAATAAATAATAAATAATAATGACAATAAATAATAATAATAATAATAATATAATAGTACTAATAAATTAATAAAAATAATATTAAATAAAATATTAATTATAATAAATAAATAAATAACAATAATAAAAAAATAGTAAAAAATAATAATATTTAATTAATAATAATAATAAATAAATAAATTATAGTAAATAAATAATAAAAATAAATAATAATATATAATAATAAATAAATAATAATCATAAATAACTATAACAATAAATAATAATATTAATAATAAAAATAATAATAATAATAATTAGTAATAATTGGTTGCGATGTAATAAAATCGAAATATCGATTATTTTTTATTTAATTAATTAAATTATATTCTCACACCGCCTCGTTTAAATGCTTTAATCACTCAACGTTTCTTATCAATTGATTTACATCATCACGCTTTATTTCACAGCTCATTTAATGCATTTGTTTCACAATATCTCACATTTTCTTTGTTATTCGTATTGCTTTTAATTAAAACACAATCTCATATTCCAAATTTCCTTTTCGTAATTGAATTGTATTGTCTTGCTTCTTTCTGGCATATTCAATAGCCATTCTCTGTAAATACTCTTTCCAAATACTCTTTCACAAGGTTCTTGACCAATCGTTTTTTGTTGGGTAGAGTTTATCATAAACTCAATTTCTGGTAACAACTCAGCCCAGTGTTTTTTAGTTTTTATCCTTTGATGAAATATGAATTGCGTCTCTGATTGTCCGTTTGCAGAATGTGGGTAAGGACTTTAATATATTATGAGCTTTCATTAAATTGTCCATACCTTTACTTTCAAATGATTTCCCTCTATCACAGTGTATAACCTCTGAAGCGCCATATTTTATTATCCAACTATTTTTTTAAATTGTTACAACTTTATCTTCGCTTTGCGATTTAACGGCACGAAAGGAAAAATATTTACTATGCTGGTCGATGATGCCGAAAATATATTTCATTCCATATAGTTTTCAGGCTTGCCAGACCTCCCGATTTCGTCGGGAGTCTCCCTATATGGAATGCATATTCCCGTCTCCTGATATATGAACCGTCACTCCCGATATTGAACAGTTTTAGATTTTGAATCGATTTTACCCATCTTGAAAGGATTTTTTTTTAAAAAAAACCATAAAATTAAACGAAACTAAGAAAAATAGAGAAATGATATTTCTATCTTATTTATTTTTTTTACGTTAACAAAACTGAAGACTTATTTTTTTGTTAGTTTTTCTAATATATTTTATTTATAAATCCATATAATAAATATGAATGAATTTATATTTTTCACAAAATATAATTAATTTTTTTTTGTTTTTTATTCCCGATATGATTTTTCGAAAATCTGGCATCCCTGATAGTGTTTGTTTGAATGGACCACAAAAATCAATCAATATATGTATATATATATAGTGTCAAATAATCTGGGTTCCTTTGTTTTACAATTTATTTCTTTTGTTGGAGTTGTTGTAACTTTGCGCTTCTGACAATTTTCACAACTTTGAATCACATCTTGTATTATTTGTCTCACATTTCTCATTTCAAAATTATTTCATACATATTTCACTACTTTCGTTGGTCACAATCTATTCTTTGACTATCTGGTATCCAAATCTTATTATCATTGATTAGAATTACCCCATCCTTTTTTTTGGATTTGGTTTTGTATTTTAAATTTAAGCTTTGTATAATCTCTTGAATTTCAGTCGAATTATTTTGCCATTAATTTTCTGGGTTTTCAGTTATAATCGCTAACAATTTAGTCTTTAATTTCCCAATTTTTTGATCATTATGACTTGTTTGACATTGGATGCATTTGTACATTCAATCCTTGATAATGAGTCTGCATTTGAATGATCTTCTCCTTTTCATTAATGGACTGCTTAAGTGGTTGATCCACGTCTGGAATTGTAGGGTAATGGTTTTCGTTGATTTCATTATATAAGTTATCAATTATTTAATTAATTAATTAATTTATATTCTCACAAGAATTATTAGAATTTTTTACAATAATAATAATAAATAAATAATAATAATAAATAATAATAATAATAATAATAAATAAATAAATAATAATAAATAATAATAAATAAATAATAATAAAAAATAATTATAAAAAATAATTATAATAAATAAATAATAATAAATAAATAATAATAAATAAATAATAATAAAAAATAATTATAAAAAATAATTATAATAAATAAATAATAATAAAAATAAATAATAATAATAATAATAAATAAATAATAATAATAAATAATAATAATAATAATAATAATAAATAAATAATAATAAATAAATAATAATAAATAAATAATAATAAAAAATAATTATAAAAAATAATTATAATAAATAAATAATAATAAAAATAAATAATAATAATAATAATAAATAAATAATAATAATAAATAATAATAATAAATAAATAATAATAAAAAATAAATAATAATAAAAATAAATAATAATAAAAAATAATTATAATAAATAAATAATAATAAAAATAAATAATAATAATAAATAATAATAATAAATAAATAATAATAAAAAATAATTATAAAAAATAAATAATAATAAAAATAAATAATAATAATAATAAATAAATAATAATAAATAAATAATACGCCTCCTTGTGGGCATTAAAGGGTCCAGAAAAAAATGGGGCGAATTAAAATATTCATTAAAATATTCGAATTAAAATATTCATTATTGCTAAATCAAAAAAAAAACGTTTTTACCGATTTTCAGGACCTCTCCATTCATTTATTTTATTGAGTACGTAATCTGATATTGATATTTCCCAAAGATTTTCGTCAATAATTTGAGGTTTTATATCGAGAACAGTTTTCCAACTCTATTGACCATTCCAAAGACGTGTAGTTACTTATATAGCGTGACTGCTCATAAATAGACCCTTATAGAAGCCACTTAAGGCTGATGAATTCGCTCTTATCATTCACTGAAAACCCATACCCCTCAAATCCCTCCATTACGAGCACAAGCGTATTAGAATTCGTAGATAAAAAATAAGCTCGTTTACTGGAACATAATATATTTTTGTCTATAATTTATATTGAATCACGTTAATTGTTAAAAAGAGACCTGAAATGAGTTTGAAATGAGATCTTCTTTGAAATGTAGTCCACGAAACCACCGTATGCCATGCCATCAGTAGTCTTGGTAGGAATAATCATCTTTTGCTGACAACCTCACTTATGACGAGTGACTATTGGTAATATCTTTCTTATGCGAGTACGTGATAAAAACAGATTCTCAACTTTTGATGTCTTATATCAGAGATCTCCAAACTACGGCCGCGGAAAGCTTTTTATATACCTACCAAAATTAGGCGCTGCTTACGTGGACGTTATGTTTTCCAACCGATCACTACATTGCAAAACCTTATTCCCTACTTTGTTTTTCTCCTTGCGTGGAATAAAGTAACAGTTGGTTGGACGAGTGAAGCAGATGTGTAGTGAAAAAAATATTCCACAACCGATGTTCCTGAACTGTATTATTCACCAGCAAGCTTTGTGTGCTAAATATATAGATATTGGCGGTGTACTGAATCCTGTTGTGAAGATGGTGAATTTAATAAGATCACATGTGCTCAACCGTACACAGTTTAGAGAAATGTGAGAAAGTTCTGAGCAGAGTATTAAGTTAAGAAAGAAAATAAGTGACTTCCTGGAAAGTAAAGCCAAGTTTCAACCATTATTGTCTCATGACGTGTGTATGGAAATTTGCCTTTGAAAACATAAATAGTCATTTAACTTTTTTTAAACTAAAACTTGAATCACATCTTGTATTGTTTGTTTCATTTCTCTCATTTCAAAGTTAATTGATACATATTTCTCTACTTTCATTGATCCAGCATTACACGGTTTTACAAGAAAGAGAAAAATTTAATTTTTGATCTAAACACCCACTTAAAGGCCTTCAGATCCAAACTTTTCTTGCTTTTAAAACAAATACAAGTCAAAAATTTGACTCACTTTCAGCAGTGCCAAGTCTTCATGGCTTAAACAACAACTGAGTTCCCTCCAGATACAAATACTTGGATTGACAGACTGAAGAAGTGAAACTGTTTCACAACTCATTTGAAGCATATGCGACCAGTTGTTCAAACTAATTGCAGCTGGAAGTCCATAATTTATAACTAATTTATAATTTATATAATTTACAACCATATAGGTTAAATTTAATTTCAACATTATATGTAGTACACAATATTACTTACCATATATTGTATATAAAAGTGATAATAGAAAATTTTTTAAAAAATCTTTATTCAATTATGTATAATATTTAAACGACCAATGCTGCTGGGGATGTCCTACGCCAGAGCTTCCCAAGCAGTGTGTCGTGAAACATTTGCGATGCGCCATAGGATAATTGTGGATTTTTTAAAATTTTACAAATTATCTATGAAGTGATAAATATTGTTCGACTAATATTATTACTAATATTAAATAATTAACATATTATTATTTTTTTCAATTAAGTATAATAAGTTGAAAATTCAGTAAAGTAAAAAGAAAGTAGGCTCTGCAAGAAATATGAGGTAGGGATCCCGGTAACCTGCCCGTTAGAATGGCAATTTCGCTGGGGTCTAGACCCATCCGCTCTAGAGATTGATTTTTCACCGGAGCCTCATTTTCATCATCCATTAAGTCAATGTGGATGGATCTGGCTGGTGAGTGAAAAACGACACTGGGGGCATAAAGTACATCTGCCTCAAGATCAGGGAACTCGAACTCCTGATACGGTGGTGGAAGGTCGTGGATAGAGTAAGGAGCGCTGATTGGCTCCGTCGAGCCGAGGAGATTGGTTTCTCTTCGGCGTCGTTCACGACGGCGACGATTTCGATTGGGCCGTCGTCTGGCCGCTCCTGTATGTGGTTCGACCACGGTAGTTTGCGGATGTTCCGTGCTAGCAGAGGCAGGTATCGAATGGATAGGGAGAGGCACCTCCAGGGGGAGATGTTGCACCGGAATGATGTTCAGCTCCCGAGCCAAGACGCTTCCCGGAATGCGAGCCCGGAGTTCGGCGTCGGTGAAAATCTGACGGAGCGTCGTGCCCTGCTCCTTTATCAAAACTCGCTGGCTGCGAGATTCGATAATCAATTCGTCTCTCGCCCGAGACAGGCGCGAGATCTTTTGATATAATTTCTTGGCGGCCTCTGGTGACAGCCAAGTTCCCTTTATCCTTCGGTACTTTTCCTGGAGAGCTGCATGTTCTCCTTCCAGCCGTTCCAATCGCTGCCTGGTGGCGATAATTGATGGGGACAGACGCGGGATTCTCGGAAGATTGGTAAGATTGGCCATCTAGATAAGAGTTAAAACTAAGAGAAAATAATAGAATGCTGTTCGGTTTCAGTAGAGCCTCTACGTCTATCAGGGGTATCAGGGTCGAAATCAAGGGTCTCGATATGAAAATCCTTAGATGTTAGATCGACCTTGGTGACGAAGTGTTATTTTCTCTCATGTGGGGTTCTAAATGGGGGTAGAGGTATCGGTAACACTATGCCCAGACTTTTATTCGGTGTAATCATTCGCATGCTACGGCAGAAGGTGATGATGCTGACGTAGGTAGGGTCGACAGTAATGGGCGTGGTTTTGGTGACGATAATATGGTAATGTCGATGGTAAGGTTTGCCTGTTGTGCGATATTTATGCTATTAAGCCTAGTAATAACGTTGATAACAATGATAATGTCCCTACTAATACGTATATATGTAATGGTGCTGTCGACGTTAATATCACTACTGGTGGAATAAAGCCGTGACGATTCCAATAATGATTTTGTGGTCCTAGTTAAACTAGTCCTACTAGTCGCATTAGGGTGAATAATAATTAATGACATTATTGACACTTATACGGGAATGAGATCTATTAGTCATAGTAACAATGATAATACTAAATAAATAAAAAAAAATTGATTATTACTAATTATATAATTCCTACTGGTGATATTATTATGAATAACAATTAAGGATACTATTGACAAATTATGCATAAATGGAATCTACTAATTCTAGCAATAATAATGATAATATTAATTGAGGGCGAAAGTGACCGTTATTAATTGAATGACAACAAGCGACAAGAACAAATAGTAGTATTGAATGAAACCACAACGATTGATAATGGCTATATTAGTTAATAATTTAGTAAGTGGTAATAGTAGTAGACTAACGATGGTAGGGGAGATTTTCTGTCGGTAGCATCGGGTTGTCAGTAGTGATGGAATTGTCCTATTATAATAATATCAGTGTGGATCCTAGGTATCAATGAAAACAAGAATTCATAGTGTTACAGTTTCCAAATGACGAATGTCGTCGCTACTAGAGATTTTATTTTCTTAATTAGTCGGGGCTATAATATGGCTTATCAACATTATTTTCCTTTCGATTGGATCGCTATTTTTCGTTTACCCAGATGATTTGACAGTTCAAGATCGTGGGAGTCGTCGGCGGACTTTAATGTACTATGGGAATCTCTCTATCTACATTTCTGCTACGTTGGATTTGGATATTATCGTTGTGATATTCGAAAGAAGATAGTCGTCTAGATAGTCGAAATTCGACGCTCCATAAGGATCTTTCTCTACTCGTGGACAGAAAATATGGATATTCTGATAAATGGCAAATTTTTATCTGTGCAAGTGTGGTAATTGGTGGTAATTAGTGCCTATTTTCTTATATTTTTATAAATAGTCTGACACTTCCTTTATTATTTGTTTGCTTCATTATTAATTGTTACATCATTTCTGGCCTATACTTATCCCTTCTACCCAATTTCACTCGTATTATTATTCGAGGCAAAGAAAAATCATCCTATGAGATCGCCACGCGACCTTTTCTAGTCCCCTACCTGTATTCGGACTTCCCGTATTCTTAATTTCTTATCGTTCCGGCCACTTTTTAGTAGCCGCTACGAGGCGTTTAACGATGCACTGCGTGGAGGTCCTGTGAATTGCCAGACCCTACTGCGTACGACCGAGGTTTCGGTGAGGCGCGACCCGCGAGCACAACTAGGGAACTTAATCCTCCAGCCGGTCCTAGGCTATTTAAATACCATACATAAATATTGATTTTAAGGGTCCTCGTATATTATAAATAAGATAAGATATATGTATAGAATTAAAAATTGTAAGCAAAGACATTATGAATAATTTTTATAAACGTATAAAATTACATAAAAGGAAAATTTAATATAACGAAAAGATCCTTACTTTCAAAAGATTGTTGTGAATGATTTGAATAAATGTAAAATTGTAAAAAGCATAAGTTAAAAATAATGAGATTTGTCACTGTATATATACTGTTTTCGTGCGTGTGTGCGACCAATGAGCGATTTTTCGCCATTTTTAGGGCTTTTTAATTATTTTATTAATTTTAAACTATTTTTATTATTTTTTGTGCATTTTTCTCTATTTTTTGATATATAATTTATTTTATAGTTGAATTTTATTTCTATTATTATTTTACTATAATATTATTTTTAGCCCTTATTATTTGTTTTCTGGTCGCCACTTCTGCCTGTGTTTCTTCTAAACCATATTTTGCAAGGTTTTGGCAGTTTATTTTATTTTTCATATGTCTCTCTCTGCAGCTGTAGGCTTTTCTAATGATTTTAATTAATTATTTGTTTTTATTTAATTTTGATATATTTTTAATTTGTTTTAATTAATATGTTTTTATTGATTTTTAGTATCTTCTTGTGGTGCGTGCTTATGTACAGTGACTTATTTCATTACCTTTAGTTTTTGTTTAAATTGTGGCTCTGAGCCAAAAAAATTATTAAAAATATTTTTGTTTTCAAAACTTAACAGAGTTTTTTTTCTATAAATTTGTAGTATATTTTTTTAGTGTGCCGCTATATTTTTACAAAATAGTTACCGTGCCGTAGACTGAAAAACGTTGGGAAGCACTGTCCTACGCACTTAAACTACTCCTTCCCCCTTCTTATGGGGCGTCCTTAATGGATACTCCCTTATTGTTTATTATTTTTTTTATTATAGAACTTAAAGTGTTTTCATGTGCTTCGTCATTTTATTTTGTCGCTCTGTGTCAATAACAAAGACAAAAATAATTTTTAACTAATTAATTAGCTCCTAGAAGGTATTAAATTTATTATTTTACTACTTAATCTAACGCAAAAAAATAACATAAAATTAATTGATTAATATAAATTCAATCACAAAATCAATAAATAAAATAAACTCAAAATTGCATAACGTAGAGTTTGCAAACATTAGAAATTATCAATTAATGTCAAAATAAAATAAGTTGATCACTGAAATAAACAATTATTATCAAAATAAATCTACTCAAATCATATTTTCAGCATCATCAATTGATTGTCCCAATTATTTGTTTGATTTATCGCCATAAATAAATATGTTTATTTTGTATTTATTATATTCTATTGTATAATATTTTAGTCATAATACTTTTAGTACTCGCCCATCTTCTAACGTTATTATTATTATTATTATTATTATTATTATTATTATTATTATTATTATTATTAACATCAATATGTGTACAGGAAGTCTGAATATTGCGATAACATTGACAACGCAGCCATACTACAACTAGATATAATCTGGTGTTATTATTGCCTTCAAAACATGGATGACTTACAAAATGCCAGTCCGTTCAATTATAGCTGGAATAACATTTCACCAATATTTAACATTTAGAAATCCGACTGGACATTTGTGAGAGGAGAATTAAAAAATGTTATGGCGAAGGAAATGAAAGAATCAAGCGAATTAGGGAAAAGAAATCATTTGCAGGAGTCCCTGAAAGCATTCACGTGTTTCGACTGTATCTGTTGAAAGCAATTGTCGCGTTCTACGAGAATGATATTGGGAGCGGACGGGAGAACCTATTAAAGGCAACAGAGGTCTACAACTCATTTGTCATTCCTGAATCGCTGGTCACGGAAGGTGTGTGAATGTGTGAATGTGCAATCATTGATCATCTATTACCGCTAGTGATGCTGCTGGGGTTCACTCGCAACCAAGCAATAGAGGGGCTGAGAGTGAGCCAGGAAATGTCAGCCTGTGTGGAATATATTCTCCGCAGGACAGAGGACCAAGCATTACTGGCTGAGAAACGCAAGGAGGAACAAAAACGGAATTTAATTGCGAAACGGCTTGGTTCCACGAGTGATAACACCACGTGAGGCGTTTCCCTTGCTTTATAGTAGCTAGCCCATATTTATATGAATTAGGTGCTGCACGCTTCAATCTGTGTGTAATTTCATTACCAGTTCCCTGATGGATTACCATCACGTGCTCACAACGAGCAGTGACGTCACTATCTGGGATTTTGTCTGCGGTTATAGCTATGAATGCAATATGGTTGTTTTGTTTGACTGTTTATATCCAGCTATAGCATTTGCATCATTGGGATAAATAATAAACTATCATATAATCTTGGTACATAGATTATCTACAAAAGTTAACATTAATTTGTATTCGGAAAAATTACTGTAATTATTTAAGATTTACATTATTAATTATTAAATTCTTTTTAATCAATTAAAATAAATATAATAATCTATATTTTTATTAGATTTGAATGAAATTCTTATTATAAATTGTTTGTGCAATAATTTATTCTATTTCTGCCCAGAATATCTATTGATGTGTTGGAACTGCTCATCCAACAATCACACATGAACAACAATCTTTGCTTAGCTGCAGTTCGACGAGCCAATAACAATTTCAATGACGCTATGGAACTTTTATTCATGAATGAAGACCAATTATTGACAGACATAAAAAGACAACAAGAACAAGGAATAGTTACTGATGGAGATATTAGATACGAGGCAGTTCTAGAGGAGAAAAGTGCTATTCATAAAGTAGAAACTTTGATTAATATAGCATTTACCTGGATTGAAGATCAAGAAATTAGTGAATAAAGATAGAGATATGATCAAGAAATGTTTGCGTCAGTCACTTGGCAATATAGAGATGGCGATAAATGCATTAGTTGATGGGAATCTCATTGCAGCATTAGATCATGCGTCGGATGACTGTTATATGCAGCCTTCTTCCAGTTCTCCGGGAGAAATGAGTTCTAGCAAGGATAATATCGAATTGTATGCATAAAATCATAATTTACAACAGTGGCTCCCAGCCAGATAGCAATTAGACTGGAAATGAATGTGAAAATGAAACAAACGAGTGTCAACTAAGTGCATGTTTTCATGGATGCCCCCTAATCGTGAAGTTATTGCTATTGAATTCAAGACTGATTTTTATTCAAATAATACAGTTAATGCTTCAAATTTTGGTCGTCAAACGTGTCATCATTTCTTGTTGCTAGCGTAATCGGGCGGGAGCCATTGTCCTAATTACTGTATTTTAATTAATATTCAATAGAACGGAATTGGAACGTGAAATATACGAAACAATAGGAGACAATGCTCAATTTTCTCAAGAAAATCAATACATTAATCCAGACTTGATTCATGAAATAATGGCATTCAATAAATTTGCCAGAATGCTCAATATTAAAGAAATTTCATACGATATCAATAGCGTTGCTTGGTAGCAACTGGAACAAAAAAACTCAACGGATTTATTATAAAATAAACTTATCAATTAGTTGGGTTTTGACTTATAAAAAAATAAATAATTTTATTCTAAGTAGCTCCGAATTCTGCCATCCATTTTTCGTATTTCTCTATGTCGGCTTGTGAAACACTTTTATTGATCCGAGAAACACTTGTCTCGAAATCTTCCATGCTGATTGGAAGAGTAGTATCACCGGCAGCCAATTTCTTTAATTCTTCAACTGATTTCCCTTCAACAACCCGTCGAAGCTGCATCATAGCGGCATCCCTAGAATGATACATTCCGTCACAATTCTATTAATATATGAATCTCGTTGCTGATGTTAGTGAAATATAAATATATATATATATATATATATATATATATATATATATATATATATATCGACACACACAATAGGACATATATAATCGGGTATTCACGCGGCGCACAGCAGCAATAATACCTTTCCACCACAAGCCCATCTATCGGGGAATCCTTATAGATTAAGGAATTGTGATAATTCACAATTGACATTGTGGGCATGATTTGTATTCAAATTCGTGTTTACTTATTTGCACAATGATTTTCAGTGTCGGATGTAAGATTAGCATCAATACAGCGAAATCATTTCCTTGTGTGATAGATTAAAAAGAAATAAATTAAAACAGATCAGTAGCCCACATCAAACCAGAATCAATCGAATTTATCCCCTCGCAACAACGGGATAACCTCTCAACGTATATTAATTCCCTATAGGATGGCTTGATAGTAAATGTGAGAATCATAATTGCTCTTGTTGTAAATTATGCATTACATTGCATCGAGTAGAGCTGGAATTTAATTCTCTATAATATCGCTTGATCTGAAATATGACAACGCCTTGATGTGCTTGAATCAATATTTTATCGTAATTCATAACAACAATGGCATAAAATCAAAAATAAATAAATAAAACTTTACCGACAAACTTGCGTAATATCCGAACCGGAATAACCGGTCAGTTTCTCAGCGATCGCGTCCAGGTCGACATCATCTGATAAATCAATCGCTTTCAGATTGATATCGAGCAGCACTCTTCTGCCGACTCCTGAAACGGGCAATCATTGGGGTAACAAGCCACAGTAACCAATTGACAAACCTCCAGGAAGCGGTATATATATCCGCTTCTCCAATCTCCGCCGCAAGGCCTCGTCTAGATCCCAGGGCAAGTTAGTGGCACCTAAAATCGTGACACTCTTGGTGGCGTCATATTCCTGTCCGTTGCTGCTCGATATTCCTGGAATCAGCCCGATAATCGATAATTACGCAATTATGAGATTATATAACTGTCCAACCGTCTATTTGAATCAACAATTCAGACATCACTCGTCGGTTGCTTTCATTGCCGGAACCGTCGTCTCTTTTCGACCCGATTGCGTCGATTTCATCGATAAAGATTGTGCTTGGAGCATAGAATCGCGCCATGTCAAAAAGTATTCGAATAAGTTTTTCGGATTCTCCTCTCCATTTGCTGGTGAGACTGGAACTGGTGACACTGAAAAATGTGGTCTGGCATTCGGTGGCCACTGCTTTTGCCAGAAGCGTTTTACCGGTGCCAGGTGGACCAAACATCAACACTCCTTTCCATGGTTTCCGAAGCCCAGTGAAATAATTCGGTAAAAGAAGGGGTAAAACGATTGCCTCTTTAAGTAGCCGTTTCGCTTCATCTAAATCCGCGATGTCGTCCCAATTGACGTTAAGATTCCTCTGGACAATATCCTTTTCCAAAATATCAATAAGGCCTTGCTCTGCTGGGAAAGATGGAACATATTTTTTGATTTCTTTTTTCTGAATGACTGGGTTAACTAAAGGCTTGTTTGGCTCTAAAGTTTTTAATTTTCTTTATTATTCAGTTACTATAATTATTGTTAAAATACTTAGCTGAAATTGGGATTCGGATTAAAATACAAATATATAATATTTTGAATCAAGTAATAAATCAATCTTTAGGAATTGATTTATTTATTAAATTATATCCATTTGTAAATTATTATTGCATTAGGCAAATATTGAAATTAGGATAATTATAAATTTATTTATTAAATAATACTTAAATAAATTCTCATACCATCAATTATTACTGTTATTATTATTTATTATTAATATTATCATTAATTTTATATTATTATTTGGTCGATTGTTATATAATTATATAATTAATAAATTTAATCTAAAAGCGTAACAGAATGAAAACGATATTATAGAGCAACAGATTCTAATATGTGATAAAATTTAAAACATAAAGTTTATCCAATTAATATTCAACTCGAAAATCCTGAATACTCTTAAATGCATAATAATCCAAAATCAATTATAAATATTTTGCAAGGAGTACAAATATGTTTCAAGTTGATAAGAATTTAAAAATGCGTAAAATTATTTTAAATTATCTTTGTAAGAATTTTTATGTTTAATCGCACTAACCTGGTTTTGGATTTATTTTCTTTACATCTTTGATTGGTTTAGGTCTAGAAGCATTTTTATTTCCAATCTTGGCCAATGCAGGCACGTGTGGAACTGGTCTTGGAGCCTATTCATATATACTTGACCAGTGTTTAACAAAAATTTTTTACATTAAACTGTCTTTTATCAACTGCATTAAATCCACGATTATCAGGGTCGCGTGTCGGTTCTTCATACCGAGCTTTTTCTTCGATTTTAAAACTTGAAATAATATTTATTATTTCATTTACTTCTTCAGATTCTTGTGATAGTTCCATTTTTACCTAAGTATAATATTTTATAATATTTATATAAAACATTAAATATTTACATTGATCCATTTGTCTCTTAAACTTATTTTATCTACAGTTGCTACCAGTTTATTAATCTGAGTAATTGCGTATGTATAATACGTTATTGATGATTCATAATTTCCTAATAAAGCATATTCTCTGGCTAATTTTGCATTTTCTAAAATTTGTTCACTTTCTTTCGTCATATCATTTAAATATCTTCTAAAAAATTACTATTTTAAATTTTAAATTTGATTACAATCTAGCATAAACAACAGATAATTCATTTTAACAAATATTAAAACTTTTATTAATAAAGTTGCTTTACTCATTCTGAGATAATTTTCAATTGTTTGTATCAAAAATTAAGCTATAACAAAATAAGCATAACTAAATAATTTTTTTGTCATTTTTCATTCTTATTGAATAAAACTCAAAAATTTTAAATATAGAATAATTACTCTCTTATCGCACAAAACGGATCTGTGAAAAAGTGAAACAACTAAACAAACGGATCGAGAGTTTGGATCATGCTAAAGTGGACCTCATCTCGGAGAGTCGCGCTCAGAGAATCAAAATGCACGAGCAAAATGTTTTCCTACTAAAGCACTAAAGAGGTGTTAAAAAAACATCTACCTGGTATTGTCAATGCATATAACCTAAATTTGATACCTCCTCATTATGTCGTCGATGGAGCTACACAGTCAGTCACAAGCCTGGCCAAACCCCAGACACTTGAAGAACCTCCCAAATGGAACACCAAGACATTGAGTACATCACATCAATACCACCTGAGGAAGAATCGTCACTGACGAGAGCGCCATCGAAAGGAATAGATAGTCCTCCTAGCGAATGTAGCATGTCTTTTCAATACTCTCACTGGAGATGAGGTCGAGATTCCCAATCTACCGACCCACCCTAGTATCATCGTGAATCGGCCTTACAGCTCCAACGACTTATGTAATGAAACTATAGATGTATATGAAAGTCATCGCAGCTAACCTGCCACAAAAACTACAGTTGGCGCAGGAATCTCAAGTAGTTAGTTCTCTAATTAAATGGACAGATGAATTTGGGGCATAATGTCCCTTAGGTAAAATCGCTAATTAAGCGGCCCCGGCGCCGATATTTATTCCATTGATATCGATGAGTAAAGTCGTCATGGCGTATTTTTATGTATAACAAATGTGTTTGGTTGTTGAGTTTTCTGTCTGTATCGCAAATCGAATCAACTTAGAATAGGTACAGTAGTGTGTAAGAAATTTGGTAAAGAAAATGGATTAGTTGATGTTGTAATTGTTTATTTCTTTAGTCAATTATATGGTGGATGTGTGAAAGAGGAGTATGTATTGATATGCTGAGTAGAATAGGAATATTCGAGTTGACTTTAATAACGAATACTGCCCCTTAGTGACTAAGAGAAACTTATATGAACTTTATAACTTGTTGGTAGTTCTAATTAATTTTAATTGAGTTGAATGAATGGAATTTTCATCATAACCGAGTAGTTAAAGGAATATTTCTCAAGAAAAATGGTCAATGAAATTGTCGCTAAAATAATAACTAATAACTTGGAAATCGAGAAATCAAGCACCCGACGCCCTAAATCTATTCAAATAGTAACGAGCAAACCAGTAATCCCAAACTTAAATACTAGTAAATACCGTAACAGACTTCACAACTTATTTCCTGAGAATCCCAATAGACAGTCGTGTAGAGATATGGTCAACAAAATAAAATGATTAATCTAATCACCGGAGAAGAGTCCATAAATCATTCCTCGATCCGATCCACCAGTCTAGCTGTGATATAATGTCAGACGATTTAATGAATCGTCGCTGGTGTATAACACAAATATTTCGATACTCACATTAATCTTCAAGCCCGACATTTTTGTCGAAGTTAATATCAATACCTATTATAATAAAATGAAATTTTATGAATTATAATTACTTCATCTTCAAACATTTTAACGGAAGAGTTTGAAGAAGTTGCTCTGCGATTCGTTCGCTTCTAATAAGGAGAGAATTACGGCCATGTCAATGTTGTCACTTATACAGAATTTATCCCTTAACTGTGTAAGGTTTCCTTACAAAGGTCTGAAAAACATTATTATGAATATAATTTTTCTTAGCCTATTGCTAATATATAGGGAAAGCGTGAGCAACGGAATCTTGTTGTAAGACAGAATACATGAGCATTACATATTGTGAAGGGGGTATAAATTATTGTACATTAGAAACAGGCGTATAATTAATAATTCGGAATGCTACTGTCGTGTCAAACTTAAATTTCGCCGTAACAAATTTGATTTTCAGCAAACAATGGACTCTCGGCCATAGGATCATGGAATGCCCGAACCAGGATCACTATAGACTTCCCTACTAGGTTAGCGGCAACGTGTCGCGAGGAGAAAAATGGAAGAGGTAAGTTTAAATGGAAATTCGGAAAGTCCGACATCTCCTGGATTTGGTAAAAGAGGAAACTGCTGCTGGGCGCATCCTCATCACAGATGGTTATTTACAGGCGTAAGGCGTGTCTTATGAGCTGGTTGACCTGGCCCTAACGGAAATGGAGGCCCTTACTTGGGTGGTCCTGCAAAATCACATCATCATTCAATTCTTATATGCGCGACTCGGTGTTAGAAAACTTGGCGACCATACCTACTCTCAATGACGACCGTGGAAAACTTTTTAGAACCCATCTTCCAGTTTCAAAAGTCATCCCATGAACAGATGATTCTAATGAATGACAATAAAACTTCTTCTTGTATTCTAGACATGGAAACAAATCGCTCCATAGTAAAAGAACTAAAGAAGGTGAGACAGGAAAAAGCAGAGTTACATCACACGTCACTCCAAATGAGTCGCGAGATTAAGACGATAAAATCTACCCGGATTGAACGAGCTCGCGCCAAGTGCATCTACCAAATGCTGACCAAAGCCCAACGCGGGTGGATAGAAGAAAAACAGTTGGTGCAAGCACAGTGCACGCAAACGTGTAATCTAGAGACAGCTCTGTGACATGCCAAGAAGGGAATGTGGTCACATACCTGCTGGTATTTGCCCCAGTGCAGCTAGCGTATCGGGAACGAGAAAAGTCGACAAATATGAACAGCGGGAAATGCTAACCATCCAGGCTGGGCAAGAATGAACGGATACGCAGGCGTGCACAGATGGCCGGAACTTAAGATAAGAATTAATAAAATAACTGATATGTTCCTCATACTTATGTATTAGAATAAAATTTATGAGATAGTGTCAATTCTTCTAATAACAAGTCAGGTTAATAATATGTAAGAAGCGGGAGCAGTCACGAGGGAAATCAATCCGCTGACAAAAAGGACCAAAATTTAGGAGACTAGCATAGGCCTTCCAATGGCAGCTCACTGAACCCAGTATGAGGCAGGGCCTTAGCAGTCTTTGAAGAGAGGCTCATCTTGGGTGGTCTCATAACTAGTGGTTGCAGTATCAATGTTGCTTAGCAGCGGGTAACCATTAGAGGTAGGTGAAGGTTGTATATTTTGGTTACTAGTGGTGGGTTGCTGGGTTTCGCTATTTATTTAAATCATCTTGTTATTACCCTGGTAACGCCATATAAATACTTTCTAGCTACCACTCGGCACCCGTTGCTGGGCAACGTTGGAAATGTGTTCGAGTGGGTGGATTGTCCGCAAAAAGTGAGCACTATTACTAATACTGTAATTGCTCGGACAACCCTCGGGCTCAACGAGCGGTCGATGGAAGACCTATGCTCGCTTTGTAATGTTCCTTATCGCGATCAGAATCCGGTTGATGAGCGTTAGTGGTAGTGGTGGTGTGTCTAGAGATGGGACGACAATTATATGTCGGAGCGTGAATACTCTTGACTCTTCTGTGGCAATTTAATATTATTCGCATTTTAACATATCCCTTCCAAACGATTTAACAATATTTACAATTTTATTATGCTCATAAACAAAACAGGGTAAATTAGACAATATTCGTAAGTTAATTTAATTTATAACCAATACAGAACACATTAATTCAGTTTGTTTGCCAAGCGTGCGGCTCTGCGTCGGGCGCGTTCTTTACGCCCCGGCCTGTAACTGTTCGAAGGTATTGCTGATGGAGTCGCCAAGGGCGTTGGGTTGTTGGCTGAATCCGGGTACGCCAATTGGGATGGGGCGAAGATAAGAGGGTAAGTCACCGCTTCTACTTCACGACTGGCGGCCAGGGCAACTTCCAACCCCCTTATCTGCGTCCGGAGGTTCTGATTCAGTTGTCGTTCCTCGGCCCAACCCTTTTGAGCAGCTGTGAGACGTTGATGGAGAGATTTGAGTTTCGCTGGGTCCACCCAGGTGGATTTCACCTGTTGAACCTCCTTTGTATGTTGAATTATCTGCTCATATAGAGCTTTGTTTGATTGCTGGGCGCGGGATAATTCCTTCTGTAGTACTTGAACAGGTTCCATGACTAATAAAGAGAATGATTAAGGGTGTGAGGTTACTAACAGAGCATATTTATATGAACTATGTTTAAACCAAACAAACAAATGAATCATCATTTACAAAAAAAATAAGAAATTCTAAACTAATCATCACGAGGTACAATTCTTTTTATTTATTATTAATCCAAAGATTTATCAAATTTGAGTTCTCAACTGTTTACTAATGGATCAGGGGAAGCCCTTCGCTACCCATTCTTCGGGCGTATAGCCAGAGATGGACATTGTTGGCCTCTTTGTGTTACGGGCTCGGACCGTGGTTGATTGAGGGGCATGTGTCGAGGGGACCTGTCGGGGGTGCCAATAATTGTCGGCGATCCGACCCACCAGTAAGTCCTCTTCGACGTTCGCCAGATACTGGCGAGCTCGGACCACCTGTAGATCCACTTGTCTTTGATGGGCTTCCAGGCTCTCGAGTAGATGCCGAGCCTGCCGGTGGATTTCCTCGGCCGGGCTCCATTCTTCGGCCATCTCTTGCCCCAGACCGTCTCTGATGAGGAACCTCGACCGGGGAAATTCGGGGCATCTCTCTTGTCTGTAACGTGCCCAGGCCCATCTCCACCGGTCTGAGAGAGAAATTGACATGTGATCCGTCGGACTAGCTGCTGAAATGAAAATCGTTAACTATATGTACCAAACCCAAAGTAGATGAGTATAATGATCCTGAAATTAGAAATTCAAATCTGTCTCAGCCCATTATGGAAATCGAGAACAAGTCTTACGGTTTCGCGGTTATTCTACTTTAGCCGTTAAATTATCCCCATTTTCTTTGTTGGAGTATTTTTCACAGTATGAACTTTTAATTGATTTTTTAAATATTAATCTCCATGTTGACTGTTAAAATGACTTGTCTCTATTTAATACCTAAAACAGATAACTGTCTACCACTGTTGAGAAATACCAATAAGATTTGCCCACAAAAATCTCCTAATTCTCAATTAACATTTTAAAGAACACGATTATATTTCCTTATAGCTAATCAAATCTATAGATTTCCAGCAACCAAATAGTAATAATTTTAACAAATTATCCGTTTCATTAAAGACTATGTTGGAATATAATTGATCATTTTACGAGAAGGACTTCTGGTTATTTAAGAAGTTCTAAACATGCGACGAATTTGCGAGTGACTTGTGAACGGATTCAAAATGAAAATCAAGCGGTGACAAAAATAATGATGGTATGGTGTGATGAATGAATTCTATAGAGAGGTCGTAGCGTTGAGAAATCCAATGGCTAGACCTAAGAGGTCGAGGATAATAATGAATTGTTAATAAGGTGACTGATTTTATAATCGATAGAGACTTTAGGTTAGCACTAATATAAGGAGATTGTATCAGGGTCATTTGAATATTGTAAAAATTACATACGTATTAGGATAAACGGACGATTATGAATATTAACATAATTATTTATACTTATTACCACTTATTACGGATAAATATTATGAAAAGGAAATCGATTATAATTTTTACAAAATTATCTAGGTTTATTTATTAAATTTAAATTACAAGCTCTCACCCTCTGTGGTTATTTCCAATACTACGACCGCCTCCTCGTTGGGCATGCTTGGTGTCAACTCCATGTTATCTGACATTGATGAAGGAAAAATATCTAAATGGTTCAGGTGATCAGTATTTAATATTTACTGATTTTGCGTGGGCGTCGGTATCCGGTTGGAACGATTCTGCATGTCACTGAATGGTGATTGATTGGATAGAATTTGGTTAGCCAAACGCTAGTCGCCGTTCAGATGGATAAACAATTTCGATATCCGTTCGAATTATTGAATTTGTCAATTGTTAAATTTTCGAAATGGATATCGAAATTCGACGTTGGAGATTCCGTAAGTTTTTATTTCTTTGGATAATAACGGCGGAAAACTCACTCGTGTCATCGCCAACTTCACGATGTCACGGCGGGTGTTCAGACGTTAATTCCAATTCACTTCAAATCTATTTGACTTTTAATTTATTTTTATTAATATTTAACAATTTTATATTTCTATTAATATTTAGCATATTTAATTAAACTCTCAAGGTATCACCGCGTTAGAAAAGTCATGAGCTTCTTCTCGTTCATCAATATTGGAATTTTTAATTACCGGATTTATTCCTATTCACTGGGTCTTTGTAATATTGGATTGAATTTTTCAATTTTTAGTCGATTTTTCGGAAAGCGTCGAGTCGTTAGGTTTTACATCCTTTAATATTTAATAATGGAATAATGGGTAATTTAAATTACTGGCTATCGTAGTCGGGTTTGCGTTGATGATTGGGAATCGGTTATGAATCAAGAACTTGTTGGATATTTGAATCAAAATTAACTGTTATATTTTAGGAGGATGAATATCAATGGCGGATGGCCTATTTCGTGAATTTATCTTATTGATACTACAGCCATTAGCTGTTCAAGAGGGTCGTGAAATTTTTATAATAAAAGTTTTCCTATCCTATCGATTCTTATTCCTTTGGTTCAATAATTAATTTAAGCTGATCCGGTTTTAGATGGGTCAAATTCAATTTATGGTTGACTTTTATAAAATAAAAGAAGGTGTCTCTAGCAGTTGTACTGATGAATTTGGGTCTGAGTAAACTCTCGGTTTTACTAGAAAGTTGGGTAGTTGATTTTATACTAATTGAGAAGTTTTTTATTTAAAATTTCATTTAAATTCATTAATTCATTTCATAGCAGTGATTTCATATTAATTTCATTCCCCGTAGCCTTCCCCTTTAATAAGCCTTAAGCGCATTCTATGTTTATATTATATTTAATGAGTGCCCACTGGACTACTCGGTGAGGTGATTTTGAGCCGTGTGTAGAATAATTTAGGTCGAATTTAAAGAAAACGAGAAACGAGGAAGTAGCCAAAAGACCCCTTCCTTATTTCTCCTTTCTTCTATACGGAATAATATTGACGTTCCAATCCCTGCGTTCCGCACGCCGGGTCTTCACGGGCACAGATCATCGGCGATATTCCACGCACTTACACGAATCTGAATAGTATGTTGATTTTTCTGACTTGTGATGTGTCTTGGCTGTGGGCCGGAAAAATTTCGACAATAAAATAATTAATTTTATAAAAAACAAGTTAATTTTATGCATTATAAATATTTATTAATATATTAAAACAATATAACAAAATTACTTGCCAAAAAATTATCATACCAAAAATTACAAATACATCTCTCCCCACGCCGACATCCAAGCAGAGCTCTACCGAGGTTGCGAGGATGGGGCGTGGAGAGAGTTTCCAAATAAAAATTCTGCTCACCTTTAAAAAAATGGTTTCAAAAATGGTTAAATTTTATGTGAAAATGCATCGGTATTTATACCTATTTTCTGTCCCTAACCTCGCGTTTTATTTTTGATCTAGTAAAACAAAATTTGACCTTGATATTTCCTAGTGTATTCTAATCTTTATTTCTATTATTTTCTGATTTATTTTGATAATTTTTTATTTGAAATTTTTATTGAATTATTTCTAATTCAAATTCTTTGATTTAAATTTCATTTTCATGAAATTTTATTAATTTATCAAATTTCGGTCGAATTTGTTGGGTTTTCATGTTATGTTTGTATTTGTATTGTGCGGATCTTGTTGCATTTTGTTATTATTTTAATTTATTTTTATGTTTATTATTTTATATGTAATTATCTTTTTTCTCATATTTGATAGGGTTTAGTTGATTTTTTAATAGGTTTGAGTTTAAATTTGCATGTTATGTTTGCATGTGTGTTACCGATTCATTTAAACATTTTTCAAGGCCGTTTGTGTTCTGGTCCAACACTAGTTTTCCGGCCTCTAACCCAACATGGTATTAAACTTCGACATATTTTGGCCTCAACTCAAGATTGAGACATCGTTATGAAGAAATACGCAAAAATAAATGAAATTCAAAAACAATTTTTTTCGGATGTCTTAGACTCTTTTCATAAGAAAAATGATGTAGTCGATGAAGGTTCAGGCGTAAAATAGGGCGTAAGAATTTAACAACTACAACGAATTTGATATTTCGGTAAATTTTATTGAAATATTAAAGTCCGCAGAACTAGCAGTATAAGAACTGACCAAAAACACTTCAGCCTTACTGTGAAGGAGTACTGACATTTTTATTTACTCAAATCATTAACTCTTAATATCATTATTGTGATTCAACATTATTTAAAGTCAAATTCAAATTATGTGTTGGGCTAAGACTAGGATTTGTTTAAATGAATCGGAAGTAATACACAAACACAGCCACACAAATTTAAAATCAGACCTATTAACATCAAGTAAACAATCCTAAAATATGAGGAAATTTAATTAAATATTAAAGAAAAAAAACATAAAAGTAAATTAAAATAATAACAGATATGCATCAAGAACAGCACGACATTAACATAAAAATAACATGAAACCATGGAAGTTTGACCGAAAATAGACTAATTTATAAAACCAGCATTTTAGCGAATAAAGCTGGTTAAAAATAAAATATTTCTGGTTGGAAATATTCAATTAAAAAATAGTAAGAATAAATTATCTACTTATGTAAGAAAATGGAAAAATTAGAATTAGATATTACAAGTAAAGTCAAGGTCAAATTTAGTTTTAATGCACCAAAAAGAACATGCAAGGTTAGGGTCACAAAATAGGTATATATACTGATTCATTTTAACAGATTTTTAATCACTAAAATCACTTTTGCCTAGTGAAAGTTTTTTTCTAGCGAAAATTTATTACTTGCTTTTATCTAGGAGAATATTCTTTGCGTCGTGAAACATTTACTGGAAGCAGAACGCTCGAGAATTTTTGTAATCAACTTACATCTTCAAGCAAACTTCAAGTTAGTCCCTACTTGATGGTGCCATCTGGAAGTGTTATGTATGCCAAATGTAATGATTACGTTATGAAGTTAAATTACATGCTTTAATGAATGAAGTTTTATATCTGTCGAAATTTTTCCGGCCACAGCCACACAACCTACAAGTTATTAAATTATGACATAACTATCGAGCTGGGTAAGTGAAGTCTCTCCGCCTATAGCTTGTGCCCGTAAGGATTCAGTCTTGCGTAACGACTGACTCGAACATAAAATAATTCGATCCTATAATAGCAGTGGGGAGATCGGGAAATAGTCTTTTGGGTGGCTCCCTTTCACACATCTCCCGAAAAATCGACCTAAAATCCAAACAACATATCGCCTAAACTTCTTACACTGAGCAGTCCAGTGGACACTCAAAAAATCTAACATCAACATACTATCCTTAAGATCATTTCAGAAATAAATGGAGACGGAAATTCGATATCGATGAAATTATTTAAACTTAAATCAAAGAAAAATTCGAATGATCCTAGAAAATCTGTCAAGACTAAACCCAACTAAAATCAATTTCAAACCTAAATTAAAGAAAATTTAAATGATTATAAAAATCTGTTAGGACCAAACCTAGTTAAGATCGATCTTAAAAATTAAAGAAAATTGGAACGATTATAAAAAGAACTAAACCCATCAAAAAATCAATGAACCTATCGAAATTTAGATTCAATAGTAAAGCCATTAAAGTATTAGTCGTCGGAAGAACGGTAGGAGCTCATCACAATGAACAATCATAGAATCAGACAAACAAAGTAAAATGTCAATAAGTAATACACATGAATCAAAAAAACATGATAACGAAACGAGCATTTCGATCGAAAACGGTAATAATAACTTTATCCGTCTTAACTATGAGGTCCTGAGAGCATCCACATTTATGAAAATTGATGATTGAATTCGTAACCTCAATAATATCATGCATTGCATCATAGATTCGATTATAAATCTTAAGTTTCAACAATATAATAACATTCAAATCCATACCACCATAGAGGTTAGACCCTAATGCCAACGATAATAATAAGGACTGAATAATCAAATCCCAACTTCACTCAACAATAAGTATGGCAATAAAAGAATAATAACCATAAAAACTTAGTGATCAAATTCTGATTACCCATAAAAATTAATAATGATAACACAAGAAATAATAGTGAAAGCCGCTACCATATGTTGGGTCAGAACACAAACGGCCTTGTAAATGTTTAAATGAATCGGTAACACACATGCAAATATAACACGCAAATTTAAATTCAAACCTATTAAAACACCAATTAACCCTACTAAAATACGAGGAAGACAACAATAAATTTAAAATTACAAACACAAAAATAAATTAAAATAATAACAAAGCGCAACAAGATCCGCACGAAATAAATATAAACATAACAAGAAAACCCAATGATTTTGACCGAAATTTGACAATTTATTAAAAAATGTGAAATTTCATGAAAATGAAATAAAAATTAAATAATTTGAATTAGAAATAATTCAATTAAAAATCTAAAGAAAAAATTGTCAAATAAAATCTCAAAATAATAAAATTAAAGATTAGAATATACCAGAAAATTCCAAGGTCAAAATTTGTTTTACTAAATCAAAAAGAACACGCAAGGTTAGGGTCGTACAATAGGTATATATATCGATTCATTTTTACATAATTTCAATCATTTTTAAATCGTTTTAGAACCGTTTTTACTCTTTAAAAATCTATTTTTCGATGTAAGTGAGAGTTTTTTATTTGACAAATCTCTCCACGTCGCATCCTCGCAACCTCAATAGAGCTCTGCTTGGGTGTCGGCGTGGGGAGAGCGATGTATTTATGATTTTGAATTTTTTGTTGATTTGATTAATGTAACGGGTAATTTATATTTGTCTTTTTGGTGGGTTTCTGGGTGTTGATATTTTGAAAATATATGGTTGTTACCCAGACAACCCCATACAAATATTCTTTCGCTTACCACTCGGCACCCGTTGCTGAGCAACGTTGGAACTGTGTTCGAGTGGGTAAATCGTCCGCAAAAAGTGAGCGCTATTGCTAATGCTATAATTTACCGAACGATCCATGGGTCCAACGAGCTGCCGATAGAAGACCTGTGCTCGCTTTTGATTCTTAGGTCCCATTATTCTCCTATCTCTTTCAAATGTTAACCTACACTCTCATATCATCTATCTTTATGTCCATTCGCTTGGTCCTTCTTATTATTGTCCACGTTGATGACTTTTTATAGTCTGTAAACCCTTGGTTATGTTAAGTAAACACAGTACATCTCTTACCCTTATCCATATTATAACTACACTGTTCCCTATTATTATTACTACCATTATCATTGTTGCTATTATATGTATTACCTTTATTAATTGTTACTACTATTACCTTTATTATTATTTTTATTACTATAACTACCATTATATTTATTGTTATTACTACTATGATTATTACTACTATTATTATTATCATAATTATTATCATCATTACTACAAATACCATGATTATTATTATTATTATTATTATTATTATTATCAAGTTTTTACTAGGGATCCTTCATTATACCTCAGCTTTATAAAATATTTTTCTTGTATAAAAATTTATTTGTAATCCATCTGTATCTTTCCGGTTTTCGATAAAGTATTTATGTTAATTCGAAAAATTTTTGCAGCGTTCCGCCCTTATTTTACGGTTTTATCCTTATTCTGTAGTTTTCGATAAAGTATTTTCATCGATTCGGAAAATTTGAGCAGCGTTCCGCCCTTATTTTTCAGTTTCATAATGATCTTATACCAACCGTTGAGTCGCATTTCACTTTTATTTTTCTATTTTCTATAAGTATTTTAGTTGATTCGGAAAATTTGAGCAGTGTTCCGCCCTTATTTTACAGTTTTTTATGATAAGTGTTTTAACTATTTCCAAAAATTTGCGCAGCGTTCTGCCCATATTTTCCGTTTCAATTTAACATAATTTATTTAATACTTATTTAAAAACATTATTTTCATGATTTTGGTCGTTCGGATTAATCTTTTTCCGATGGCTATTCATTTTAACTGTTGCAACGATTTCGCAATTTTCCCCGCTACCCATTCCTTCTCTTTATCCTTACGATCTATATATGTTCATGTTATATTTAATGAGTGCCCACTGGACTACTCGGTGTTAGAGATTTTGAGCCGATTGTTATTCAAAAGTTTTGTCGATTTTGCAGGAAACGGATGATGAAGGAGCAGCCAAAGGACTACTCATTTACCTTCCAATTTCCCCTATATACGGATAATATTGACGTTCCAACTCCTGCGTTCCACACGCCGGAGCCTTCACGGACACGAAATCATTGGCGATTGTACACGCACTTACACGATTTACGATAGTATGTTTTATTTTCTAACTTGCGGTTCGATAGATTATGTGTGATTTTAATAACATGCAGTTTGTTTTGGCTGTGGGCCGAAAAAGGAGTAAATGAAAATTACTAGATCCATTGGGTAAAAGTCTCGAATGCATGAAACAATTTTCGGAAATTTGTAAACATATAATAGAAATTAATAATCCATAATTCACCCTATATTGTAAATTCGTAATAGCATAATTCAACATCAAAAATCATATATTGAAAACTAACAATTTGTATCATAATTTACCATTAACAATTCACAGCATAATCCATAAAAATTTGCAACATAATCCCTTAAAAATTCTAATCCATTGATAATCCAAAATAATTCCATTAATAATTCGTAATATAATAAAAATTCATCAAAAATTCGTAACCTAATCTATCGATAATCCATCCATTAATAATTCGTAATGTAATCTAATAAAAATTAAAAATTCGTAACCTAATCCATTGATAATCCATTAAAATTTCCATCGATAATCCATCCATCAATAATCTAATAAAAATTTAATAAAAATTCGTAACTTAATCCATTAAAATTTCCATTGATAATCCATCCATTAATAATTCTAATAAAAATTCCAATCAATAAGTGCTATAGTGCACACTAATACAACCGGTCTCCCAGTGAGACGGAAAATAGAAATTCTAACCAAGTTAGAAATAATACTGTCGAATAATATTTAGTTTAATTTTAGTTCTAGTACTTGTGCTTGCTAATTTGTGAAAACACGTCAGTATATATACCTGCAATTTGGCCTTAACCTTGCGTGTTAATTTTATTGCGATTAAACAAAATTCGACCTTGAAATTATTTGTGTTATCTAAATTAAAATTTTATTTATTTCTTAATTTAAATTAGTAATTTATTTTTAACATTTTTTAAATATATTTATTCAACCAAAAAATATTTTATTTTTATTCATTTAATTCATTAATTTTTACTTTTATATAAATGGTCATTTTACGGTCGAATTTTCTTGTTATTATGTTATTTTTTATGTAAATTTCGTGCGGTTCTTGATGCATTTTGTATTTATTTTATTTTACTTTTATGTTTTTAATTTTATATTTATTTATATTCTCTCAGATTTTAAAATTTTTAGTTGGTGTTGTATGTTACATTTTAAGTTATCTTGGTGCTGGGTTTTTGTGCTGTATTACTGATGCATTTAAACAATTCTCAAGGCTATCTGTGTGCTGGCCTAACATTTTAATAAAATATTTATAATGCATAAATTGTTTTTTATTGTCGAAATTTTTCCGGCCCACAGCCAAAGACACACTACAAGTTATTAAAATCAGACATACTATTCGAATTCGCGTAAGTGCGTGGAACATCGCCAATGATTCGTGCCCGTGAAGGCTCCGGCGTGCGGAACGCAGGGGTCGGAACGTCAATATTATTCCGTATAGAGGAAGAGAGGGATAAGGAAGTGGTCTTTTGGCTGTTTCCTCGTCTCTCAATTTCCATAAACTTGACCTAAACTATCTTAGATACGGCTCAAAATCATCACACTAGTAGTCCAGTGGGCACTCATTAACTATAATATGAACACAATGCGCCTAAGGTCAATCGAGGGGAAGGTAACGGGGAATTAGAAAAATGAAATCATTGCTATGATACAAATATAACGAAGTCTAAAAAATGATTAAATCGTTATTAATAAAACGCTATAATATTTTATTTTTATTCATTTAATTCATTAATTTTTACTTTTATATAAATGGTCATTTTACGGTCGAATTTTCTTGTTATTATGTTATTTTTTATGTAAAGGTAATGTTGCAAAGGGAAACTTGTTAAGTAAAATGATGTATAAAATATAATAAATTGAAGTATAACTACTGGGTATTGTGATAACCAAAGATAAAATCATTAAGATTCCCCCTGAACTAACATGAGATAAAGGTTTCAAACTACCATCCAACTAAGGCGCTAAGAAAAACATAAAATTTGAATACAAATGAGGTAAAGAATTTTTCAAGTGAGATCGAACTAAAATACTGGGTTAGGTTATAAAGTTTTCCGTAGAGAATATCGAGGAACATGTCGTTGAAATCAGAGATACCACGGTTAAAGATAAATGAATTTTAGCATAAATCAATAAACCAAGGCATTAGAAAATAAAGAGTTTGATAAAGATTAATGGTAAATGTAAACAAATTATACCGACATTAAATAAAATTACAGACCGAAACATTCATGCCAAAAATTAAGTCCTCAGAAACCAAGAGTAAATCAAATTTGAGACGCTCGGATTAACCAACATTGGGCTCCAAAACTTCTATCAATATTAAACGCATCTACCACCTAAATTAAACTATAAAATATAAACACCCTACGAAAATATTAAAAAATCGAGAACTAATAGCGAGTATAACAAAATTAACTCTACTCTTGGAGCGAAAACTAATTCCCAAAGGAATTCTTCACCATCCCCGAGGCGAAATAAAATAATAAAGCGTAAAACATGAAAAAGAAAATAAAGCCAACCAATACTTTACCCATCATAGGGGCCTTGGCATAATCAATTAAACAACAATAGAATATTTAGTCATATCCAATGTACGACGAGTCAAATTTCCACATCATAGAAGGAATTTCCGACAGCCTAACTTCCATCAAGGAACTAAACGAGGGAAACCCTCCTTAGTCAACATCGGCGAGCAGATAACCATTGAATAAGTAGAGACTCATGTTCCTCGACACGACGAGACCCATAGCGATAAACGCAACTCCATATTCCCTGACTAAAGATTCGGCTAAGCTACAATTAGTTAATAATAAACACAAATTAAACCGAAAGGCACAGACGCCGAAACCCTTACCAGCAATTGTTAAACAGTAGCTTCTCATATAGAATAAAAATTCCATCCACCCAATACTTCCCCAACTAGTACCAACCCAAAATTTAACCAGCAACAAATTACAATCATTTATTAACACGTTGACGGACAGTAGGAACAAGCGAAGTTCGAAAATTGACACTATATGTTTTTGTGATTTTTCACAACCACGTGCATACTGAATCTGCAACTCGTATAACAGGTGAAATATGAACTTCAACCTAAAAAGATGTTTTCAAAACACGACACTATGCTTCTACGTATACGCCAGTAAGTGCACATTTGTGCTGCTATAGCCGTAGTGTCTAAAAACGACCGTTTCGTTTTGGACGGCTATAGCAGTCATGCCACATTGTGAACTTCGCTTTGACGGCTATAGCCGCAATTGTCCGTCAACGTGTTAAGAAATAAACTCGTTGTTTCAACAAAATTCTGTTCTGACACCCCGATTTCCACTACAAGTTGACCTTGAAAAGATAAAAATTATTAAACTAAAATGGACTTAATTACCCGCTGATACCTGTGATCATTTTGGTTCTCCGCCTATATAGTCCGCCATCCCAAGCCAAGCAAGTATTCGAACCAGCCCTTCATTATGTCCAATTTATCGGAAACCCATTAACCAACAATAAGCTTACGAAATTTTATTAGAGAAAATAAATTGAAACTACAGTTGAAAATCTCGTTACCGGGAATCCCATTCCAGCCTCCAGATAAGAATGCCACTCTAAAAAGGAAAAATCCCAATCCATCATTTAATAAAATCAAATCAAATCTACTCTAAAAAAGGAAAGAATCCAAGTCCATAATTCAATAAAATCCGATCATATCCATATCGATTATGCAGCGAATTACGACATATTATTCTTTATCGACTCCGTGACAGCTGGATAGAAGTTATGACGAAAGACACGAGGAATAGATCCAATAATAATCGTGACAATTATTATTCATACACCAACTACAGTACAGGACGCGGTATGCACACACCATTCAGTGGATACGCACAAACGCCGTGCAGAAAACTCCTTTGGTAATGCCAATCGGTGTGACCTTTCCAACACACATGTACTACTGGCAGGCATACACATTTTTCTACTCGCGTCTGTAACTGGCACCCCGATCTATATAATAAACCTCGATAGTTTCGTATTGACAATTAGAGAAAATTAATAAGGAATGTATTGACCAGAAAACCCGATGAACAAAGGCACAACTGCCGGAATCTCAGACAAAGACGTCGTTTTAAATCCCAGAAGTCAGACATTAAGTAAAATTATTTTTCATGAATTTACTATTAATCCGGTACCAGCCTTAGGTAAAAACTCGTCCAATATTAATTTAATCATGCCAAAACGACTAAAGCTAATAGCGAAGATAGGATGAAACGATCTAAATGTAGTTAGCATGAACCTCTTCTAGCAAATAAACCTTTTGATTTTAAATTTTTGCTTATTTAGTTAATGAAATATGAACAGTAGATGGTCCTAGTGTAAGATAGCCTTACTATTGGTGGGTTACAGGGTTTCGTTATTTGTTTAAATCGTCTTATTGTTGCCCCAGTAACGCCATACAAAAGTTTTCTAACTACCACTCGGCACCCGTTGCTAGGCAACTTTGGAAATGTGTTCGAGTGGGTGGATTGTCCGCAAAAAGTGAGCACCCTCGGGTTCAACGAGCTGTCGATGGAAGACCTATGCTCGCTTTACTCTGTCCCTTGTGTAAGAAAATTCAAAATCAGATCTATATTAACCGGCAGAGATGGAACGATGGTTTGGGGATACGGTGTGAGTACTCATGATGATGATCTCATGCAAATCATACCTTGAAGCCTGTTACTTGGGATTTGATTAACAATAAATACAAATTTATTTATTCAAACAAGAAATAAAAAAATGTATACAATATCCATAAGTTAATGCGATTGACTTGGCGGTCGTGCGGCTCGGCCTCGGGCACGTTCCTTGCGTCCCGGCCGACGATTACTTGATGGAACGGTTGATGGGTTTGTAGTTTGCGCGACATTGTTGAAGGGATCTCGGTACGGCAACTGTGACGGGGCGAAGATAAGCGGATACGTTACCGCTTCCCCTTCACGACAGGCTGCCAAGGCGACTTCTAGTCCCCTGATTTGTGTGCGGAGGCTCTGGTTGAGTTGTCGCTCCTCCGCCCAACCCTTTTGAGCGGCAGTGAGCCTGAGATAGAGAGCCTTCGTCCTTTTCGGGTCCGACCAGGTTGACTTGATTTGCTGAGCTTCTCGAGTTATTTGAACTATCTGGTCGAGGAGATTCGTGTTCGTACGTCTAGCATGGTCTAATTCGGTTTGTAATAGTTGAGCAGTTGTCATCGCTACAATAAAAATCTTTTAATTTCTTTATTGACTTAAATAAATCAAAACTCTGATTACTACAAAACATAGTTACAAAAATGAATTTACACGCAAAGAAAATTAAAACGAACGACATCTTTTAACTTTTAAATTTCAATAAAATTAATGGTACAAATTATTGTCTATGCCTCCTTTGTCCGAGGAATCAGGGTTCCTCAAAGAATTTCCTAACCCCTTCTTCCGGGGAGTAGCCTGGGATAATGGCTACGGGTCACCTGGTATTGCGGACCGGTCGAGTCGGATAGGTCTCCGCGATGCTTCAGACGAAGATGTCCTCTTCGACATTGGCAAGGTACATCCGGGCTTTGACCACGTTCAGATCGACCTGTTCTTGAATCCTCTCCCACTGGGCGAGGGGGTTCCGCGAGTGGTCTCGGATTTCCTCTGGCAGGGTATTGCTGGCAGACCCGCTCGTTCACCCTACGGGGGTCGTTTTCCAGGCCCAGTATCTGCCAGATGATCGGATGTGGTCTTTTAGATTGAGGCTCCTCGAGGATTGTTGTCGGTCGTGCTCTCTTCCAAGCCCGACGCCATTCTTTTGCCACATGGGCGGGGATCCATTCGAGAGGCATTGGCTCTTCTAAAATATCATTATAGTTAGGCGATTGGGCATAACGTAATCTAAAAATAATTTATTTTAATCGTAACTTGGCGTATTAACGTCAAAATAATATTTGTCGTCGTGTAATTATTGTGGATGGACAATCTACACTACTCTTATGGTGTAACAAAAGGTTGAATACCAATATCTATCTGTTTATGCCTCGCACACGTGTCTATAGGCCTATCCAAGTCATCTGTGGAAATTTAATAACTGTCTGCTTAGGGTTCACGAGGAAACAAAAGTTTATTTGTCGGTCTGGAGTTTAGGCAAAAGAGACGAGGATTTGCTTTAAAATTTATACTATGAGTACCAAATCCATTGATATTTATATAATGAAAATTCCTGATTTCTAATTTAATGAGATAAACTATACGTTGATATTCGTGGAAATAATTACCGCAAGTTATCTAGGAGATTATCGCAACTTGCGGATTGAAGCCTAACAATAGAATTTTTCCGTAATAATTAACAACCTTTAGTCTAAGCGATGTCCACAATTATTGATTTATGGCTCATAAGATGATGATAATTCTTGCTGAAATGCATGATCTTTAATTCTCATATTCCTAAGTACTCCTGATTATTTATTTTGAGGTTCATGGGGAAACAAAGTTAATCATTAGTTTAAGACTTGTGGATTCTGGTACCTGAACGTTCATGAATACTATAGGTTGCATTTTCAAGTATTTAATTTTAACTCATGTATGAATTTATGAAAAATTTGCAATGGCCACCCCCCTTTTATCCAAGATTTATAAATTAGCCAAATAATTTAAATGAAAATCTACAAACTACCTTGGTTTGGCGGACTTGATTCCCCTGGTAATTTTCCTCTTATTGTTTGATCCATATTCTAACGATGATGATAATTTAGAATCAATAATTGTCCATATGTAAATCCAACTATACAAATTAAGATAGATGCGTGTGCTTCCGTTGTTATACCGCACATTCGTACGAAAAATTGTTTATGTTAATCCAATCTCGAAGATCAGAATAATTTATGAATTAGGTTTTTCGATTTCCGGTTGGACATAGTCGTTATCGATTTTTCAGGTTTTAATTTTGATTAGTTTGTAATTGATATTTTTATTTTATTTAGTATGCTACCGATGTTTCTTAATTTTTTCTGCGTTGAGGAATTTGGGTAGGCTTGTTCATTTTAGTTGAGTCGTTATTAATTTATTTAAGGGAATTTAATGGTTGGTTCAACCTGGATTTAATGTCTTGTGGATTTACATATGCTTGTTTCGTTTGGGAGGTTTGTCAATCCGGACATTATTTGAATCAGATTTTCGTATTCATGCTTGGGGATTAGTTATCAATTTTAGTTTTTCGAGTAGGTTAGTGATTCAATTACTCTATATGATTTTTATCGAAATGTTAGAGATGCTTTATAACTCTATCCATAACTCTTGGAGATCACCCGTTTGTTCGAGGGCTTTTCGTGATTTAGGGCATCGTATTTTATTATCTTTATACTGATGGATTTCAACAATGGGTTCAATTATTAATCGGGCTGTTCGCTGAAAAAGATATTTACTTTGCGCTTACTATTATTGGAGAATGTATTCTAATCTAAAGTTGGTTCAACGTCGCTATCATAAATTCAGGGCAAATCAGTGGTAAACTTACTATTATGTATTTAATCAATTTATGAAAAATTTGTAATATCAATATAAATTTATGGTCTTTCATTTTAATTTTTCATCGATTTTAGATTTATGGGGCAATAGTCGCGTCGGGTCTCGGGTTTAATTTTAGTGTTTTCAGTGGTTTATATCATAGTGATTAACAACTAAAACATTATAGTCAAGTTAAATTTATTAAGTAAATTTATATCACCGATTTTAATTTATTTCGTAACAACGAATTAATTTATTCATATCAACGATTTCATGTTACTTTATTCCCCGTACCCTTTCCCTT
The DNA here is from genome assembly GCA_022537955.1 of Schmidtea mediterranea. Taxonomy (NCBI): domain Eukaryota; kingdom Metazoa; phylum Platyhelminthes; order Tricladida; family Dugesiidae; genus Schmidtea; species Schmidtea mediterranea. Next base: position 252,450,364 of record CM039680.1, on the reverse strand, counting down.
TAATAAGCCTTAGACGCACTTTATGTTTATATTACAGTTAATGAGTGCCCACTGGACTACTCGGTGTGGTGATTTTGAGCCGTGTGTAAAAATAATTTAGGTCGATTTTACAGAAAGGAGAAACGAGGAAGCAGCCAAAAGACTTCTTCCTTATTTCTCTTTTCTTCTATATGGAATAATATTGACGTTCCAACCCCTGCGTTCCGCACGCCGGGTCTTCACGGGCACAGATCATTGGCGATTTTCCACGCGCTTACACGAGTCTGAGTTATGTGTTGATTTTACTGACTTGCGGTGTGGTTTGGCTGTGGGCCGGAAAAATATCGACAGATTAATTTTATTAAATGCATAAAACAAAACAATTTTAAACATTATAAATATTTATTAAGGTATATTAAAAGTAAAATACAAAGTTACCATAACAATCCATTCCAATAAAATTTTCATAAAAATACATCTCCCCCCACGCCGACGTCCAAGCAGAGCTCTACCGAGGTTGCAAGGATGTGACGTGGAGAGAGAGTTCCAAATAACCTATCTCTCACCTAAAAATTCGAATAGACAAAAGTTCAAAATGGTTTTAAAAATGATTCTAGAACAGTTAAAATTTGGTTTCAAAAGTGTTAAATTTTATGTGAAAATGTATCGGTATTTATACCTATTTTCTGTCCCTAACCTCGCATGTTAATTTTGATGTAGTAAAACAAAATTCGACCTTGTTATTTTCTAGTGTATTCTATTCTTTATTTTTATTATTTTTTAATTTATTTTAATAATTTTTTATTTAGAATTTTTATTGAATTATTTCTAATTCAAATTCTTTGATTTAAATTTCATTTTCATGAACTTTCATTAATTTATCAATTTTCGGTCGAATTTGTTGGGTTTTCATGTTATATTTGTATTTGTATCGTGCGAATCTTGTTGCATTTTGTTATTATTTTAATTTATTTTTATGTTTATTATTTTATATTTTATTGTTTTTCCTCTCATATTTTGGTGGGATTAATTGATTAATTAATAGGTTTATTTTGAATTTGCATGTTATGTTTGCATGTGTGTTACCGATCCATTTAAACATTTTCCAAGGCCGTATGTGTTCTGGCCCAACACTATGAATATTTTTCAAAAACCCTTATCGAATGTAGATATGAATGTTAAGTTTTGTGGTTATTATTTTATTCAATTATTTATTTTATTTTTAGTTAAATAATGATTTGGTTATCACTATAATTAAATTTCGAAGTAAAAAGCATTTCGATTTATAAATAATAATTATTAGACGCATTATCATTAAAAATAACTAAATAGGTCTTTTAATTTACTGATCCGGTGTCCTGAGTTAATAAATTGCAAACCCAGCTTTCTTGGAAAAATAAAATCCTAACCTGACTAGATAACCTTGGTGGACGACGACCCATATAACATACGCCTGGATAGCAACCTCATAATTAAATTAAGAGGAGATGGCTTCCGACTCATTAATATTACTCACGATTAGCATTTTCCATAAGGGTGGATGATCAAGTGACCAAGGGTAGGCGAGAAATTTTTTGCGACGATAATTTCGTTACCTGACACATGCAAATTCAATTAATTAGTTAACCGAATTTCCACCCATGTTTATTAATTTCATGATTTTCTAATTTACTCTAACTGAATTTTTAGGTATTTTAAATACGTGGAATTATTTTATATTTATAAGATTACTAAATTACACAAAATTTTGATTCTAATTTTAAAAAAAAAATTTTTGTTTTGAAAATAACTGAAGCATTACATTATGTTGAATAGTTGGAACTTCGTTTTTGAAAATCCCGTAAGGAATGATTCCGTGGGTGCATTTTATTCGGTAGTACAGTGGCAAGCCGAATTTTTTTGTTTGTCGAACTACTTCATATTGTTTTTTTTTTCTCAAAAGGTTGAAAATAGAAGTCCTTCTACGGCCCAGAAGGTACAGTTTGTTATAGAATTATTCTTCTTCCATCATAGGATTTGGTAAATTGTTGTACATGATTGAAAACATAAGGCATAGGAGATTCCAGACGGGGAATACAATCTTGGTTAACTAAAGGAGGGAGATGATCAACTTAATCCAATCTTGTTTAGGAGATTCGAGCGCCCTCATCCGTGTCCCCACGCGCGTTGCCGAGAAATGGAGACAAGCCTGGCCACGAGTCTGGCGGGAAAAATACAACGATGTGTCCCAACCGAGGGAGCCCCGGTTGGACGTCTTACGCCCATTGGAAAATAGTGGGAGACAGTTGGTGTCGGACAAACGGAAAAGCGGTCAGAGTCCGGCCCAGGAGATACACAATCATGCCCGGTTCCTCCTCTCTCGGATCAAAGATCATAAACGCCAAGTAAATCTTCAAATAGCCAGGGTCAGACTATACCTCTCCAATGTGGAAGATGACATAGCGGCTGGCAGGATTGCGGATGCCGATGGGTATACACCGCCGCACAGCCCCGCTCGTGATCGTGCTGATGGGCCGACAGAAACAAAAGTCGACATCCCCCCAATGATCTGTACCAGTCGTACTCGGAATACAAAACGACCGGTTTTTGTATTTCGCGAGCACTCTCCCGCTCAGCCGGTCCCGGACGATTGTGATAAGAATTTCCATCCAGGTCCTCAATTCAATCAATGATCTCGACCGCGGATGCACAACAATGTTTGCGAAATACGTTTTAAAAATTAAATAAATAATTAGTTTCTTTTCACAATTTTCTTTTTGCTTGTTTGGCTAATATTATAAAATTGTGTGATTAATTTGATAACTAAAGATTTATAGGTGTTGGTCGTAGGGGAGTGTTGGATGTCCGACCCTTGAGTCACCTTAATCCCATGCTGTCACTTTCCATCACTAGGGGTAACTCCTCCGTACGCCACATAATTTTAACTACTATCATGCACCCGTGACTGGAATCACGTTGGAATTGTGCACAATAGCCGAATGCCATTCGAGCAGGTGAGCGCCATCACTAGCACTACTCCCCGAAGGACCTTCGTCTTTCCCGGTTCACAGTCGCCGATAGAAGGACTTACACTCCTATTTCTAGACCCCTCTTAGTTCTCGGTATCGCTCTTACTTCCAGAGTGGAGATTATGGAAAAACATTACTCCCACAACCACACGCACCCGTAATCCGCCTCACCTCCGATACTCCCATTTTCACATAATAGAGTAAAAAATAAATTCAGTAACATTTATTAAGAAATTTAAATCGAAACAGTGTCTAATAGAAAAAGAGTATTAGGAGATAATTAAAAAAAACGAGAAGAACAGTTCAAATACTGGCTGATATTGGAGCAGCCCATAGCATGAGCAAAATTTGGGATTTTTAGCGGTTCAGTCCTCTTCCGCATCCATGTCCGTCGGGAGGCATCTCCTCTTGGGCGGTCGATATGATGGAGGATCGCCTCGTGGATCCTCGTTTCTCCGCGACGAAGGTCCGGCTATTTCGCCTCGGGGGCCGATATTGGGCACCTCTCCTGTGAGGATAGCGATCTCCTCAAGATCCAATTCGAGGTCACTTAGGGAGCGAATGAGAGGATGTGATTCGTTCTCCTCATCCACCAAGTTGATGTGGATGGAAGCTGGGGGCGAGGAGAATAAGATCCGCGGAGCATAACGGATATCGGGATCCATCCCAGAGTTTTCGAACTCTTGGTAAGGGGGTGGTAGGTCACCCAATTGGCCCACCCCTTCCATCGACTGAGCCTCCCGGAGACGGGCTTCTTCTTGTCGGCGACGATCCCGACGCCGCTTATTTCGATTGGGCCGCCGACGGGCCGCAGGAGTCGAAGAGCTAGCCCGGTTTTCCGCGGTTCCGGGAGGTAGTAACTGGGGGAGATTTATGCTCGGCATAGGAATACTCATCGTTGGGTTGAGTTGGTCTTCGCTGCTGGGGAGGTGGTGAGCAGGGACGATGTCGAGCTGCTCCGCCCGAATGTTTCCAGGGACCCGGATCCTGAGCTCAGTATCCGAGTAGGCCTGGTGCAACGCTACCGACTGTTCTCGGATCAGTAGTCGCTGGGCGCGTGACTCGACGATTAATTCGTCACGCGCCTGAGTGAGACGAGCGATTTTCTGCCGGAGCTCCCGGACGACTTCTGGTGGAGCCCAGGTCCCCTTTACTCTCTCGTATTTCGCCTGAAGGTCCCGGTGTTGGAGTTTGAGATCCTCGTATTTGTGGCGGATTGCCACGATTGACGGGGGCAGGCGAGGGATCCTTGCTGAGTTGATCGTGCTGTCACTGGTTGCCATTCTGATAATGGAAGAAAGAAAATTTTAAATTGAAAAAACAAATGGGAAGGAAAAACAAAACGAAAAGAGGGAAACAGTGTCCGTATGACATCGCAAAATTGGAGTATCGGCGGGGTTTCAGGCTACTACTTACTTGCGGGTTTGGTAACATAATTCTTGTTTTGACCTCAAGGGATGACGATCTAATCGCTCATGAGCTGAACTGTCGATTATGGGAGGGTAATTTTTAAGGTTTTGATCGTTAGTCATTTTGCAGTTCAGAATACTCCGCGGTCAGACGGCCCTTCCATTAGTTAGTAATTTTAGAATTTCTACTGTTATCTAGTATGGGTCGAGATTATTAAAAGGCAAATGTTGGGTTTTTCCATTCCAAGATCTCTCGATTCCCACGGACGTGGGACAGAAGTTCGCAGGCCCCCAGTCCAAAACGGCAAGGGGCAATTTATCGCGCTGGTTGAGGACCTTGGTGTCAGATATCCATTTACAGGCGTCGGTGTGGCGAGTTATATTTTGAAAACAATGTATATAGGATAACATACATAGGATATCGATATAAAATGTGGTATTACTAATGTGGTATGAAGTGTCGTATTAAAACGGTCACGAAAAAATGTTAGATTAGCCATATTCATGTCGAGCACTATACGGATGGTATGGGTTTCAAAAAATTACACTAGGCTTACTTGTATTAAAGATTCAACCGGTATTACGTTGAAATGCTATACTAATACTGTAAAATATAACGTGTTATATTAAAATTTAACTCATATGAAATATTATAATAAAACATTAATCCAATAATGCCTATAGCGAGGTTATATTAGTAATATGAATTCTTACGTTTCGTCGGGGGGTCTCCTAATTCGGCAAATAAATCCAATCTGCGTGATGAAATCAGAGAAAAATTCCGCTCAGATTAAATTTATCGATTTTAGAATATTAACTACAAGGCCTACGACACACACAGACCTTTTGTAGATTAGTGTGGTTATCTGAATATTTTTTTTTATAGTGAAGGTTAAATAGACCGTGACGGGTTTATGTAATTGGTATAATCTATGAAAAATGGAATTCTATATTGCAATTCGTGGTTATGGATCGTCCTATCTCACTCCCTACGTCGCTGGCCTGTATTCGCAGCGGGTACCTCAAGGATGCCACGTTAGTGCAACTCTCGTAACAAAACGACATTGGTGTTCACGGAATTTTCTTGGATTTACTTTCAGAAGCAAGTCGGATGGTGGAACGTACTGCTCTCCTGTGGAGCATCTATTAGCCAGGTAATTCTGTTAAAATTGTCATTTATAATAGCTTTTCCTCCGGTTTCTCAATTGGTTGACTTATTAGCGATTCATGCAACAAAAAAAAATATTTTTTCCTCTTCGTCTTAAATTCTACCCCTGCTACCCAGTTTGATTCATAAATTTACTGTTCGGAATATAAAAAGGTTTTTAGATCAGAGTATGACCTGCCCTAACTTCCCCCTGACTAATATCTTCCGCTCTTCCCTTTACTTTAGACGATTCGCTCCGGCCACATTTTCAACAGCCGCTTCGAATATACAATGGCGCCCTGCGTAGCGGTCCCGTGCACAAAGCCGGAACCGACTGCGAACTGCCAAGGGGTTCACGAGGCATGACTCACGAGCACAACTAAGGGTTTTCACCCACTAGCCGGCACACGGTCGGTCCCATGAACCATCTATTGCAATACATAATATAAGATTTTAGAGGGTCCGAACATTATAAATAATGCATAATTATCGTTATCAATGGAGTGAAATGTAACATCGAAAAATTATTTAATCAAAACAAATGCATCATAAAAAGGGTAAGATAATTACATAATAACAAAAGGTTCCTTACTTAATTGTAGAGTAGAAATCGAATTTTTTCAATAAGCATAAGATTAGATTTAATGAAATTCATCACTGTATTTATAGTATTTTCGTGCATGTGTGCGACCAATAGGCGATTTTTCGCCATTTGTCGGGCTTTTTAATTATTTTATTTATTTTAAAATATTTTTGTAATTTTTTATATATTTTTCTTTATTTTTTGATATATTCATATTTTATTGTTAGATTTTATTTTTTTTTTATTATTATTTTCTTAAAATATTGTTTTTAACCCCAATATTTTGTTTTCTGGTCGCCTCTTCTGCCTGTGTTTTTTCTAAACCTTATTTTGCAAGGTTTTGGCAGTTTATTTTATTTCTTTATGTTTTCTTTTTGCGTCTGTAGGCATTTTCGAATTTTAGTTAATTATTTGTTTTATTTAATTTTTGTTATATTTTTATTTTGTTTTAATTATTATGTTATTTATTGATTTTTAATATCTTGGTGCGGTGCATGTTTATGTGCACTGATTCCTTTCATTATTTCCGCTCTTTAATTTTAATTTTTATCCTTATTTTGTTTAAATGGTGGCTCTGAGCCCAACATAGGCAAAAATTGATAATATTATTTTCAGAAATGGAACCCCTAAAAGTCCTACAGAAGGAACTGGAGCACGCAAGGGCAATCGATAAAAACTTTTATGAACAAATTATCCAGTTGTCCAGAGAAATTCAGCAGACAAAAGCCACATGGGTGGAACCGAGGAAAGCCAAGCTGATCTATCAAAGACTCACGGCATCACAAAAGGGCTGGATGGAGGAAAGACAACTGAACCAAAGCCTGAGGACCCAGATAAAGGGGTTAGAAGTGGCACTGTCAGCCTGTCAGAAGGGAGCGGCAGTAACATATCCCCTTGTCTTTGGCCCGAAGGCCACACCAAAGACAAGCAGCTATCGACCTGGACGAAAAGAGTGGGCCAAGCGCCGAGCCGCTCGAATATTAAATAATACGCAGCCGACTCACTAAAGATGCAATCGTTTCCTTTATAAAATATGTAGTCACTTGTTTGGTTTTAATATATCTTTGTTGATTTTTGGTTTTAAGTTATTTAAAGAATTCATTGGACTCGAATGAAAAGTTTACGACGTAAAAGGACCCGATATTCAAAGCGAGCACAAGTCTTCTACTGACAGCTCGTTGAGCCCAGAGATCGTTCGGGCAATTACAGCATTAGTAATAGCGCTCACTTTTTGCGGATGATCTACCCACTCGAACACAGTTCCAACGTTGCATAGCAACGGGTGCCGAGTGGTAGCAAACAAATATTTATATGGCGTTACCTGGGTAACCACAACATAATTAAAACGAACAACAGCACCCAGTAACCCACTACATAATAAAATGATCTTCAACCCTTCATTAATCATTACTACTTAAAAAATGTCGATAATAAAAACAAAACAATACATTATGATCGGAGAAAGTATGAAGGACACTAACACCAATGGATATAATCGAAATAGTTTAAGTCAATCTTGTTATCAATTCTTGTTATTATTTTATTTTTATGTAAATTTCGTGCTGATCTTGATGCATCTTTGTTATTATTTTAATTTAATTTGATGTTTTTTGATATTATATTTAATTACATTTTCCTTATAGTTTAGGGTTGCTTGCGTGCTATTCCCGATAGCTTGTGAGATGATACAAAGATGAAACATCCAATAGAAAATTTATCAACTTAAGTTAATTGAAATGTTCTTGTTCCCGAAGCACTTAATTGATAAGCCGTTAGATTCTGTAAGAATTGTGGAATAAACTAATGATAGTTGAAAAAGCTTTATTGGTAAGCAGGAAACAGCAGCATCTGTATCAATTAAATATTTTGCTCCATCGCTTACTATTGATAATGTATTGATGTGACACCTCTCTAAACTTAGTAATTAAGAGGTGTATATTGTGAGGGTACCCAATCTTTTCCCGAAATTTCGAATTTGCAAGAAGATCTACCTGTCTAAGGCTCGCATTTTCACCAAATTTTCTATAGTAATAACACAGTTTTTTTAAAAAGGTCATTATGGCTGTTATAGTGCTTTAACACCATAATTTTGTTTTTTTATCTTATATTACAGTCAATATTTGTTCATTTTGTGATTCAAAATTATTAAGTCAAATTCTGTATTTCATTAAAAATCAAATATATAAACAAATTTAATATTATAAATTACCATGTTAAATATCAATACAATTAATACTAATATCCAAATAAGCAATTTATAACAATCTTTATGGACGGCAGCGGATATTTTTTGCATGGCAACAGGCCCCCTTAAGATACTTATTTATTTATGATGTTAGAATTTTGAAGTGGTCGATTCCGCAATTGATTTTGGTAATTAGCATGGGAACATAGGAGGGACAGAATAATAATAATTCATATGGGAATCCTAGAAAAATAAATAAAAACCCTATAATTAGAAAACCATTGAACTCCCTATTAGATGCTGCAAATTTGTCATCAGAATAAAGATATGTGCCCAAATATCAATATTTTTATTGATTTATACATAATTTTTTTCCCGGTTATTTTATCGAACCTTAAGACTAGGCCAAAATGATAAATCAATAAAAAATGTCAAAAAGTCGATCGAAATATAAAGTTCAATATTCCATGGTAATCGATAATGAAAATATTATAAAATCAATATTAAGAATTATAAAATCGATAATAGAAATGTATGGGAAATCAATTGAAATTAAACAAAATCAATAGGATGGATTAATGCATAAATCTATAAAAATATGAGAATTAAAATAATATAATAACAAAGAAAAGTACAAATCGCACAAGCCCAATTTTATTTATCATAATTTAAAGCATTGTGATAATAATCAATAGAAATCTCGGCACGGCGCAATTCACACACATTTATTGATTGTACAGTTACTATTGATTACTCCACCATCATTTCGAAACTCAAATCTGTATCAGAATGGTCCTCCCCATACAGCACGAGGATATCTGATGCTAATGTCCGAATCCGGCCGAATAACGCAGTAGAGTTGACTGATAGCGATTCGATCGATGCGATCAGATCTGGATGGCGCTTTAGGATGGCTGCGTAGCGTTTCCCTGGAAATGCAAATGCCCGTTATTCATATCGATCACTGACACGATTTATAAAGATTTGCAATGGAAAGAAAAAATTAAAATTTTTTTTAATTTAAAAAAAATTTAATTTTTATAAATTTAATTTTTTCATTATTTTATGTATTTTTTATTATTAAAAATTGTATTAAATTTTTTTAAATTTAAATTTATATTTATTAAATTTTTAATTTAAAAACTGCACTAAATAAAATAATTTATTTGACAAAATAAATTTTTTCATTATTTTATGTATTTTTTATTATTAAAAATTGTATTAAACTTTTTTAAGTTTAAATTTATATTTATTAAATTTTTAATTTAAAAATTGAACTAAATAAAATAATTTATTTGACAAAATAAATTTTTAAAAAGTTTATTTTTTCATTATTTTATGTATTTTTTATTATTAAAAATTGTATTAAATTTTTTTTAATTTAAAAAAAAATTAATTTTTTTATTTAGAAATAGTATTAAATAAAATTATTTATTTGACAAAATAAATTTTTAAAAAGTTTATTTTTTCATTATTTTATGTATTTTTTATAATTAAAAATTGTATTAAATTTTTTTTAATTAAAAAAAAATTAATTTTTTTATTTAGAAATTGTATTAAATAAAATTATTTATTTGACAAAAAAAATTTTTAAAAAGTTTATTTTTTCAATATTTTATGTATTTTTTATTATTAAAAATTGTATAATATTTTTATTAATTTAAATTTATATTTATTAAATTTTTAATTTAAAAATTGCACTAAATAAAATAATTTATTTGACAAAATAAATTTTTAAAAATTTTTAATTTTTTCATAATTTCATATATTTTTTATTGTTAAAAATTGTAATAATTTTTTTTAAATTAAAATGTTTAAGGATTTTGTAGGTGAAAAGTAATAGAAGTGTAAAAAGGATTTAAAAGTCAAATAATTATTATTTCAGACAAAATAATTTTTAAAATTTTTATTTATTTTTATTAAATTTATTCATTTGATAAAATTTTCTTTATTTATCTTTTCTTAAACATTAACCTGTTTTTTCATCTTTTTTTACTACAATTTCATTTTGATTTTCTCTTAATTTGTTTAATACAATTTTCTCTTTTTTACTTTTGATTTGATTTATCTTCTCATTTACTTTTGATTTGTTGTTATTTACAATTTCATTTTTGTTTTTCACCTTTGATTTTTTAATAAAGAATTTAATTAATCCTTTTCTTTTTTTATCTTTTTCTTAAACATTAACCTGTTTTTTCATCGTTTTTTACTACAATTTCATTTTGATTTTCTCTTAATTTGTTTTATACAATTTTCTCTTTTTCACTTTTGATTTGTTGTTATTTACAATTTCATTCTTGTTTTTCACCTTTGATTTTTTAATATAGAATTTAATTAATCCTTTTTTTAAAATCTTTTTCTTAAACATTAACCTGTTTTTTTATCTTTTTTTACAATTTCATTTTTGATTTTCTCATAATTTGTTTTTTTCTTTTGATCTGTTTTATACAATTTTCTCTTTTTCACTTTTGATTTGTTGTTATTTACAATTTCATTCTTGTTTTTCACCTTTGATTTTTTAATATAGAATTTAATTAATCCTTTTTTTTTATATCTTTTTCTTAAACATTAACCTGTTTTTTTATCTTTTTTTACAATTTCATTTTTGATTTTCTCATAATTTGTTTTTTTCTTTTGATCTGTTTTATACAATTTTCTCTTTTTCACTTTTGATTTGTTGTTATTTACAATTTCATTCTTGTTTTTCACCTTTGATTTTTTAATATAGAATTTAATTAATCCTTTTTTTATATCTTTTTCTTAAACATTAACCTGTTTTTTTATCTTTTTTTACAATTTCATTTTTGATTTTCTCATAATTTGTTTTTTTCTTTTGATCTGTTTTATACAATTTTCTCTTTTTCACTTTTGATTTGTTGTTATTTACAATTTCATTCTTGTTTTTCACCTTTGATTTTTTAATATAGAATTTAATTAATCCTTTTTTTTTATATCTTTTTCTTAAACATTAACCTGTTTTTTTATCTTTTTTTACAATTTCATTTTTGATTTTCTCATAATTTGTTTTTTTCTTTTGATCTGTTTTATACAATTTTCTCTTTTTTACTTTTGATTTATCTTCTCATTTACTTTTGATTTGTTGTTATTTACAATTTCATTTTTGTTTTTCACCTTTGATTTTTTAATATAGAATGTAATTAATCATTTTCTTTTTTTATCTTTTTCTTAAACATTAACCTGTTTTTTCATCGTTTTTTACTACAATTTCATTTTGATTTTCTCTTAATTTGTTTTTTTTCTTTGGATTTATTTTATACAATTTTCTCTTTTTTACTTTTGATTTGATTTATCTTTCTCATTTACTTTTGATTTGTTGTTATTAACAATTTCATTTTTGTTTTTCACTTTTGATTTTTTTATTTAGAATTTAATTAATCCTTTTCTTAAATGTTAACCTGTTTTTTTAATCTTTTTTACAATAATTTTTACTTTTTGATTTTTTCTTTTAATTTGTTTATTTAGTTTGATTTGTTTTCATTTAAAATTTTCATTGATCGGATTTTTTATCAATTCTTTCTTTTTCACGTTTGATTTGATTTATCTTGATTCAAATTTTTATTGTTTACAAGCGTATTGAAAATTTCATAAAAAATTACTAGAAATTGAATAACAGATATGATTTGATATTAAAATGGTTCAAAGTTCAAAGATTATAGTGAAAATGTGACATCATTATTTAATATTATATAATTTATAACTAAAAAATGGCCGAATTCTTGATGGGATGGCGGGGCATTAATAATATTCTATAAGTTTCGACTTACATAATTCTGAATCGTTAAAGAATAAAATTAAATACATGAGGGATAAGAAATTATTTTTAATATTATAAAAAATACGATATAAATTAGCATAAAAAAAAAAAGAATAACAAAAAACATACGTTCGATTTTCATCGTATGCCTGATAGCCCATAGCGCCCATAATAAAATAGCCCGTGACGGTTCTCCCTTTTTAATGAGATTCTCGAACGGAGAAAACGATCGGTAACTGGCCATGAGGAAGTTTGGAGTGACCCATGATTCGACTGCAGTATACTGAAATAATGTTTAGCGAAATTCATATCATATCCTAAATGCATTTCACGCAACTATAAAAGTATTAAAACATACAATGCAATTCTCGTAAAATGACTTGTCCAATTCGCATTTATCTTTCCATTCGAGGTCACTTATTAGTAGTAGATTTGAAAGAATACCTCCGGCAAAATATGTCATTTGGATGTCTTCTTGAACGAGCATCTTACTGGAAATTAATGACTTTTGAAGCAGTGATACATGGATTTGTGAAAATCATAATTTTAATCATGGATTCAGAGACGTTTCAAGTTTTTTTTTGATTCATGTGTTTCGTTGGTTTTAAGGTAATCGAGTGAATAAAGAGAAACAATTTACTTTAAATTAGAACTGTTATACATTTACAGGTTTTTCTACAATATTTGGATTTCGTTATTTTTCAGTTACAGTTCGTTTTACTTGGTTTACCAGGAACATTATTAATAGGATTCTTATTCGAGATATCAATTTTATATATTATAATATATTTAATATAAAATATATACTTAAAGTATCAATTTCATAAATATTAATGATAGGTATTTTAAATTTCCCTACTAGACTTTTAATTATCAATTGTTTCTGATTTTGCTTAACATTAAAACTAATCTTAAAACTATATAGGCCGAATGTTGGTATTTATTAGGAAATATATCCTTAGAAATTACTTTTATGGTTGAAAATTTCAATTCTTCAGAATGTAAAGAATCGGTTCTTGAATTTTAGAAATGTATTAAAGCAGGCATATAAAACTTGTGGCCTTAAAACAAAGGTTTTTACAGCCCAGCAAATAAATGTAATGATTATTAAAATATTGAGTAAAAATTCAAATTCAAAAGAAATGTTCAATATAATTTAAGAAAGAAATTCTTCTATAAACATAGCTAAATACACATTTATTTATGCCTATAATTATTCTAAAATCTTTAACCTTCATTCATAGGAACAAAAAGAAAAATACACAACCGGCTGTTTACATTCATTTATATTTCAATAAATGTTTTAAACATGGTAATTTTTTGTGAGGTCCTTCAATAACTTAAGAACTTAATCTTAACCCTTTTGCAGCATTCCACGAAATAATCCCATATTGATTAATTTATCATTTCATATGTTATACTTGTAAACAATATATTAACAATTTATACGTAAATATGATGAAATAATAGAATATTTGTAAAATGAAGCGTTTTTTGTTGTCCCCTTGTTCAAAATAATATTGACGTAAAATAATCCTCTTGTTAAAATATTGTGATATAAAAAAAATTTGTATTTTATATACATTCAATAAAAATAGATACAATATGCTAATATATATTTGACTTATGATTTTCTCCATTAAAAGAGATTTCATAATGGACCTTATCATTATTATCGAATAACTTTGAAAATCATTAAGTGGTAAAAAATCAGAATCATGAAGATCAAGGTACTCTTCCTTTTTAAAAAAGAATTTTTGAAGGGATTTAGAAATGACAGTCCAAAATATAAGCAGCAGTTTCAATATTTTAGCTTTCAAATTTTCAATAAAGCTCATTAAAAAATTTAAATAATTGAAAGGTATTATTCTCCATTTTCTGAAATTACTACGAAAAAAAGATCTAAATGCCCATTTTTTATTTACTCTTAATGGAAAGCGAAAATCCTACTTGATCAATTTAATTTAAAGGGCCGTAAAATTTTTACATAATTAAACGAACCACTGAAACACTTATATTTTTAATCAAGTTAGTGATGTTCATTTCTCGATAGAAATTATATTTCTTGCCATTTGATATTTTAATTATGATTTTTATATGTCTATATTGAATAAAAAATTTATATTAATTATTAATTTATGACTATATTGAATTTAAAAGACTATAATAAATTTACAACTTTCCAATACTTTTGCATAGGTTTACGTATTTGTTAAAATGTTTGCATAAAAAATCTGAAATCTAATAATCAGAATATGTGAACCACTTGTGCAAATATTGAAATACTGTAATCGATGACTGAAGTGAAAATCAATCAATATTGCACATTCATTATAAATAGGAAGTGAAAGTATTTAATTAACACGCGATTAGTTAATTCGGTATTGACCAATAATGATCCTAAAGTCAACAATGTCATAAAGGTAATTTTGACAAAAATTAACTTTTAAATACTCTGAACTTTAATGCAAGGTCTCGTGTCTTAGATTATTTAAAATAAAAACAATCAAAATAGATTGTCTATTGATTTATTGTGTTGATCAATCTGCCAATATTGTTTTGCTTAATAATTTCAAAATCTTTTTAATTGCGCATTTAAACATTGATCAGAGAAGCACCAAATTACGCTTGCTAGCTCATTAAACATATTTTAATTATCAATAATTTATCTAGCATTGAAAATACGTTTCTATTTGGGTAAATAATAATATATTAAATACTGTGAAGATTTAGAAATTAGCAAAAAAAATATTTTCCTATTTGTTTGTCATTAAATAATTTTTAATTATTGTAAATCAATTTAAAAATTAAATGAGTCAAATTAATTTATATATTTATTATTATTATTAAGTTTACATATTTCACGGTAATTTCAACAATGTGTAATTTTCTTTACTAGATTTTACACCAAGACACATTAAATTGGGTCTAAATGGACTATAAAAAATAAATCAAAAATTTAGCCTTTAATAAATGTGTGTGTCATAGCCATAATTGATATCAGATAAGATCTAGGATATTAGATAAGAACTTATACCAGTGTTCTCCCCAGGCCCTTTTATATAGGAGGCACGCCCGGCTGATTTTATGAACCAACCGTTTATATTTTGATCCGTCCATATTACAAACTATGTGTAGTACACTAATTATGGAAGTTTATTGCCAAAACAAAATTGTCGGTTTATTATCAAATCATTTATCTAGTTTCTTTTATAGTGTTGAGTATTTTGGTAGTAATATTGCATACTCTTTTTTTATCCATCCGCTTACTATTTCACTTCGCCCGGCTTGTAAATTTCTCTGGAGAGAACACTGCTTATACTATAGGAAAGTAGAAAAATTTGACGAGAAGAAAAAAACCTGCACTTAATCTCGGTTCAGAAAAATTTCTATAGTAAAAAATGCTGATAATTAGACAATAAATAAATTGCATTAAACATTTTTAAATTTAAAAATAAATTAAGCATTTATTTGAAGCCATTTCTAATGCTCATATAGAATTAACTATCCTACACTGAGGAAACCATCAAACTATGTAAATTTAGTTAACTTATAGATTATTGCAGAAAGTTATTTTAGCAGAATCAAAAATGAGATAAGAATAAAAGTCTCCTCTTTTCAATGCCGTTCAATATTCGGCATGCTGCTATATATCAAGAAATCACTGAAGAGCTCCAGAAGCCTGATTATGGAAATTTAAGAAATTATTAACGCCCATATAAAAAGATTATTCACAAAATGTCTAATAATAGAAATTTTATGTGAATTGTAGATAATTTATATTGTTTTTGTAAAAATCCAGAAATTTTATAATTCATTTAAAAAAATCGAAATAAATTAATAAAATTGATCATTAAATTAATTTTCATTCTAATGTAATATATACAAAAAATTACATTTTAAAAGCATTTTAATAATTCCAGTGTGCAATTTAATGCACTAAAATCTCCTTTCGTGCAATAATTTTGAATATAGCAGTCTATGTAAGCTTTTTTATTCTTTAATTGTCAGTCAGACCGCTATAGTTTTCCATTTTCGGGTTATTATAAAATGGGGAAATGTACGGATGGTGGTAAACTACGAAGGTAAACGATAAAAGAAATTTAAACCGTAAAGTAATGTATTTATTATTTTATAAAATAAAAACAGTAATTTTGGAAAACTTAGTCGATTTCTTTTTTGTCTGCATGAAATTCTCCATGACTAAAATCGCCAGAAAAAATATTTAAAAAATCAATTGGAAAATTACTGCAAGTGGAAAATTTTGAAGGTGGAGAAGTATGACTATATTTTTTATAAATTTTACTTTCTTTTTGAATTTATCGATGCATTGGAAATGTTTTTGTATTCAGCAATTTTTGATTGTTAGATGTATCACAATGTACCACAAATGTGTAGTTTTCAATTACCTTGTGCTGTGTAAATACGTTACCTACATTGTTATTTACACTTAATAATAAAAAGATGCTCCATTATGATTTTTTCAATATCACCTCGATCCTTTTCTTTGGAGGAATTTAAAAATCAATAAACCAAAAATTAGTTATTGAATCTGAAATAGTTTAAATATGTGAAAAATCAACAGAAATATGTGAAAATGTCATGAATTCGATTTATTATCGATTAAAAATATGCAAGAATGCTAATGGATATATTCTATTGATAAAATATTAGAAAAATATTCTCATCATTTATTTATTTTAAACAAAAATTTAACATTTATTTAAGAAAAAAATGATTTTTATTTTTAAAAAAATTGTAAAAAATTTATTATAAAAATTTTAAAAATATTTTATTAATTTTAAATGTTTCTAATTAATTTAAGAAAAAATAAAAAACAATTTTCATACAGTGAAAATTGTAAATCACAATTTATTCATTTTAAAAAATATTTTTAGTGATTCAAAAAATCTTTTAAAAACAGTTTTTATTCAATTAAAATTCGGGATTTTATTTTTTTCCATAAAACAAGATTTTTAAAAAAATTCATTTAAACAAAAATATTTATTAAATACCTAATAAATATCTATTAAATATCTATTAAATATCTATTATATATCTATTATATATCTATTATATATCTATTAAATATGTATTAAATATCTATTAAATATATATTAATTATCTAATAAATAATTATTATATATCTATTAAATATATATTAATTATCTAATAAATAATTATTAAATATATATTAAATATATATTAAATATCTATTATATATCTATTAAATATCTATTAATTATCTAATAAATAATTATTAAATATATATTAAATATATATTAAATATCTATTATATATCTATTAAATATCTATTAAATATCTATTAAATATCTATTAAATATCTATTAAATATCTATTAAATATCTATTAAATATCTATTAAATATCTATTAAATATCTATTAAATATCTATTAAATATCTATTAAATATCTATTAAATATAATAATTTACAGATCAATTTCATGCAATATTAAAAATAGATAAATTCAATATTAATTATTGTATTGTTATAATAAATTGTAGTATTATATAATAATTCTGATGCCTGAATTAAGAATATTAGAAAGGTGCAAATGAAAATAAGAAATGAGCTGTTTTATTGCTTTATCTTAAATTTTAAAAAATTTTCTTTGCGTCTAAATACAAATCAAGGACACTAAGTTTAAATAGGAAGGAGATAATGAAAATATAATTACCCCAAGAAATTGAGGTATTCTTCTTGTAGCAATGCCGATCTGCACTCTTCTTCTTCTGCAATATTATTCTGCAATTTAAATGAATAAAATAAATACCGTATGACTAAATTTATACATAAATTCTATTTTAATCAATATTTATTTTTATTATTACCAATATTCATTTTATATATAAATTTTAATTAATAAATAATCGATCAATATTTATTATATTTTATAATTATTTACCATTAATAAAATCATTTTTAATATTATTTTTTATAAATTTTTAATTATTCAACTTTAATTAATAAAAAATGGATATTTATTATTTTATCGAAAGTTATTATTAGCTTTTATTGTTCACCATTATTTATTAATTAATCAATATTTATTATATTTTATTTATCATTACTAAAATCATTTTTAATATTATATTTATTTAATTTAAATTAATAAATAATTAATAAATACTTATTAATTAATCAATATTTATTATATTTTATAATTATTTACCATTAATAAAATCATTTTTAATATATTATTTATTTTTATTAACAATTAAAATTTATTAATTATCATTATTTATAAATTATTTTTTATATATTTTTTTAATTATTCAATTTTAATTAATAAAAAATGGATATTTATTATTTTATCAAAAGTTATTATTAACTTTTATTGTTCACCATTATTTAATTATAAATCAATATTTATTATATTTTATTTACCGTTAATAAAATCATTTTTAATATTATATTTATTTGAAATTAATAAATAATTAATAAATATTTATTAATTAATCAATATTTATTATATTTTATTTACCATTAATAAAATCATTTTTAATATATCATTTATTTTTATTAATAATTAAAATTTATTATTTATCATTATTTATAAATTATTTTAATTATTCAATTTTAATTAATAAAAAATTGATATTTAATAATATTCTTAATATAAAATTTTAATTAATAAATTAATTAATAATTATTTATTATTTTATCAAGAGTTATTATTAACCTTTATTGTTCACATTTTGTATTAATTAATAAAAATTTATTATCTTTTATTATTCACCATTATTTATTAATTATTTTTATATTATTACAATTATTCAATTTTAATTAAAAAATAATCAATTAATATTTAATCAAGATTTATTATTATCTTTTATAAATATTTATTCAACATTATTAATTAATTTATTTTTAATATTATTATAATTATTAAATGATTATTATTTTTTATTAAATATTGATTATTATTAATTATTTTTTATATTATTATAATTATTCAATTTTAATTAAAAAATAATCAATTAATATTTAATCAAGATTTATTATTATTATCTTTTATAAATATTTACCATCAATAAAATCATTTTTTATATTATTATAAATATTTAATCGAAATAAATCAATATTTATTATTATTATTCAACATTATCAATTAATTTATTTTTAATATTATTATAATTAAATGATTATTTTTATATTTAAATGTTAATAAATAATTAATTTATAATAATCGATATTCTAATGAACCATTTAGATTATTTGTCACAAGCAGTCTGTGTAAATAGCCGTAATCCCATGAAATCGATCAATAACTCACCAATAGCCCGAGACATTTGTTGTAGATGTGTGAATTGATTGATGTCGGTGAACTCTTGAACTTATCGATCATTATGAAGTAGACGAGGAGTCCCTGTTGCTCGACGAATTTCATGCAGGCCGCTGTACACTCATCAGTCAAATTCCATAACGAACTGAGAGTGAATTTCAAAATGAAATCAAAAATCGGCTCCCCGGATTCCCGCAATCTCGGCCGGATTTTCGCCAGATACGATTTGCTATCGACCGACTCGAGATCGGCCTGAAAGACGCAACGACGACAAATCAATCGCAACAGAATTTGAAAGTTCAAATCATCATTGACCAGCTGTCGCAACTCGGATTTGGTCAGTTCCGATGCGATAACCGATATGATAATGACTCCGGCCTGGTTGATGTTCTCGATATCGTAGAGTTGCATGCCTTTGAATATGAGCTGGCTGAGCTTGAGTTTGTCATAGATTGCATTCTGGATGATGTAATCATTGCAGATGACGAGGAAAATGTTCACAACCAGCTGCTGGTTGATGTCGGGCGTGTCGAGATAGATAATCAATAGCCGGACGATTTCCGACAGCTGGGAAATCGACCATTTCTCTGCGTAGCTGCCCTTGGTCAGATTGTACACCACTGCTGTTACCGCGATTAACCATTCGTGTTTGTTCGGTTTTATAGCGCGCATGTGACTGATTATTGTCGAATTGAGAGTTTCGTTGAGGAACGGAGAGCTTTTCGTTTTGTCGAACAGCAAATGAAGCGATGTCGTCAGATAGTGTTTGTGCTTTAGAGAATAAATAAGGCAGTTTAGGATTGTGATTTTCGTGAACGCTCCAATGAATGTGATCTGGGGATTTTCTTTGATGAACCTCTTCCATTCTGGGGAATTGGAAATCTGGTGATTGGCGGAATCGGGATTGTAGATAAAATATTTCAATTGTGTTGATTTAGTCAGCATTGTCAACAAAGTTCTTGTTTTGATGTTGTTTTGATTGCCGGAAAAATCCAATAAACGAACGGATTTCAGAAATTTACTCGAAAGAATATCCGAGTCACTGCCGATTTCAATTTTTTCTGGATCGTTGTGGGATAAATCCAAATAGCGCAATTTTGTCATGTTTTTCAGGATGGAGAGGATATTGACAAAAGCACGAGAATCTAACATGTGAATGTCTAAAAACTCCAGTCGATTTTCCACACACGAAAGACATGATAAATCGATAACGTTTGTTTCGGAAATATTTAATCCAACCAACGATTGCAATGATGTACAGATTTGTTTCAAATGGTTTGAAGTGAGACTTGTTTTAGATAAATCTAAAAACTTCAAATTACTTAGCTGTGGTAAAAGTATGAGAGGATAATGCTTTATGACAACTTTGCGTAGTTTCAAATATTTAACTTTATTTTTTGTAAAATCATTGAAATTTTCTAGGAAATTTTCCATTTCATAAGAAGTAGATCGAGATGAAAAAGACGATAAGTTGAATTGTTTTAAAAATTCATAATCTCCTATTACTGCGGAGTCTAAGGTTATATTCGATATACTGGATAAAATTGGGGCAAAATATCTTAATAAATGGCGATAGTTTTTTGTTAATAATATTCTTTTCAAAAACTTCTGTGAAGCACGCTCAGGTAGAGTTACTTTTTTAATATATGCATAATATAGTTCTAAGTCATTTTCCAGTAATTGAAATGACAGGTTAAAAAACTTCTCTATGCACAAATCTTCTAAATTCCCGACAAGCATCTAAAATAAAAATATTAAATGAATCATTTTACTTTATTAAGAGCAAAATTGTATTTGAATAAAGTAAAATTGACATTGTTTATTAATAGAAAAACATTTAAATTAAAGTATTGAAAATAAAAATATTTCAAATATTATAACAAACTTTATTGTTTAAAATATCCTAAATTAAAATTTTATCATAAACTAAGTTTCGACATTTAAATGTCATGTTATCTAAAATAACTATACTAGAACAAACACTATAAAAATTATTAAAATTTATTATGTGATATATCTAAAGAAAATGTAGACATTACACATCAAGTAAAAATATTAACAATTGTGAAGTCGTACATGTCAACTTATTAAAATCTCCATAATAAATGATGTATTTCAATTTATGAATCGTCAAAATAGCTTAAATTTTAACTGCTACTCCAATCAAAATATGATCTTGCCAAACTACACACGTCAAAAAAAAGTTGGTAATGTGTAACATGGGTAGAGTCTGAAAACAAAGTTGAGAATACATGCAGCTTGCCAAGTTTCTGAATTTCTTAGTGTTGGGGAAAAACTAAAAATTTAAATTTTAGTTCACTTGGCACACAACCAATAATAGTTTACAGCTGGAAACTCAATGAGACGAAAAATGACCGAATATCAGCAATTTGACGCAAACAATGTAAACATTAATAGAAATATTGAAAAAGATACCAAAAAGATGAAAACAGTTAAAAATAAAAAGAGAACAAAATCTAGAAAACCATCAAAATTAACCAATTCAACTCTAAATTTATCGAAAACAATTTAATTTTAGAAATTAAGTATAAAAATAAAACTCTAAACTGAATTCAAAATTTTTATAAAAACGAAAAAGTAAAATCAGACAAGTAGGAGAAAAGTGACGAAATTCGTGTAAAACAAGTGGGTGGTTTGTTTTACTGCATCAAAAAAGTAATGGAAAAACCACCCTATATAAGTCAATCACTAGATCGACAAAACTTAATTTTTATTTCCTAATTATCATTTGATCAATTTTAGACGAAAGCAAAAGTAAGGAGGATATTTTGTTGTTTTATTGACAAATATTTTTAATTTCACACAAACTTTTATGATTCAGGTCGTCACTATTTCACTTTTCATGACATATTAATTTGATAATTTAGGTCATTACTGTGCCTAAAAAGAAACTAATAAAAGGAAGAAGTTCTCAACGATTTATTAAGAATACAAATGTCTTTTATATAAGACAAAGTTGATTTAATACATACATCACTGACAAGTAATGTCTGCACACTGTGTATGCAAAATACACAGGTGTAAAAATTACACAATTTCTATTGATAGATCATAGCTGTTTGACCTCTGACAACTATGACACATTTTATTATGAAATTGTATTATAGGCATAAATCGATATTGATGATATAGGTCGTTAACCCTTTGATGTTCTATCCAGTATTTTGATGATTAAAGTTATCATTTTAATAAATTTTAAAACTAAAAACTCCATTTTAGTTTGACCGAAATGAGTTGTAAGTATTTTTGAATTCCCTAGGAGGCTTTTCGCCACAGAGTAAGCGAGCTAGAACTTTTAAATAATTATTGACATGGTCATTTACGATTAGCCATTTTAATTCACTAAAGATCAACTATTAATGATCTAAATCTCTACACTAGAAATTTTTTATGTTCAGATAAGTAATTTTAACAAAATGACTCATAAAGATATTTACATTTATGTTTCTACAAGAATCCATTGGTAGAAAAATTTATCTTAATGTATCTTGTGAAAACTATTCAGGAAATATTCATGAATTCTATTCATTTTTAATTATATCATATTTTAATAATTATATTTGTAAACAATTTTTTTCATGACCATAAAATTTTAATCACCACATGCATCAAGAAAATGAAATTATGATTCACCATCTGGTTTCATGATTAGGCGTGCCCGCTCGCTCAGCTCCTTCCTCCAATAAACTCCGTCAACCGACCACCTGTTGGTTGATGTTAGGCGATGGGGAAGGTATAAATATCATATATCTAAAAATAAAGAATAAAACAACCAGAAAATAGAAGAAACTCACAGTAAATTAAAGTAGAATGTGAAAATCATCAATTGATAATACACCAAGAAGAAATAGAAAAAGAAAGAAGTGATACAGTCATTAAAATCTCTACGATCAATTTATATCGAAAACTATGTAAACCGATAATATAAACAGATTTTCAATTTTGTTGCTTCAATAACTCGAAATTTTAAATAACATTGAATAGTATGTTTTTATTTATAATTTTTAATTTCCATTGGCATCGTAAAGAAGTTACTTCTAGATTCTGGAAAAATTTCAGTTGGGAAAACCCCTGTTGGATCATACTATTCTGATCAGATGTTAGGATCGATCTGGTGGGCTTGGTATTCGATTCTAACACAGATTTATCTGACTCAAAAACATAAATTCTCTAGCGTGCTGGTTTAAATAAACAATATGATTTAGTAAATAAATCAATGCGATTTTAGTTATTCAATAAATTTATTTTATATCAAAATTACAAGCAATGTGTACCCAAAAAGTGCCGCACACTCTGACAGCTAGAATATCGGTTATACCAAATAGTCCTTAGAATAAAGAAGTCACACGTTGTAGCTACTTATTACTTTCAGCGCTGATAGAATAAGAAATGAGCAAGATTTGGTGGTTATCCAGAATTTTAAGCGATCGCTTAGAACAAGATTATTCTAACATTCCTAAGTTTAATCCTCTTGTTGGTGTACTGGGTGTAATTAACTTTGTTTAAATCCGTGCTCATTTTTACTCAACCTATTTCGCTTCACCAAAATCTTACGTTCCTAGGGTCGATGTTTTCTTACCCAGGCGTCTTATAATTTTGACCTTACCACTATATACCCATGAGCAAGCTCATGTTGGTACTGTATATAGTAGCCGAGAGTCCACGGGCATGTGAGCCCCATTTCTTAGACTCTTCCTCGTGATAATCTCGCTATCGGGTTTCTGACTGCCGTTAGAAGGGCTTACATCTACTTAACTCCTCTGACTCCATTGATATTAATATTCGCCTTTTCCAATCCTTTATTATTGGTCTTATATGTGCGTCCGTGATCTCATTTTCCATTCGACTTTCAAGCTGACCTTTTAATACTGGCCCAAGTTATATTTCGAGGAATAGATATTAAAATTTGGTTACCCATTTATCATTAATAATTCTTTCAATACAGATTAAATTCAAATCATAATTAATATTTTAAATTCTATATTTTAGAAATTTCCTGAAGGGAAAATCTTATTTAATAAGGTTTTTCGACTCTACTTTCCTCAAATATCAAATTTTAAGCTTAATTTCTCTGAATTACTATGAAAAATTATAATAATATTAACGACCTAGAATTTTGTTTAAATTTGTGATAATTTAAAAATTTTTCTAAATTATTTAATTCGCTGTTAAATCAGCTGTTTTTAAATTTATAAAATTTTATTCTTTAATTTAAAGATAAATAAAATTGACTTGAGGTTTATTTCGTGTCTTTCGCTGAAACTTAACTTTTGACCTTCTAAAAACCTCACACAAGTGCTTTAAGTTACTTTAACGAAAACTGAAATTCCTTCTATTTTAACTCTCTTAGTTAAATAAACCCTTTTAATAACACTATTTACAGTAATAGGCTCCCTATATCATCATACCATGCTCGGAGATGATTATTAAAGTTATTAAGGCATTTATTTGTAAAGAAAAGCCAAATTTTACAAGAAAATAAAAATAACTACAAAAATTTAATTTTTAATAACATTTTAACCTTTTAAGAATTAAAGAAAGTACTAGTAAAAGTTTCAATTCTAGTATTCCCTGATTTTACAAAGAAATTTATTTTGGACACAGATGCCAGTTTTGACAGTATTGGGGCAGTTTCATCGCAGTTGGACAAAAATGGCAATGAAAGAGTGATAAAATATGGTTAGCACCCAATGAATAAACACTAAGTAGGTTATTGTACCACTCGAAAAGCATTATTAGCCATAATTTATTTTACCGAACATTTTAAACACTATTTACGTGTCAAAAGATTTAAATTGAAGACAAATCATAAGGCAATAACTTTTATGTTGAAGACCAAGACACCAATCACACCTATATTTCAAACATGGATCAACCAATTAAGTGGTCTAAATATTTAAATGGAATACCGTAAGGGCTAAACCCATCCTAATGTAGATGCACAGTTGATAACTGAAAGTGATGCCTACATACAATGTCAAACGATTCACGAGGAACCAAAAACCGGAAAACTAAAACAAAGGTTCTAGTACTCATGTATCAAGAAGATGGAAAACTGTGGCAACAAGATTCTAAGGAAATAGAAAATATCAAAAGAGATATGCTAATAAGGAAAGAAACAAAATTTATAAAAAGTAATGACATTATTCATTCAGATAAAGGTAAAATATGGATATCAGACGAAAGATAAACAGAATTTGTTTTGTACACTCATAAAATTCTGTGTCATACTTGAGTGAATAAAGTTCACAAGTATATTTCTAGGAAATTTGATATGAGAAACTGACAAGAATTTATTAAAGAAGTATCCGAATAGTGCAAAAATTGTCAAAAAGGAAAAGCTATGACTACCGGAACAGTAGAGAAAAAAATTAAACCTAAGGGAGTTTATTTATTTGAATCAATTTTTATCGACTTTTGTGACCCAATGAATACTTCTAGGAGTGGAAAGAGATATATTTTGGTAATTATAGACCAATTTAGTAAATATATTTCCTTTAGTACAGCTTCTGGTCAAGATGAAAAGACAATTGCAGCAATAATTAATAAAAAATGGATTTTGAAATTGTGATAGAGGAAAAGCATTTTAGTCAGCTTTAATAAAAGCATTTGCAGATAAACATGGTATTAATTTAATATACTCAAGCCCGTATCATCATTTAGCTAATGGACAAATTGAACTCCAGATCTCCTTAGAAGAAATAACGTGCAAAGACTGGGTCGAAATACTTCTTGAAGTTGAATTGCGACAATTCAGAAAACTACTCAGTTGAGTCCTGCATAAATTGTTTTTGGGGAAAAGATTGAAAGAGAGCGGTAAAAAAAAGATGTTTTATATAAAAGTAAAGATAGATTTGAGGGTCCAGGTAAAATAATAAAGAAACTTCAAGTTTCTGTAAGTTTCACGATTGAATCTCAGAATGGAAAATGAGAAATTAGAAATGTTGAATGGATCAAACATTTTAAAATGAGGTGGGATGTAAGATAACTGTTAATAATAAATATTCTAAATATGTATGTGTGTATGTTGAATTTGTATGACTGAAAATTATGTAATGTATGTGTTGGGCCAGAACGTAAACGGCCTTCAAAATGTTTAAATGGATCAGAAACACACACGCAAATACAACACGCAATTCAAATAAACCCCAAAACACCAATTAAACCATATAAAATCTGAGAAATAAAAGAATTAAATATAAATTCAGAAACATAAAAATAAATTAAAATAATAACAAAATGCACCAAGATCCGCACGATATCTACACAAACACAACAAGAAAACACGACAAATTCGACGAAATTGGAAAAATCAATTAAAGTTCATTAAAGCAAGATTTAAATCGAAAAATTTGAATTAACAATAATTCAATAGAAATTCTAAATAAAAAATTATAAAAATAAATCGAAAAATAATAAAAATAAACATTAGAATTTGCTAGAAAACAACAAGGTCGAATTTTGTTTTACTACATTAAATTTTGCACACCAAAAATTTAGGTATATATACTGATCCATTTTCACATTAAAGTTAACCAGTTTTAAAACCAAAAACCATTTTTTTGAAATTGTTAAACCATTTTTGAAAAACACACCGTGTTTCGAAACATTTCAAATTATTTGAATCTTGTTTAAATATTTTAAATCTATTTGAGATCGTACTTTTGAATTTTCAGAATTTTAGGTGAGAATCATTGATTTTGGAACCCTCTTTCCACGCCCCGTACCCTGCATCTCTGTAGAGCTCTGCTCGGACGTCGACGTGGGAAGAGAGGCATTTGGTTTATTGTATGAATTTATGCTATTTTTATGAATTGGAATGGTAACTTGTTATTCTTGTTTTATAATTAATAAACATTACTATGCATAAATTATTTCATATATATATATAACTTATTTTATATGTTTTTCTAAAGATGTCGAAATTTTTCCGGCCCACAGCCGAAACCTAATGCAAGTAAATAAAATCTATACACAATTCAGATTCGTGTAAGCGCGTGGAATATCGCCAATGATCTGTGCCCGTGAAGACCCGGCGTGCGGAACGCAGGGTTAGAACGTCAATATTATCCCTATAGATGGAACGAGAGATAAGGAAGAAGTCTCTGGCTGCTTCCTCGTTTCTCCTTCCTAAAAAATCGACCTAAAATCTTTCTACACACGGCTAAAATTCAGCACACCGAGTAGTCCAGTGGGCACTCAGTAAATATAATGTAAACACAGAATGCGCTTAAGGCTTATTAAAAGGGATTGGAACTGGGGTTAATTAAAATGGAAATCGTTGTTATAATTCAAATTGATATTTCAAACAAAGATTGAATTCGCGAGACAAATAAATTGATAGAGATCATTTAATAAATAATTTATCGATTTTCATTGATTAATAATTTGTAATCACTTAAAAAATATTGATGCGATTAAATGGAACTTGTCTTTCAATCAGATTAATATAGACGTATTTCCCTGGGTCAACCAAATGTAGTCATTAGCAAAAATTACAGTAACTATTTAGTTGATGTAAAGAAAAAATTAAAGTGATTCGTAAAATTTTACCATTTAAATTAATTATTGAGTAAAAGGGTGTAATTGTAATTGTAAGAATAGGATTAAAATGTAGGTAAACATTGATTAAATCAAATGAATTATCAAACAAAACTGAGATATCTCATTAAGTTAACCAACGTTGAAACCACCATAGATGAAGACTAAGGGCAAAGTAAAATAATCCATTATTATAGTGAAAGTAAATGAACAATATTTCGAATGAGAAGATCAACCATCGAGACTCAGTGATTGGAATAAACATCAAGCTAAATTAATTGATTTGATGGACAAGTTCTCTTTAATAATAAAATAGATTTAATTGAACAGCATAAGTGCCGAGTCGACCTAAACATTGAATATCATCGACTAGGTTTTGAACCAGCCAAACTGATGTTGACGACAATATGACTGATTTGAATTCATTATGACAAAAACCCATTAATTCATATGCAAATTCTTGTAAACATATTAGAACAAACAATTATGCAAAATTTATTTTCGGTAAATTACAACTACTCACTCGCGTAAATCCAAAATGTTATAGAGGAAATCCAAGAGAAATGATTTAATGAAAAATTTTCGATAGAAGTCGAGCCATAGAAATGAAATAAATCGATCCATAAATTTGACGACAAATAGAACTCCTTAAAAAATTATGCGAAAAATCAAGTAATTAATAAAATCAATTACCAGATGACCCGATCGTAACGGTTGAAAACACTATTCTTTGTCCAATAGCACCAGATGAACGACTAGTCAAAAATCTCTGAACCACTGCAAACTCGTCGTGATAAAAGTCGACCATGAAATAATTCACGAATTACCTGAAAAGGATGCATAGATTATTGATTTAAGGAAATTCACTAACTTACCAATCGGCATTCACGATAATATAAATATCCGTTACAGTAGCCGAATCGTGAATGACACGCGTTTCCGGCTTGCCCGGATATCCATAGTGCATTATTATTTATTTATTATGATTAACGATAATTGTTCATTCATTATATTTTCCAAAATATGCATCCTCCGAATAGTCCAGACGAAACCTTAAGAGTTCAACCCACGACCGACAATGAAGCTCCTTCAGGTAATCTCCTCAACTTAATTCCATAATAAAGTTATAATAATGGTTGAGACGTAGGAATGATCTAGGGCGGTAACGAATAAACGTTGCAGATTTTGGTTGCGAATCTAAAAGCCCAATTATTGACAAGAGTTATAGCTCTCCCGACCAACGATTTTCTGAAACCTCGTTGACTTTGGTTCCATATTTTCACCAACTCAACCAGACAGCCATGCCATAGAATGACTAAGTAGAAATTGATGACCAAAATCCCGTCCCAACTATAGTGAGAGATCCCCAGAAATCCATATTCCTTTTTGTCATGGAGAGATTAATTTGCTGGATAATTATATAAGTATTTCTACTTACCTAATAGATCAGATCCTAACCGCAAGCTTGATAATCGATCTTGACTGATTCGTTTTCATGTAAATAATAATCGTTAAAATTACTGTGTCTTAATAATGTTTGGATTTAATCGTCAAAATATTAATTAATTTAAGTAGTTGAAAATTTATAAACACCCAAAAGGTTGTGTTGCAAGAATAACTCAATCAGTCGTCTATCCAATTATTTTATACAAGGCCAAGATATCTGGTGGTCATTCGACGAGTATCCATTTTAACGTTAGGGATAAACAAATCACCGGTAATCGGATTAGATAAAAGGCCAAATGATTTCTTACACCGACCCGCTTTAATTCCCAAGAATTATGACACTTTGAAGTTAAGCCATCTCAGTTCCGTTAAATTGATGAGCAATATTAGCCAACTACATACAGAATAATACTAATTGTTTTCCTCCTTTCATTCAGGACCAACCGAGGCTATGCTCGAACTCCCTACCCACGTGGTGGAACAATGGAGGCAGGCATGGAACCGGGTGTATCAAGAACGATACCCTTCCATGCCTGAAGATGACCAACCAGAAGGCATGTCTCCAGATGAATTCATGCGGCAGTTCCGGAAGCCGTTTGATGAGCCTAATCCTTCCCAGGATATCTTAACTCAGGCTCAAGAGCTCCTGGAGGACCTCCTCCAACTCCAACGTCAAGTCGAAGAAGATGTGGCAAGAGCCGCCGCACACCTGGCCAACGTCCAAGATGACTTGAGAGCAGGACGGTTAGCCAGCAGATACCCACCCTCACCAAGGCCAGTCCGAAACCTCAAAAGGCCAGTATTCGTGATCCCTGGCTATTCACCAGAAGAAGGGATCAAGCGATTTTTTGCTGACGATTGATTCTCGTTTTGATAATTTGAATATTAGTATTACAAACCACTTCTCTCTTTTATTATTATAGTTTATTTCATTTTTATAAAAAACTGTTTGAGTTTAAACTAAATTATCATAAATAATCATCAGGAAAGTTCAACTCTTATTATTCCAGAGATGGACCCCATGAAATTGCTTCAAAACGAGCTGACTCAATCAAGGCAACCCAACAAGAACTTACACGAACAACTTGTTCAGTTAGTGCGAGAGACCCAGCAAATAAAAGCAACATGGATCGAACCCTCGAGAAGTAAACGATTATATCAAAAACTAACAGCGGCCCAGAAGGGATGGGCAGAAGAGAAGCAATTAGTGCGGAGCCTGAAAACGCAAATCAAGGGGTTAGAGGTAGCGTTATCCGCCTGTCAGGAGGGAGCAGCGGTAACCTACCCTCTAGTCTTCGCCCCTGCTCAATTGGCCTATCGAGAAGCGAAATCTACTCCATCGGCACTCGCAACTACTCCAGTCACCTCGTCCACAGCCAGTCGTCGACCTGGGCGAAGAGAGCGGGCTAAGCGTCGAGCCGCTCGATCTTCCAACCCGCCAGCAATCCCACAACCTTGAAATAACTAAAACATCATCTATGAATATCGTGATTTCCATGTACATTTTATTAGTTTGAATACATCTTGAGGCTTGAAGTAACGCTGTAGAAAGGTTAGATAAGTAGTAATCCTGACTTCCTGGTTAACCTAAATTCAATGAAATGAATAGGTAAACAGTCGAAACTAAAACGCAAGGGGACCAAACAATGTTAAAGCGAGCACAGGTCTTCTATCGACAGCTCGTGAACCCGAGGATTGTCCGAGCAACTATAGTATTAGCTAATGATACTCAATTTTTGCGGGCAGTCCACCACTTGAACACATTACCAACGTTGCCTAGCAACGGGTGCCAAGTGGCAGTTAGCATCTTTTGTATGGCGTTACTAGGGTCGCCGGGAAGATAAGCAAGATTTGAAACCCAGTAACCCACCATATGTCTGAATGTCAAAGGTGTGATTTATGTTATTTATGTATGCATGTGTGTATCTTGCTTAAGATACTTACAATATAATAATTTTCTCCTGAGTTACTCGCTTGTTTTTAGACAATAAATCTCATGTCTTCAATCTCTTTTAACAAGCCCAGCAGAGTCTCCAATAAAAACTGTGGCGAGATAGCTGTGATGCCTAATAAGAAGTTGCTTATTTGACAATTAAAATAAGAAATAAATACAAAATTAAAAATAAATGTTCTAACAACAATCAAACAATTAGATAACTAGTTATTACATTTCGAAAAAAAATCATATGAATTTCTTTTCTCTTGATTTCAACTGCTAATAATTTCCAATTATTTGAATCTCTACTAACCACAGAGTATGAATTTATATTTTAAAATATATTAAAATTAAAGTGGTTTGGTGTTACAGTGTTTTGGAAATGAGTCTTAGAAATGAAAAGAATATATATATATATATATAAAATTTCCGTGACCTACATCAAAATACTAGCAAAACTTTAGTGCAATATTCTTTTCTCAGCAGGTGAAGAAATGGTTCGAATGGGACAGAGTCTGGGTGAGACATAACCAATTACCGACTTTTCCTTTTACAACTGATTGAGCAGACCTCTTTACATCTTTTGTTTACGGGCCACCGAGTACAACATCATAAATATACGTTACATATTAGACAAGTTATAAAATAAGTTTTTGTGAGTTTTCTAAAATAAAATTACGCTGGATTTATCTGTAATATTTGTCTAAACTTGTTATTTATCAACCTGTATCATTTTACATTAATTCCGAAACTGAATTTTAAATTTTAAATTTGTTTCCGTCTCCAATCAGAACTTTTTGTTTACCTATCTAGAGATTGTAAATATATACATTTTGATAAATACCACTAAATCACGAAATTCAACTTTATTTCCACACTTTGTTAGTTTAAACCTTTTCAAGATAAAAAGTTTTCAAAAGTGCATTTTTATTTTTGCTAATATACTATATTAAATTTTTTATTAATATTATCATAATAAGAGAAATTCACTTCATACATGATAGCCCTTACTCTCTGTGCTTTATTTTGTAAACTCTTATAAGTATTGTGTACGAGTGCCTGCATGTTTGCTTCAATGATCTTGAATCAGCGCCGTGCAGCAACTTTGGGGGGCTCTGTGCAAAAATTTTTAAAATGTAATTTTGAAGAAATATTTTTAAATTTTATTAAAAAAGCAACAAAATAAAAAAAATACTAAGAAATTATAATGGGATGTTTCTTGCTCTATTTGCGGCAAATTCGTCCATTATATTATTATAATTAATTATTCTGGCTGTTCATTTTTCAATGAGCGTATTACCAATCCAAAAAGTCTTTCCTGTGACATAGTAGACCGTAGATAATTTTCGATTTAGTTTAATTTTGAAAACGATTGTTCACAGAATATATTCTTTATTTTAAAAATTTTTTATGAAGATTAATATTTTTCGGTTAGGCCTAATTTCATACAAGATAGGAAAAAATTTGGGGATTAAGGGGCCCTTTGAGCATAGGGGCCCATGTGATTGAACTTGTTGCGCTTGCCATGGTACGGCGTAGTCTTGAATATCTGAATCGTCAGATTTTGCAATATTTTATTATTTACCGAAATAATTTTAATTTTGAAGTGTTCATTTTCATTACGATATCAATATTTTTTAACTGTAAAACAAAAAAATCTTTTGCTGTCTGAAACAAAACCTTTCAAACGGCGATCATTATGGCGTCTTATAATTTGCACAGCTTTTTCAAAAAATATTTCCAGTCAACATATTTATCTTTAATTCACAACTTTATTTACTGTAAGCTATGGAGTTTTTATAAATCCGTTCTAAAAATGTCATATGGTTTGTTCCACCAGCTTAATGCCATGATTGTATTTAAAACACTAGGCCTCAATGATTTTACCATCTTCATTTTGGTAATTTGTTTCACTGTAATTATACATTGTCGCTGATACAGTAGCATATAACAAAACTGTTCAAGAGATATTTGAAACGATTTATGCCTTGAAGAAACAAATCTATTTCATTAAAACAATATTTATAATTTTATTGAACAATAATTCTTTAATTCGTTAGACGATTTCTAAACTTTAAATTCTGATTTGATTTCTTCAGAATTTCTCTCGTTTATCTATATTTTCTCTGGTCTCTTTACAGTTTATAGCTTTGTTGGGTTTCTGGGTGTTGAAATTTTTGTGACTATATAGTCGTTACCTAGACAATCCCATACAAATATTTTTCGCTTACCACTAGTCACCCGTTGCTAAGAAACATTGGAGCCGTGTTTTAGTGGATGGATCATCCGAAAAAAGTGAGCGCCATTACTAATGTTATAATTGACCGAATGATCTATTGGTCCAACGAGCTGCCGATAGAAGGCCTGTGCTCGTTTTTGATGTTAAGGTCCTATTATTCTCCTATCACCTTCGTTATTTTAAATATTTTCACAGTATCTCTCTTAACCTTATCCCTATTATAACTACATGGTGGGTATCGATTTGCAGCTTCCTGTATTCGTCCATGGCCAAATTTATGTTGCCTTTTCACGTGCTCTCAATGGCAACAATATCAAATTTCAGTTACTCTAATCTCACGAACAAGGAAAGTTGCTGCATGACTACCGAGAATTCTCTTGAAACGAAGTCTACACTGAGTTCTTCGGCATCTTATTAAAATAAAATATTAAAAAAAGAAGATTGTTAATTATGAATTTGCGGAAAATTTTAAAGAATTTGTAAAACAGCTGAAGGAAGAGAAATTTATTCTAGAGTTTGTTGAAAATATCAAAAATTTGGTTAACAAGTGCAGAAGTAAAGGAAATTTAGACAGCTAAAGGAAGAGATAATTATTAAAGAGCTTCTTTTTTTCAAAAACCAAAAAAAGAAATTAAATATTTTATAAAAATGGTTAAACTTCCCAAGAGTTAAAGAAGTTGTTTTATTTTCATTAATGTAAACATTTAACTATATAGTTTTTTTAAAAATAAAATTATTTTGTTTATACCAATAAAAAAAATAATTTAAGAATATTTTTATATCAACTTTTATTAGATATTAACGGGCGGCTTGCGGGTCTAGAACCACATAGTATTACAGATTAAACGATTTTATCCGTGTAACCAATTAGTAGATAGCAGTGCTGTGATTGGAGGAATAATATTCATAAAATAATTGGTTAAAAATTCTCAATAAAATCCTAATCCAAATATAACATTTCGATATTATTTTGAATTCTTTAAAATGATATTTTCGATTATTTTATTAAACATTTTTCTTATGAATTCTATCATGCTTAAATTAAACAGTCTATCGAGTTGGGAGCCGATGAACTCATCGACTATGTGTGAAGACAATCAAGTAATTGTCTCGGAATCAAATTTGATTCAATGTCTCATTGACTGTGAGATTAGTAAATGTTGTCAAGCTAAATTTCTCGAAAATCAACAAAAATGTAGATTATTTTATTCGAAGGAATCTTTGAACCAAAATGAAGGGTTTTATTCCTTATCATTAAAGAAGTCAACGTGTACCGATGAAATAAGTGACAATGATATAAGAATTAACCAACAATACTTTGCAAATAATAATACAGCAAGCATCATTAATAGCTTTAAAACTTGTTCGCAGTTTAAAGCCGCAGTCGCAGAATTCGCAGATTTTCACGAGGCATCAAATTGGATCAACCGAATTAAATACGGTAAAATAAGTGGCCATCCTTTTGGTCTTTTTAATATTTTCGATTTTTATAGATACAGAAAAAACAAGATATATGATCGGGGCAAAGAGAATTACGGATCAAATGTTCCAATGGATAAGGTCGAAGCAGACCTTCTTTTTAAACACTACAAATCAAAAGCCCAATTTCGAAGAATATGTTGCAGTGATTAAAAATCACCGTGCGGTGACTTTAGTTAACGACAAATTTTCAAATTTTGGAGTCTTGTGTAAATGTTTACCCTAAAATTTATTCTGAAGGGAATTCGATAATATTTAAAGTTTTTTAAGCTTGAATAAAAAATATAACATTTTTTTATAAATTATTAAATATCTAAAACAGGCCAGGACAACTCAAATTATGTTATGAGCCACTTTGGAAATGCATTAGAATCCCACAGGCCGTTATATAAAAAGCATATATCTAATTTTTGGAAATAAAAATTTAAAACAGAATAAATTATTATTATGGCTTTCAATTATTATTCAAAAATTAACATTAGAAAAGTTAGAAATATATTATTTTAATAATTATCTGTTTATTTGGACAACTAGGAATAAAGTAAGAATTCGCTACGCGTATCAATATCAGTTGAATGACTTGGTTGAAAGAGCTATCAGAACAATGAGATATTTACTTGTGACGACGATTAAAGGGGTTCTGCTGAAAAACATTGGCACGAACTACTACCTCGAGTTAAGTTAAGTATAAGCGCAACTTATCAAAGTGCTACGAAATAATCACCATTTGAGATAGTATATGGACAGAAATAATGTTACATGGTAATTCTAGGCTTCAAAATCAAGTATGAGATATTTCGGAGAAAATAAAGATGAATTTAAAGAAGCTGTTCAAATAATAATAGAATTCGAGGATGACAAGAGAATTAAACGAAATCTTGAAGGGGGGGAGGAGGAACTAGTATTCCAAAAACTAGACAGAAGAAACAAAAAGGATAATCAATATCTTTTTCTTTTAAAATTCCTAGATTTGTGTCAGATGATCAAGTCGAATTGCAGTATCCAAATAGAACGCGGCACCAACGAATCGAATTGTTAAAGAGATTACATCAATCTTAAGAAGGGGAGAGTAATGAAGCTACATTAAAAGTCAAAAACCAAATGTTAATAAGTTGAGTGTATATTGAATAATCTAATACAATGTGCTAATGATTGCGCAGCATACACCACTATTTAAAAAGCTACAGATTTATGTTATGCGACTAAATCTTTAAATGGAATCGAGTGTTAAAACTAACAAAAATAAAAAAGATTATTAATCAATGTTAAATAAAATTTTTGTTTTTTTATTTCTTTATATACATTTCATTATGACGCGCAAACTATTTATTAAAAATGGAACCGCAGTTTTTTATTTTTAAATTATTTATAATGCTGTTTTTATGTTGCATTTCAATTTTGAATGAAACACTTTTTTTTGTTTAAATGAAAATTTTTTATAATCTCTTCACATTATTTTAATACCCGGATCACGGTTTTAGGCAAAACAAATAATAGGATACTGGTATTTGTTTTTGGTATGGTATTGCAAACCCTATATCCTGGAAATCTGTCGAGAGATATACCAATTTCTAAAACAAAACAAGTTTACTTTTTTCAT
This sequence comes from Schmidtea mediterranea, assembly GCA_022537955.1. Classification (NCBI taxonomy): domain Eukaryota; kingdom Metazoa; phylum Platyhelminthes; order Tricladida; family Dugesiidae; genus Schmidtea; species Schmidtea mediterranea. Next base: position 252,413,709 of record CM039680.1, on the reverse strand, counting down.
CATGTTTGGTGAATCAAGATATATTATTCAAATCAGTGCAGTTATAATAAATCATACTTTGTCTTGATATCTGATTTTGGTTCATTTATCCTTCTATTTGATGATTGCTATTTTCTAAAATTTGTTATTACTTCTTTAAATTCTCCTATATCCTCCTTGAGTTTTGTATCTACCGTGTTGTATTTCTTTCGACCCTTATTTGTCTGCCCTAATGATCCGTTTTGTTTACAAACATTGAAAACACTATTTCTTCATTTCATTATTTGATCCTAGAACATGTGAAATGTGCCCATTTTGCTCTGATTCTTTTGATTCCTCATTCTCTTTAATTACATTCATAGTCTCTATTAAGGTTGCTGGTTTGAGTACTTATGGAGTAGTTCACATAAAGTCATTTCGAAGACCTTTATTAAAAATTAACAATGTTGGATTGGTGTTTCCTTTTATTTAATTTTTCTGTGATTCTTTTAATAAATTTGAAAGTTATACTTCGTTTGTTCCAGTATTCAAGAAACGCGGAATTGAGAATGAAATGTAGAAAGTACTGAATGAAAAACTTTCAATGATTTAATTAGTTTTGTGTAATATAAATAATGTGGCTTGTTTTTGGGTTTGTATTTTTTATTATAGGATAATCAGCGTGTTTATTGATAGACTTCAAGTCTTGTTTTGATGGTATTCAGATGTTTGTTATGAAAATTTATGTCATGAGTGCAATGCACACATATGTTGGAATAACTGCTCGCCATCTCCGTTTTCATGTTCTTGATATCTGTCTACTGAAAGAACTGATTAATATCAGTGAACACAATTGTTGTCTGAAATTTGTGTTTATTAATGGAATTCAATTCTTATTTAAATTGTGTTCGGATCTTGATTAAAAATATATATGTCATGGGTGCAAAGAGAAGAACTTGCATGTCATTTTACCCAGATTGGAGTTTAGCATAAATAATAGTCAGCAAAACGCAAAGGGTTTTTACCCTTTGAGATAATTTATGGGCGAAATTCTAATTTATATTCCAACTTGAAGCAAGCAGATTTATCAAGAGGAAAATTGATGGAAGGTGTAAGATGTAACTCAGATAAAGCTGAAGATAATATGACAGCTATAAACACGTCAAAAATACGCGCTCTTGTTTTTGAGATAAGAAGAAGGTATTAGTGCACAAAAAATCGCTTAACGAACACAAAAATGATGGGCAGTAAGACGGCCATACAAAATCGCCAGACATCTATATCCACACCGAGTCAAACTCCATTCCAAATATCGAACAAAACAAAAAAAGAATCAAGTGGCTGAAAAAGTAGAGAAAATTTTAAGAAGCGAGAGTTAAGATATTTAAATTATCTTGTGTTTAAATAAACGATTATTTGGCACTTTATATGAAATAAATTTTTTCGCTTTAAAATTAGTTGGATGTAACTATCTAAATAAATTTTTATTAAATAAATTTTACTTTGTGTTTTATAATAAATACTTTGAATTCGAATATTATTCACGAAAATTATAAAATATTCAGAAATATTTCAGTTCATTAATATACGTTGTTTAAATAATTTAAAGTTTTAAAATAAAAATTTATTAATATATCATTTTAGATTATTATTTTGTTTTTGATGAGCGCTAATGATTCCCGTTAGTACAAATCTTAAAATTAAATGAAAATCAATTATTTTTATTCATGTAGAAAACAAGTCAAATGTGCGACGTTCTAAAAGATTAATTGCAAATGAAGAAAGTCAACCCGTTTGTTCAAAAACTTCTAAAAAACCTAAAATTAGTAATGAAAATTCTTCTGACTCCACAAGTTTTACAACTTCTGAAAAAGTTAGTACATAATTAAAATTAAATTCTACATGTCAAGTAAATTTTTAAACAGGCCAAAGAACCAATGATTTTAGTTGTTGATAATAGTTGCCAGTGTGAAACATGTGGTTTGGTTTTTATAAAAAGAACTGATAAGAAAATTGACGAAAAAGACGTGAACAAGTGTTTATCGTGTGTAAAAGCCGTTAAAGAATTGTCTGATGAATACATTGATGATAGTAATAAAATTTGTGAAAAATGCAAAGTAAATTCATCAACATAACTTTTAAAAATCATATATCCTCATAAAAGGAGAGCTCTTTATCTTTGGATAATCGAATGACTGGATGCTTAATTTGCATGAAATACTATCACGTTAATTGCCTTCTTTTATCCGACAGATCGACAGACCTAAAATTTGAACCAACTCAATTAATACGTCGAAAATTGGGATGTATTAGATGCGCAGTTGTTCATTTATGTTATAAAGTAAGCAGTATCGTTACATGGAAATGGCGATCAGAAGCGATTGGAGGTAATATTCTATTACATTTTAAACGATCATTTTTGTAAAAATTATAATATTATTTATTAATAATTAAATTTAATCAATACAAGCGCATTTTGTGTAGACACGAACATGACAATAGCTTTCAGTCATTATTGAGGGGGCGCGATAACGGTCTACGTGCATTTTAACGGCCTCAAATCGCAGCAGTATAAAAGTGTATTTTGGGCTCTAATATTTTTGTCGGTGTTTATGCACTGATTGGTTGATTGGAGGCACACCAATGGTTGTTTAAATCGATGAAATAATAGAAAATACGACTGTGGACACGCTAAAATGAACCTATTGCTATTTGGAATGATTGATCGCAACCTTGGGGAATTCGTTATTATTCAGTTCCGGCATCGGTTCCCTAATTGATCATGGCATGCATTCACGCATTTCAGCTAATCATTCTCTAGATTTTGTTCATTCATTCTTTATGGTCTCGGTCTAAACGTTTCTCCTTACATTCCCATATCGTAGATTATGTTGCGTACTAAATGAATTATTGTCAGTCCGAGCACACTCGAGTGGGGTTGCCATTATTTGTCGAATTAATCCAATTATTAAGAACACAAAAATATATTGAACACATTGGATTCCTTTTGAAAGTTTGAAATAAGGAAGGGAACCAAGGGAAATACATATAAGCTATCACTGGTGTACCACTTAATGCCTCATTGTACCACTTAATGCCTCCTTGTACCACTTAATGCCTCATTGTACCACTTTATGCCTCCTTGTACCACTTAATGCCTCATTGTACCACTTCATGCCTCATTGTACCACTTAATGCCTCCTTGTACCACTTAATGCCTCCTTGTACCACTTAATGCCTCCTTGTACCACTTAATGCCTCCTTGTACCACTTAATGCCTTCTTGTACCACTTAATGCCTCATTGTACCACTTAATGCCTCATTGTACCACTTAATGCCTCATTGTACCACTTGATGCCTCATTGTACACACTTCATGCCTCATTGTACCACTTCATGCCTCCTTGTACCACTTAATGCCTCATTGTACCACTTAATGCCTCATTGTACCACTTAATGCCTCATTGTACCACTTTATGCCTCCTTGCACCACTTTATGCCTACTTGTACACACTTCATGCCTCATTGTACCACTTCATGCCTCCTTGTACCACTTTATGCCTCCTTGTACCACTTTATGCCTCCTTGTACCACTTAATGCCTTCTCATGTCACTTAAAGGCGTTCAAATTCATGCTTGACACCAAGCATCCCCAGTACCTACCCCCCCCCCCCCACCAACCTGCCATCCGACAATTATTGCATATACTATCAATAATGTCCCAGTGCCATTGATATTGGAATAACAGTAATTGCATCATTCAGTAACCAATCCCGACAAGTATTTCATGCCCCGTGAATTCCTGATTCACTACTCTAACATGTCCTATTGGGACTGCGAATGGGTATCCGAGGTTCAGCTAGAAATATCAGAACCGAATTTATATAGAGCATATAAGAGAAAATCCTTAGATTTTAATTCTCCTCCCCCCGTTGAAATTCTAAGCGATAGCCACAGGTTTGTACTGACCGATTATTGTGTTGTCATGTTATTTTGATTGGGAACCGTTCAGACGCAAACTGAGTGAGCAGGAAGTAAAATTGCACGAGAAATACTTCCAATGGGGTATCGATCCTGAATGGTTGCAACCACACAAGTAGCTAGGAATTAGGAATATATGTATCATTAGGTTTACTTGTCCACATGTGCAGGGTATTGGGAATGGATGATGTGGGATGCTTTGTGAAATGGCGCGGGTTAGGCTATGAGTTCGTGTCCACTGAACCGCTCACCAGAGTCAGCCACATCAATGGACTACAAGAGGCCATTGATCGCCACAGGAAACTCATTAAAGAAATCACCGATAAGTCCTATGTTGCTCGTAATAAATCAAAGGTACATCTGGATATATTATTCCCTTACATATTTTACGAACTCGTTTTCTCCAGCTGACAAAATTGGAAGAATCCCCAGATTATTTAGGGCCTCCCTCAACGACTGCGAAAGCCACGCTCCATCCTTATCAACTGGAAGGAGTGAATTGGTTAAGGAGTAGCTATTCCAATAATATCAATACTATCCTTGCCGATGAAATGGGGTTAGGCAAAACTATCCAAGCTATCTCCTTTCTTTATTCTCTTTATAAGGACGTTGGTTTTTTTATTGATCCATTCCCTCAATGATTCCTTACACATTCCTTTTAGAAAGTTTCACGAGGCCCCTTTCTAATCACGGTCCCGTTATCTACAATGAAAAATTGGGAACGAGAATTTGAATTCTGGGCTCCTGATTTCTGTATAGTACCATATTATGGGGATAAAGATGCTCGCATAGTTATCAGGTGATTTTTTAATTCAAATAATGCATTTATTAACTCGATTGTAATTTATTCATCTAATTATTCTAATTTCCTTAATTTTTAATCTATATATTTCATAATGAAATAACAATTTAGGAATCGATATATTAATTAATATTATTCTATATTTATTTCATAATGCAATAATAATTTCAGAATCGATTTATTAATTAATATTATTTCATAATGAAATAATAATTTCAGAATCGATTTATTAATTAATATTATTTCATAATGAAATAATAATTTAGGAATCGATATATTAATTAATATTATTCTATATTTATTTCATAATGCAATAATAATTTCAGAATTGATTTATTAATTAATATTATTTCATAATGAATTAATAATTTCAGAATCGATTTATTAATTAATATTATTTCATAATGCAATAATAATTTCAGAATCGATTTATTAATTAATATTATTTCATAATGAATTAATAATTTCAGAATCGATTTATTAATTAATATTATTTCATAATGAATTAATAATTTCAGAATCGATTTATTAATTAATATTATTTCATAATGCAATAATAATTTCAGAATTGATTTATTAATTAATATTATTTCACAATGAAATAATAATTTCAGAATCGATTTATTAATTAATATTATTTCATAATGAAATAATAATTTCAGAATTGATTTATTAATTAATGTTATTTCACAATGCAATAATAATTTAGAAATCGATTTATTCATTGATATTATTATAAATAATTTTTAACAATTTTTAATATTATTTTATAATAAATACTCAGTTGAGATATTAGATCTGATATTTCATTTTGGTTTTTTCAGTAAAATTAATTTAAAAGTGGTTTTATTATAAAAATAAAAAATAAAAGAAAAATATAAAAATATTTCCTTTAGTTGCGTAATTAACTAAATCAACATTAGACTGATTTATATTTGTTATACCATTGGCGGGCCGTAAAATATGGCTTACCGGGCCGCAGGTTAAACCCCCTTGACATAAATACCATTATAATACACTTTAAATAACAATATAAAAACCAACCAATGTGTGTGCGTGTGTGTGTGTCATAGCCAAAATTGATATCAGATATGGCCTGGGCATTAGAAAAGACCTTATATTATAGGATGGCACTCAATCTCGGTTCACAAAACTTCTATAGTAAAAAGTACTGATAATTAGACAATAAATAAATTAAGCATTTATTTGAAGCCATTTCTAATGCTCATATAGAATTAACTATCCTACACTGAGGAAACCATCAAACTATGTAAATTTAGTTAACTTATAGAGATTGTTGCAGAATATCTACTGCTGATAATAAAATCTAAATAATTGAAAGTTGAAAAATGAAATAAGAATAAAAGTTTCCTCTTTTCAATGCCGTTCAATAATACTTGACATGCTGCTATATACCAAGAAATCAATAAAAGGCACCACAAGTCCGATTATGGAAATTTAATAAATTATTACCACACTATAAAAAGATTTACAAAATATTTAATAAAAGAAGAAATTTTATGTCAATTGTAGATATTTTATATTGATTTTGTATAAATCCAGAAATTTTATAATTCATTTAATAAAATCGAAATAAATTAATAAAATTGATCTTTAAATTAATTTTCATTAAAATTTTACATAAACAAAATTATTCTTACTTTAAAAAGCATTTTAATAATTACAGGATGCAATTTAATGTCCTAAAATTCCCCTAGCAGGTGAGCAATATAATGTCCATTTAGAACCCGTTTAATGTTCCTTGTTGTATTACAAATGAATGACATTATTCCTAACTGATAGACCAACGCACCAAATGTTTTGCGAATCGTTCCAACACAACATCACTAGAATTGTTGAATTTTAATTATAGAAATGTCACCTTATAACACGTTTAAACTTCAATTATATCCTTATTCCTCTGAAAATTGATTTCTGAATTTTCTAGAGACAAAGATATGTATTATCAAAATAAAAAGAAGAATTTCCCCACATTCCATGTTTTATTGACGACATATGAGTTAATATTTATGGATGAAGGGTTTTTAAGTCACATAAACTGGGAAATTCTAATAGTAGATGAAGCTCATCGATTGAAAAATAACGAAACTAAGGTAAATTTGTAGCATTTATCGAATTTATATGTTCATATCTTCTATTAAACACATAAATTGTAAAATAATAGCATTGTGCAACAAAGAAGCATCAAATAAAATTCCAAACTCCCTTTTCCAGTTGGTGTTCCTTAATGCCACTTTATATTGATTGAATATTTTTTAAACATTTATTTTACTTTTAAATTATAAGGAATTCTATATAATAAGCCCGTTCTTGTTTTTTCTGTCAAGGAAACGGACATCTAATTTTCAATTGGTAGAATTTTTTTATACCTTCTCGTGCAGTTTAATGCCTCCCTGCATCACTTTATCCCTCCTTGTATCACTTTATCCCTCCTTGTATCACTTTATCCCTCCTTGCATCACTTTATCCCTCCTTGCATCACTTTATCCCTCCTTGTATCACTTTATCCCTCCTTGCAACACTTTATCCCTCCTTGTATCACTTTATCCATCCTTGTATCACTTTATCCCTCCTTGCATCACTTTATCCCTCCTTGCATCACTTTATCCCTCCTTGTATCACTTTATCCCTCCTTGCATCACTTTATCCCTCCTTGTATCACTTTATCCCTCCTTGCATCACTTTATCCCTCCTTGCATCACTCTATCCCTCCTTGCATCACTTTATCCCTCCTTGCATCACTTTATCCCTCCTTGCATCACTTTATCCCTTCATTTTATCTTGTATATCTTAGACCCTTTTATCCATTCTCAAATCATTTGATGTCTTGTATCACTTTATGCTGATTATGAATTCATAAAAATAAAAAGATAAAAAAGAATGAAAATACATTAAAAACGATATTATAAATTACAAATGGCGATGCAATGGAGTGTTTTCATAAATTATTCTTAAATTGTCCACTATTTTATCAGCATTTACATTAATTCTTATACTTCTTTCCGCTGATAGGATTGATTGCAAATGAACAAAGTACTTTTAGATTAAGATTTTTATAAAATAACCTTGATTTTTTAGCCAGTAATTTGTCATTTAATTATCTTTTATTAGTCAGTCATTTGATATATTAATTCATTGAATATTTGAATAGAATCGATTTACATATTTCATTTACCTTCATTCCGACTATAGATCAATCGTTAGTTTTTGCTATTTTAATGAAGTCGATATAAATAATATTAAAATAATTAGTCGAAATGAATTTTTACTAAACATTTATCAATAAAGAAAAACAAAAACAGTACCTAGATTGTTGGCCAGCAGGTGCCAGGCAACCCTATATCTGGATACTATTAATCACTGGAATGCCTTCTTTGTGGATGTTGACATATGACATCCTTTTTACTGACCTCGGCTATGTGAACTATCCTTTATGATGTCCGTAGGTTTTCCTGGAGCCTTTGATGACACACAAACTCAATCAATTTTGGTTTGGTGTCTTTATATCCTTCATATTTCATCTGGAGGTTTATTAGAACGGAATTTTTGCTTTTGCCCCATGTTCCGAGGGAGCACACCACAAATGTTTAATGCCTGTCTCTTCTTGCATCTCATTGGCTAGTTGACGGTATTTATCACAATTCCCGTTTTTTGTGGCTTCTATTGTTTCTTTGTCATCGAAGGGATATTTGATATTTACGATGGTAATTTTGTCCTTCGGTCTAATGAATATATCTGGTTTGAGATTCTCTTTTGATTTCGCTGGTCTTGTTTCAGTCTCAAAGTGGAGTTCTTTCAATTTTAGGAGTTCAATGGTTTCCGAACTTCGTTTTGCCTGGAGGTTCTTAATCGGTTTCATCACATGATTCTTTTAAGAAGCAGCATTTCTTAGATCCTATTTTTCCTTCTTGGTTAGATTGTTATCAATGTTATTGGAAATTACCTTAATAATAAAACACCATTCTGGATCCTTGAGGTTAGAACGCATTCCATATGTTCTGAGTTTGGTAACCTGAAAACATGACCTTGGAAGTTACATTCCGTAGGATTCGTGATAGATCCTTTATAGCTGGTGTGTATAATATTTTATTAGTCAGTCAATTGATATATTAATTTATTGATAATTTTAATAGAATCGATTTACATATTTCATTTATTTTCATTTCGACTATAGATCAATTGTTAGTTTTTGCTATTTTAACACAGTCAATGTATATAACATTAAAATAAATAGTCATAATGATTTTTTCTGATATACTTGCTAAATTGTAAGGAATAATTACCACATTTCTATTGCATAGCTGTTCAAAAGTCTGAAGAAATATAACATAAACTATCGAATGTTAATGAGTGGAACTCCACTTCAAAACAATTTAGAAGAATTATTTAATTTGTTGAATTTCATGGAACCTAATTCATTTGGGTATGGAAATATGTTAATGAAAATCAATTTAATAATTGGGTAACATTACAGGGATATTTCAGGATTTCTGTCACAATTTAACGACATATCTAAAGAAGAACAGGTCATAAAATTACAGGAAATGCTTAAAAAGCGTTTTCTACGTCGATTGAAATCTGACGTTTTCATTGATTTTCCAACAAAAGAAGAACAAATCATTCGTGTAGAATTGACCCCTCTTCAAAAGTAGACTTTCGTAATTTCAAAATGGGAAAAAAACTTAGGAATAATTTAGGAAATTCTATAAGATAATTCTGACAAAAAATTATGAAGCACTCAGTGGGAAATTCAGCGGTGTAAAAATGTCGAATATTGTGATGCAATTAAGGAAATGTTGCAATCATCCGTATTTGTTGTCGTCTGAAATTGCCGAAGAAACTGAAGATGGTTCATATGATGTGCCGGCATTGATTGCAGCATCAGGAAAGACTGATATATTACAAAAAATGTTGAAAAAACTACAAGAATCCGGTCACAAAGTCCTGATATTTTCCGGTATGACGAAACTGTTAGATCTTCTTGAGTATCTACTGGAACACATGGAGTAAGTATAGCATGGTGAAGTTTTATATGGAACATTGACACTAAAATCAGTATTCAATATGAACGAATCGACGGTAGCGTTTCTTCGACATCACGCCAGAATGCGATAGACCGATTCAATGATCCAAATTCCGTTAGTATGGTATTTCTACTGTCAACTAAAGCCGGAGGTTTGGGAATCAACCTCAGCTCAGCTGATACAGTTTGATTGATAATACTTTCCTCGCAATTGTCTCTTTACACCGATTAATAGGTCTTCATTTACGATGCCGACTGGAATCCTCAAAACGACATACAGGCCTTATCAAGAGCTCATAGACTGGGACAGAAACGAAAAGTCATGATTTATAGATTTGTAACCCGGAATTCGATTGAGGAAAAAATTATGGAAACCTCAAAACGAAAATTGATGGTTACCAATCTTGTTGTGAAATCTTTTACGAAAATCGAATTTCATCAAATCATAAGCTTTGGAACAAAAGATTTATTCGATGAAAACAATGGTAATTTCTCGATGTTGTTTTCCTGTTTTAGAGGAAATGAAATTGGATTTAGAAAATAATGACCAGAAAATTATATATGATGATGCCGCAATCGATAAGTTGCTCGATAGAAACCGGTTTACTTCCGATAATCCAGAGACAAGTTTTTTGGATTCGTGTTTCAGTGGATTCAAAATGGCAGAATATCAGTTTGCTGTTGATAAGGCTGAAACAGAAGACTCGGCAGAAATAAAAAACGTTTGAAATTGGATAGTTTATAATATTAATACCTTGGCTTTAGAAAACTGATGAAAATTCAGTTACAGAAAATCCTGCTGATTATTGGGCCGCGCTTCTTGAGCCCCTTATTAAAAATATAAACGAAGAAGAAAGTGTTAAAGAAGAGTTTGGTAAAGGATTTAGACAAAAGAAAAAAGTAAATTATATTACACAAGATATACTGAAACATGATCACCATTCCAATAATTCAGCAAATGTAAGATTATTATTATAATTATTATTATTATTATTATTATTATTATTATTATTATTATTATTATTACTATTATTATTATTATTATTATTATTACTATTATTATTATTATTATTATTATTATTATTATTATTATTATTTTATTATTATTATTATTATTTATTATTATTATTTTTATTTTTAATTATTAATATTATTTTTAATTATTATTATTATTTTTAATTATTATTATTATTATCATTTATTATTATTATTATTTTTAATTATCATTATTATTTATTATTAATTATTATTATTATTATTATAATTTATTATTATTTAATATTATTATTATTTATTATTATTTTCATTATTATTATTAATTATTATTTTTTATTATTATTTATTAATAATAATTATTATTATTTATTATTATTATTAATTATTATTTATTATTAAATATTATTTTTATTATAATCATTATCATTATTTATTATTTTTATTATTATTATTATTATTATTATTATTATTTTTATTATTATTATTTATTATTTATTATTAAATATTATTTTTATTATAATCATTATCATTATTTATTATTTTTATTATTATTATCATTATTATTATTATTATTATCATTATTATTTTCATTATTTATTATTAATTATTATTTTTTATTAATTATTATTATTATTAATTATTATTTATTATTATTATCGTTATTATTATTATCGTTATTATCATTATTATTATTATTATCATTATTATCATTAATATTATTATTATTATTATTATTATTATTATTATTATTATTATTAATTATTATTATTATTTTTATTATTATTTTCATTATTTATTATTAATTATTATTTTTTATTAATTATTTTTTTATTATTATTTATTAATAATATTTATTATTATTATTATTATTATTAATTATTATTTTTATTATTATTATTATTTTTATTATCATTATTTATTATTAATAATAATTATTATTAATTATTATTATTTATTTTTATTATTATATTTTTAGTTTTAATGCTAGTTTATTATTTTTAATATTTTTGATTTCAGAATTTCACCATTTATATAATTTGATCCTTATTATTATATCATAAATAATTTCATAAATAATTATTAATGTATTATTTTAATTTTGTTATTCCTTTCTTTAATATTATTTTTATATTATATATTTTTTATTATTTTATTTTGTGATTTTTTTATTTTTCATTTTTTTCTTAGTTATATATTTTATAATTTTGCCTTTAATATTTTTATCATTACTAATGTCTTTATTATTTTTGTATTATTTTCTTTTATTTATAATATTATTTACTTATTATTCTATTTTATTATTTTTAATTTAATTTTAATATTTAATTATATAAAAATCTTTTTTTATTATTCCCCTGCTGATAAATATTGATAAATATTGATTATCACCATCTCGCCGTGACAGGGCGCCCATGACAAGGATCCTGATGATACTGATTATGACATATCGGAAGGAGAGAATCCCGATCATCCCTCATCTCCCGATCGTAATAGTGACGAGAGTTTCCTAACCAACGATCTAGAAAAGAAGGCGGAAAACGGGAGATTGCCTTCCAAATTCAATATCGATCGCGATTTCAAAGAGTTAGCTAGTTACGGCGTTTCTCCTGATTTGACCAATCAAATCAAATGTGAACTAGTCAATGAAAATACAATTTTGCATTTCAAACATTTCGCCCTCATCAATGGATTTATGCCGAAGGAGCGAATGGAAATCTATGAAGCGCTGATGAAGTAATTTATTTCACTAATCGATAATAATAACTGGACACGTTCTGATTTCCCCGTTATTAGCTTTGGACTGCCACCAAAACTCCTGAAAAAAGGGGATATCTGGTGGCCGAGTGCTCTGGAACATAAAACGGTCGATGAAATGGAGAAGTTCCTCTTTACTTTCATGAGCAATCTTGTCGAACATCACGAGTCGTTAACGCAGCAGTAATTAAGCGCTATTCGATTATTTTAGCCGATTTGTTTTGTGAATATTTTTCAGGCATGATCGGATCAGCGGAGTGATCAAAGATGAAATTGATTACGATTTCATAATTTCAAGGATCGCTATTAACGGATTAATCAATTACAAGGTTAGCCAATACGAAACCATCAATCGCACAATATTGGAAATCGTTACTTACAAGGTGAATTATCGTTTATATGTTTTAACCATTTTCATTTTTTACTAATGTTTGTGTTTTAAAAGTTAAATATATAATAATTATTATCATCAACGTTATTGATTTTATATTAAATCAATATATAATCGTTAGAAATATTTCTATCATTCGCATATTATATTAATAATGATGGACAATAATCAGTAATAATTAGTAAGGATGTTGGAATCACTAAGGAATGGCTTTATTCCAAATATTAAATGCTATGATAATGCTGATGAGCAAGATACATTTATCCAAGGAATGGCGGAAACTTAATGTTGATGGGACCAAAACTGCAAAAAATTACTATTTATTTCCAAAGAATTTTTTTATCGAATAGCACCACGCTTTCAAGGATTAATGGCTGATTTTATATTAGATTTGATCGATTTATTCATTAATTAAATATTTCCAATATTATAACATTTAGATTTGGGATATTCGAACGATTTCAATTGAAGATTTGGAGAACTTATTCACTGATTTAGGACATTTCGAAATCGACTTCAATATATATGATGGCGGGTTTTCGGAAATCCACAGCGATTGGGTTGATTATTATGAAAAGTATAGTCGAGCAACTCTAAAAAATCCCACTTTACACTGGAATAAGATCCATGATTATTATTTGCTATCGTCTATTGCTAGTCATGGTTATGATAAATATATTGATCAGATCTTCATTGATCCGCAATATCAAATTCTATTCATTCCTCTGCGAATAGCCAATTTAGATTTAGTTAAGGGTGAGCTCAAATTTCGGATTAGATTTGGAATTTATTTATTTTTAAATTAAGACAACGCCGATATCAGAAAATGTTTTCGTAATAGGCAAAGATTACTTGAGAACGCGTTGCTTATTGAAGCGCAAATCATGAAAGTGGGAGCTGCATGTGACGGATATTCAGTTGATTCATTTTCCGTTGAAAGGTTGAAATATTATCACGATCTATTCTTCAATCAAGGCAATACTATCCACATCAATCCGTCCCTGGTTAATACTAAGCCTAAATTAACGGGTAGTTTTATTATTGCAATCGGAGAATCCTTATATATTGACTTCAATTAAGCTATTGCCCAGTTGGAAATGATTATCAACGACGTCGAAACAAATCTAGAATCTTTCAAACCTATTTCTATCCAGCATTTAGATTCCGGAGCAAATGGAAATGCTTGATACAATTCTGAATCCTGTAGATATTTGTTTAGTAAATATCTACTCGACTTGCATTTTTCGTCATTGTTGTTTTCTCTGTGATCACGTTTTAATTTCAAAATATTTCTTGGTGGTTTACAAAGCATAACTTTGAGATTTCCCAACAATGTCAATTTTGTCTGTTTTGAGATCGTTGAATTTGATGAATGAGAATCAAAATCTGGAATGCAATATAAATGTGTAGTAACAATTGGAATGTGTAAAAATCAAATAGTAACTCCAGAACAATTGAGCTACTCGTAATTCCGGTCCATTGGACTGCGAGGAAAGCGCAAAATTTGGAATGCCTAATATCTTTTGATACTTGTAAAACATAAATAATGCCTATCATATAATAAAAAATACATTAAATGCCATCCATTAAAAATAAATATTTATAGATTTGATTTAAAATAATCAATTATTTTTATAATAGAATATATCGAAGTTTATTATATAAATATTATATATGAATTGTGGTATACGAATTTCCTTCGAGTGGAGGTAAACTAATGTTTGCAAGTTGTCTAATAATGTATGATATTTAATGTTAATATGAGAGCAATGCTGTTTAATAGTTGTATTAATATTTATGAAATGGGGTTACTTACATTGATTTTCTTGAGATCTGTAATTTAATCTTATTCAGTAAATTTTCATAGTTATCTAGAGAACTGCTGAATTACATGGTTACCATTATTGACTGGTGAAGGCGAATTAGTTAGGTTCGGGTAGGAATATATCCAACACTGACTCCAAATTTATTAATTATTCGTCGAGAAAAATAAATAGAAAAATATTGAAATAAATAAAAGCTATTAAAATACCCGAAAAAAAGGTTTAAAATTCACTGATTAGTCGCACCCAAGCACGAAATTAGTATAAAAACCACAGCCATTTAAATTTTAAAACAATTTTTATTTTGAATTTTTAACATTGCAATATTGTAAGTGGTTTTAATGTTATATTTATACATTTTTGTTATGTTTAAATCTTTAAAGTTTTAATTTATTTTTATGGATGGGCGCGATACTTTTAGTATCGTGACAGGTCCCCCTTTAAATATTTATATAATAATAATCTGTTGGACAAGTGTTGAATTGATATTCAATTCCCGCAGTTAAGTTTGCGGGACGTTGACGTGTCAATTTATCATTCTCCACTTCTGGGTGTCTGTGGGGACTGGTTAGCTTTGCATTGATCACGAAAGTAGGACTCGGCTGTGTGGGGTTTATGGTTTCAACAACCTTGACCCCAGATGTAAATATTCATGCGCCCCCAATGGTTACCCGTCGCTAAGCAACGTTGGTGATGCAACCATTGGTTTTGAGGTCGCCAAAGGTGATCGCCATATATTAACTACTCTGGCCCGACCTCAAACTGGGTTCAACTCACTGTCGTTTGAAGACCTGCGTGCGCTTTATTCATTCCGGTCCCAACTTTCTCATACTTGTTCTCATTCATTCCATAGTAAATATTTTGACAAGAATTTATTTAATAACAATTAGTCATAGGTTTCATTCATGGCATAAAGCCGCTCGACGCTTTGCGCGTTCGTTTCTTCCAGGACGATGTTTGTTCGAATTAGTAGTGGGTTTCGTAGTAGGCGCCGTGTCCCTATAGGGTAGCTGGGCTGGAGCAAAGACGAGGGGGTACGTCACCGCCGCACCTTCTTGACAAGCGGCTACGGCCACCTCTAGACCTTTTATCTGTATTTTTAAGTTCTGGTTCAATTGCTTCTCTTCGGTCCAACCCTTCTGGGCTGCGGTCATTTTTTGGTAGATAGTTTTTACCTTCTTCGGCTCCACCCAGGTAGCTTTAGTTCGCTGTATTTCTCTGGTTAACTGTAAAATTTGTTCATGCAGCTGCTTGTTTGTCCGATGCGCGTTGTCCAGTTCGTGTTGTAGGATTTGGATTGACTTCATGTCTACAAAAAACACGGTTATTAGTTAGCACATGTCCACATCAATTTATTCAACATAATCTTAAGATTGAGGAGTTTCAAGGATGCATCCTTTAAAAAATAATTTTATCGAGAAGAAAAATAAGTTTAAAGCTACAACTAAGTTATTTTATTTTTAGATCACTAATTACAATGAGGTTCGCGATCATGTTTATAGTCGCCTCATCTTGGGGTCATGCGACGTACGAGTGCTCACGGTGTTCATGGCTTCGTTCTCTCTCTCTCTGATCTCATATGTCGGGGAAGAATTCTTCGCGGGACCACCATGTCGATGACTGTGAACCTCGCGTTCAACCTACTATCGTCGAGGTTGAATGACGTACTATACGGAGGAGCGTATCCGTCCGTACTGGGAATCCTTCCAGCGGCTATGTCGTCATTGACGTTGGCTAAGTAACATCTGACTCTCTCCACCTGAATATTGGTTTGTCGCTGATGTTCCTCGAGACGGGCGAGGAGGAACTCAGCTTGACCCCGGATATCTCGTGCCAGGTTACGTCTTGGCTCCCGTTTTATGGCAATAAACGGAAGCTCGATCTCCTCTGATTGTCGTTGGGCTCCGAATCTCGACTCTTGGACCAGGGAGACGGTGAATCCCGCATTCCACATGGGCTGGCGACATCGATTTGCCGCGTGGGCGGGGAAGCGCACTGTGATTCGGGATTCATCGATCCACGAATCGTCTAAACGAAAATTTTTTTTTATATTTACTCAATGCACTTCGTCATCTATTTTCAGGTAACTACTTAGACGTGTGTCGGAAAATGATGTTGTGTACTTCGTTGGCCGGCTTTCCTAAATTAATTTGCTTAACCTTCTCTGAAATGATCAGTTCACTGTTTGACTATGTGTGGCTTGATTTCGTTTCCTAACCGCCCCTTTCATTTTTAACCGTCATTTTAGTAAGGCATGTTGGTTTTTAGACACCGAATCAGAAACGAATACCTCTTCAGACGTATAGTCACCCCATTATATTGGTTGTTTCATAAGTGTGGTTCTATAAGGGGTTATTCTTTAATGACGTTGTTCAGCGGAAGCATGCCACAGTGGTGATTTCAACCTACCCGACCCAGCCGCGATGAAGACGGAATCCGAGATCAATAATTCTATTAGCAAGGAATATGACTTGGCATCATTCACTTTCCCTTAAGTTATACTACACTTATGAATAGTGAAATTAATTTAACTTAGTTAACTTTATCCGACTGTACCACTAGAGTATTTCTGCAGAATAATTCATTCTTTTCTCCTTATTTCATTAATTTAACAAAGAGGTTATTTAGTTAAATTCACAATCTACCTTAACAGATGGTTTTAATGCTATCGATTTATTCGTTTCTCTCCTTCGTGTCAATGAAATGACGTTTTATTCGAATTGTCAAAGTCAAGGTACTAGTTAATTAGTAGTATCAAAATAATAATGTTATTTAAATTACCAAAAATGAAGTATTAATTGATAAATAATATAAATTAACAATTTTCAGGTTGTCGATATCAGTGTACTAACTAATACGTAATATTAAAATGAAATTTTTGTTTAAATCATGTATTGGGTAACCCAAAATAATAATTCTATTTAAATTATCCAAATGAATTTATTCTATAATATTAGAATGACAATGATATCTAATTTATTAAAATTAAAATTATTATCTGATAGGTAATATTAAAGGGATGATTTGATTTACATTAATACATTTGTTAGAGTACTAACTGATAGATAACCTGAAATTGGATCCTTCGGGACATGGGAATACGTCATTAACAAAGGAATGTTTCATTATTTCGAAAGTTTAGAGTTCGACATACAAGCTAACCATCTCCATTTTTGTTTTAATCATTTTGATACTCGGACTATTTCTCCATCACAAACGGGTCAAAGCAAGGTCGGTATTCCTTGTTCAATTTTATGGTTGCCTCATGTGATAGTCTTGGTGGGTTACAGGGTTTCGAATCTTGCTTATCTTCTTAGCGACCCTAGTAACGCCATACAACATGATACTTATCCACTTGGCACCCGTTGCTAAGCAACGTTGGAAATGTGTTCAAGTGGTGGATTGTCCGCAAAAATTGAATACCATTGGCTAGTACTATAGTTGCTCGGACAAACCTCGGGTTCACGAGCTGTCGATAGGAGACCTATGCTCGCTTTTCTCTGTCCCTCGTAAATAGTTATTCATGATCAGTGCTTATAGAAAACTGAGACGTAATGGGGTATTTGCGACCGTTCTGGTATGTAATTTCAAAAGAAAACGACTCAACTAAGGCTAAAACTACTCTATTTAAATCAATCACATGCGGAATATCTACTGTTTAACATTTTTAAGTTGGATTGCTCGACGTCGGGCACGCTCCTTACGTCCCGGTCGACGATTGCTGGTGGTGATGGGTTGCCCTACTGGTTTGGTAGTTGTCTGCGGCATTTGAACTGGGGCGAAGATGAGCGGGTAAGTGACCGCCTCACCTTCTCTGCATACCGCTAAAGCGACTTCGAGTCCCCGAACCTGCGTACGCAGACTTCGATTGAGCTGGCGTTCTTCGGCCCAGCCTTTTTGAGCTGCGGTAAGCCGTTGGTACAGGATCTTTGTTCGTTTGGGGTCTAAGCAAGTCGCTTTGACCTGCTGTATCTCTCGCGTTAATTGTAGTATTTGACTAAGTAACTCGGCATTCGCCTGCCTCGCGCGATCTAATTCCGTCTGCAGGATCCGTAGAGAGGACATTACTGAAATCAAATGGGTTATTACACGCCGATGTATAATCGAGCTAAATGTTTAAATTTATCCAAACAAATCAACAGTTCATTTTCTATTAAATAAGAGAACACACACAGTTCTAATTATAATTGCTATCTAATCACTACATCAATGTCTGTTAGTCATTCGTCCGGACAATACCGTTCTAAACTCTTCTTGAGAGCTTCTATCGTGTACGGTCGCCTAGTGTCTCGAATCGGACGAGGTGGATGGGCGACGGCGATCCGCCCGGCAAGGATGTCATCCAGCACGTTTGCAAGGTACATCCTTGCCTTGACTACTTGTAAGTCCACCTGCTCCTGCACCCGCTCCCACTGGGTGAGGAGGTCCTGCGCATTAGCGAATATTTCGGCAGCTGGGTACTGCTGTCGACTTAATTCCTCTGGGTCGTTATCAGGTGTCCTCCGAATGGCAGGGTATGGCCATTGCCGACGAATTTTCCCAATCGCCCCTGTTCTCCTGGGCGACTCCTTCCTAGATGGCGTGTTAACTGAACTGGAATCTGTCCTATCTAGAGGCATGTTTGGCTGAAAGCAATGTAGTATGATCAATTACTGACTTATGATACTATAACAATAAAACGGATTATCTAACTAGGGTGTGTGATTTATTCTCTGGTTCTTTATTGACTAGGGGATGGCTGTTGGGCTTACCTATTTGTTTGATATTATGTCGTGGAGATGAGTAGGAACTGGCGTTCGGTCACTTATTGTCATTTGTCGATGCTGGACGGAACTTATCGTTGGATTTTATACTAGGCTTGGCGTCGATGTTAGGGTTAAGAGTTACGGAGGGGTTTCTACTCTCTTGATAAGCCTTTGCGCCTGCTAAGTATCTGTTGTGATCGACCTGTTCTATTTAAATGAGTTTGGCCATGCATCTTTCATAATTAACAAAAATGTTTCGATGTGTACGTTATACTAATGGTTGCGCTAATAATAAATGTGATAGTGACTAAAACTTATCAATGGCTAATGGATCAAATAGGTGATTTTAATTGAAAATATTAATGGGCTGACAGATTAAATAATGTGAGGTTAATTAAAAGTATCAACAGGTTAGCAAATTAAGTATAAAATGTGATATTCATAAAAAATTTATATCAACGGCTAATAGATTAAATATTGATTGAAAATACCACACTTATGTCATGAATTTTAATTATTAAGGCATGACGAACTGCGTTCGTTTATTAAATTACAAATTATTCTAATTCGTAAACAAAGTCCGATTCGTGCCGTCCGATCACATTAGAATTCCGTTACTGCACCCTCGTCCCGACGTCTAGTAGGTCTACGGCCATTTAATTACACGATAATCTATTCAAATTTAGTCATGCTATTTTAAAATTTTGATTATCAAGCTGGATCGGATTAACTGAGGTAAGTTGTCGTTCTAGTTGATTCCTCTACTGTTCTTTTAGATTTTAGCGTCACACACGCGTCCCTACTATGGATCTCCTCTCGCATCATTTATGTATTATCGGTTGGAAATTACCTGAGCCCTCAGTAACATTGGTCGACAGATTTTTCAATCGCATGAATCATTAATCAGAAGTCGTGTCTCTTCATTTGGGTATTGATGGACCTCAAATATCGCACATTCCCCAGCTTATGCAGTCAGAAATACCGTCTCTAATTTCTGATTGTGGATACTTGACCTACTGGCCTATGGATTACCTACTGTCGATTTATGATCTCAATTCAGCTGATTTATTTATGTTGGATTTTTAATTGCTATATTAAAGGTTCATTTGATTTTTGTTTTCTTTTGCGTTCGTAAGTCATTAAGGCCTTTATGGTCATCGACATTTTATTTTGTTAATCTCCTGAATTAGATCGATGGTTCGAAAGATGTTTACTCGGGTATTATCAAAGGTGCCATTAAAATAAACTAAGCTGACATTACAGGAATTTAAAATCGATTACGGTTAATACGGAATTCATTTAGTTCTGGCTATTAAGTTCACATGGTTTTATCACGTTCTTTATTCCTATTAAAAAAAAAATCTGTTCCGATTCGTCCTCTCAGCAAACTCATTTGTCTACATTGGACTATAACCCTAAATTGTTACTAATAATTATTATTTGCTAAGGTAGCTTTCTCGTAGATTTCACCTAATGAGTTGTTTTACCCTTAGTTTAAAGATTTACTGGCATTTTGGTGTTTCTTGCCTCCACGTGCATTTAAAAATGAGTTCGATTTCCTATTACTATCCCCAAGGTTACTAAATCTCTTCGAACCATCAACCTTTGTCAGGAGTTTAAATTAATCATCCAAATCATTCTACAAATTAGTTCACGGGTTTAATTCTATCAGTGATTTTTAGTTATGATAATACACGTTTCATATTTAATTTTATCTCGTTTACTTTACTCAAGGAACTGTAAGTCACCTAAATTTCCGTTAGTCATTTTATTAAAATCTACTTTAATCAATGGAATATTTATTTTTATTGAAGACAAAAATCTGTTAACTCGATGCGAATTAAGGGATGCACTAAATTATTTATGATACTTATGTTTAAATTTTGATGAACTAATCTACTACCAGTTAAAGCATTTATCACATTAATTGAATTTATACCAACGATTTCAGTTACTTTATCCCCGTACCCTTTCCCTTTAATAGATCTTAAGCGCAATTGTGTTTATATTATATTTATTGAGTGCCCACTGGACTACTCGGTGTGGTAATTTTAAGCCGTTTGTAAGATAATTTTAGGTCGATTTTACAGAATTGAGAAACGAGGAAGCAGCCAGAGACTTCTTCCTTATTTCTCGCTTCAGCTATAGGGATAGATATTTACGATCCGACCGCTGCGTTGCGCACGCTGAGTCTTCACGGGTGCATATCATTGGCGATCTTCCACGCACTTACATGCATCTGCACTATGTTGATTTTACTAACTTGCGTGATGTGTCGGCTGTGGGCCGGAAAAATTTCGACAGTTAAAATTTATAATTTATAAACATATGAATTAAATATACATATTAATAAAATGTATTAATCATAAAACAAGAAGATTTACCCATAGTCCATTCCATAAACCATCAAACATAAAATAAGGCATAAAATAGCATAAATACCTCTCTCCCCACACCGACGCCGAGCAGAGCTCCATTGAGATGCAAGGTCGTGATGTGGAAAGAGGGTTCCAACATAAATGATTCTCACCTAAAAATTTCGAAGTATGTAAAATAGCTCAAAATAATTGCAAAATAATTGAAGATTTTCCAAATAGTTTTTAAAGAATTAACACTTTTCGAAATGGTTCTCTTTGAAAAATGGTGTGTTTTAATGTGAAAATGGATCAGTATTTATACCTAATTGTGTGACGTGTAAAATTTGATGCAGTAAAACAAAATTCGACCTTGTTCTTTTCTAGCAAATTCTATTTTTTAGTTTTGATATTTTTTGATTTATTTTTATAATTTCTTATTTCGAATTTTTATTGAATTATTACTAATTCAAAATTTTCGATTTAAATTTCATTTTAATGAACTTTAATTGATTTTCTCAATTTCGTCGAATTTGTCGTGTTTTCTTGTTGTATCTGTGTAGGTATCGTGCGGATCTTGGTGCATTTTGTTATTATTTTATTTTTATTTTTATGTTTATTATTTTATATTTAATTCTTTTATTTCTCAGATTTTATCGGGTTTACTTGGTGTTTTTCAGGTTTATTTTAAATTGCGTGTTGTATCTGCGTGTGTGTTTCTGATCCATTTAAACATTTTCCAAGGCCGTTTACGTTCTGGCCCAACAGTCTTGTGGGGTTTATGGTTTTGATAACCTCGACCCCAGATGTAAACGTTCACTGCGCCCAGTGGTTACCCGTTGCTAGGCAACGTTGGTAATGTAACCATTGGTTGTGAGATCGCCAAAGGTGAGCGCCACAAAGGAACTACTCTGGCCCGACTTCAAGCTGTGTCCAACACACTACCGTTAGAAGGTCTGCGTGTGCTTAATTCATTCTGGTCCCATAATTATCTGTTTGATGTTACTCAATCCATAATTCGATTACTTGACTCTCGTTATTTATTCTCGTTTGTACTAACGTTGTACTGTTTTCGATCAACCATCGGAGCAAAAGAAAACAATCAAACAAAAAGAAAGAAACATGTATTCAACGATACTAATTACACTCTAGATGGGGTGTCGAGCGGCTCAACGCTTGGCTCGCTCCTTTCTTCCTGGTCGATGGATGCTGGGCTTTGGGGTAGTTGTTGGAGTAGCTACCGTATCTCTATAAGCTAGTTGGGCAGGGGCGAAGACGAGGGGGTACGTCACCGCTGCGCCTTCTTGACAGGCTGACACTGCCACTTCCAGACCCCTTATCTGTGTTCTCAGGTTCTGATTGAGTTGTTTCTCCTCTGACTAGCCCTTCTGTGCCGCTGTTATCTTTTTTTACCTTCTTCGGCTCTACCCAAGTAGCTTTGATTTGTTGCACCTCTTTTGTCAACTGCAGGATTTGTTCATAAAAACTTTTTTTGATCTTACGCGTATGGTCCAATTCTTGTTGCAGGATTTTAATTGGCTCCATATCTACAAAAGAGCGTTATTAAATCATATTATTTCACCTCAGTTTTATTTAATCATAATCATTAATTATAGAATCCTATAGTCGTCATCATTGAAAGTTTTAGTCAAACAAGAAACTCATAATTAACTAAGATGTTTTATTATTGACAATTAATCGTAACGTGAATCACGACGACGTTCATAGTCATAATTTTTGGGGCCGTTTGAGCGTAAGGGTGCTCGCGGTGTTCCTCGGCCTGCTCCTTCTCCATTCTCATACTACGGGGACGGATCCTCCACGGGACCACTACATTGATGGCCGTGGATCTAGAGTTTAGTCTCTCATCGTCGAGGTTGAACGATGTGTTGTACGGAGGAGCATATCCGTCCGTACTGGCGATTCTACCTGCCGCGATGTCGTCGTTGACATTAGCTAAATAGCGCCTAGCTTGATCCACCTGAATGTTGGTCTGCCACTGATGTTCCTCAAGACGAGCGAGGAGGAACTCAGCCTGACTCCGGATTTCTCTCGCCGGATTGCGGCCTGGCTCCCGTTTTATAGCAACAAACGGAAGCTCGACCTCCTCAGATTGTTGCAGGGTACCGAATCTGGATTCTTTGACCTGGGATACGGTAAATCCCGCATCCCACATGGCTTGACGGCAACGATTTGCCGCATGTGCGGGGAAGCGCACCCTGATCCGGGATGCATCGATCCACGAATCATCTAAACGAAGAATGATTTTAATGATTAATCGAGCTATTTTCCGTATTATACCGAAACTATTTTAGTCATTGATTTTAGACGTAAATTCCCCTAGGACGTATGCTGGTAGTATTGGATTCAAAGCTTAAAGAGTAGGACTCGGGGATGGGATACAGGTTAAGCATTTCGACTTTTCTGGGACACTGACCGAGCGAATGTCGTTATAATAATTATTCTTGTCACCTGATGGCCATGAGAGGATGATTCGAGATTTTTGTCGATTTTAGTGACGATTAAATAACCTAAAGTTATTCAATTTAAAATAATCGATTTTCAAATCCCTTTAACCTACCCTATGTAGATAAACCTGGTTATCTATTTACCTGATCTACCCTGATGGTTTATTCAACTATGCCAATGTACTAGCTTCACAATTCGAGATACTACCTGACGCCAAACGAAGAAGTAAAGGAACAAAACATCCTTATCTTTTTACTCGGTTGCCTAATATTAACAAATCGTTTATTTAATTTATCATCTTAGGAAAATTTAACATTTTGTCTATTGGTGAGAGTTGATTTTTCATACAACGGATTCTCGTTTTAATATCTATCCTCACTCTACTTCTAGACAGGGATTTATAAAATAATTCATTTTATTATTAGGGTTAATCGTACTGGTAAGCCGGTTCTGGATTTAAGTATTAATGTTTACCTTGCCCACGAGTAGACATTTATTTGAGTATTACCATTAACTGTACCCGTAAACAGGAACTTGACCCAAATATCGGGATACCTCGTGCGCCTGGATCGAGGTTCTCTTAGTACATTCGACTTACGTATTAGAATTTATTATACCGGGATATAAGTATCTTATTCCATTATGACTACTTGTACTATAAATAGGTACTTGGTTTGAGCATATAAGCTATTCAACATAAATATAGATGTGTTATTCCACTAGAATCGATTACATTCTAAATCAATACGCAATTTAAAATATCATAAATTGCTATGTATGGATTTAGATAGTTGATTCGACTAGAATTAATTACATCCTAAGTAGGTGTTTAATTTAAATATTAAAAGTTACCATACCGATAACCAAGATCTTGGAGGTAAACCTCTTATTAGCTGGACTATCTTAATTATACGGTCAGATCGGATTGTTCCTTGAGGTTAATGTTGAGTGTACAAGTCAGATCATCTCTCGAATCATCATCTCAGTTCTAGTCCATCAGGGTGAGGCTGACATTTCAAATTTGAAGAATTGGGAGAATTAGAATAATAAAGAGTCTGATCGGCCTCACTATCGTCCATAAGAATATTTTATCAGGGCTCGACGTCTCTTCATGTTAAGTAAAACCTGGGAGATTTAACTCCTAGGTAGTTCTTCACTATGATTGACAGGAACAAAGAGAAAAACGCATTTTCAGGCGAATAAATTTTATTTTAGGATAAACGAGAAGGATTTAAATGTTCTGATTTGAGGTGCTCGTCTTGACCTGGAATTCGCCTATTACCTCGTGCCTAAGCCTCAAGTATCTCGTTAGTTTAAGGACAAATTAAAAATGAATCTCACTCCTTCGATTATTGGGTCTTGGTTCCATCGAGATTTCGTCCTCCCGAAGCCTAATTGGAGAGTCGTCATTGGAGCGTTTGGTATATTGATCCATGTTTATAGTGATGATAAATGAGGAAGTCGATTCATTCCAGGAATTTATATGGGTTGGTGTGTATATTTTGGTTAGCAAATCTTTGGGTTGACTTATCGGCGCAGAGATTTTTCATCAGCTAATGTATGACTATTGGGTGTGTGCCGTTACATTGATTGATTTATGGTTCTACTGAAAGGTCACAACGACTGTCGCTGGGTGGAAAATGATTTTTTCTCGAATATGTGTGCGCGTTTGAAGTCAAAATTTTCTAGGATATGCATACGACTGTCGAAGGTCGAATGCGGATGCATTTTATTTTTAGTTACACGGGACGATTTTCCAATTTATTTGATTTATATGTATCGATCCACTCGCGGGAAAATGTCGAGTTGGATATGTATAAAGCAGATATTTATTCTACCGATCGACATCATTTTGTTTATTCTAAATTCGTCTAACCATTATTGGTTCATTCGTCGTTTGACCATTTGGATCATTCCCGTCGAGTTATTTCAAAGGTAGGTGATCGTTATTAATCTAATTTGATGAACCATTAATTTTTGGTCCTTTAGGTTTTCGATCTACCGATGCAAAAGGGTTTGGTGGAAGATTCTTTATGGTAGCATCTCAATTATTTGTGATATTTTTGATAAACTCCTGCTGGTGAATTTTATTAAATAAATTCTTGGCACCTTTTGTTTGTTGTTATTTATCGGGGATTGGAGTTATCTATTGGAGTAATTTGATGGAGTAGTTTATTTGTTTTTGGTCGAGAAGTTTGTACCCTTACGTCACATGCCACTATAATTGTTGGTGAGTTTTTGGGTAAATCTTATTTCTCGCTACCTTTTCCGTCTAGCCATTTTATCTATTCAATGTTAGTAACTTGCAAGGTTATTTTATTATCCCGTTAGATGTTGATGGTATTTGTGGTTGTCGAGTCGCTCTTCGCATAAGCTCGAGTTTTTATCACTGTAAATATTCGAACCGCGTTGTAAGACTTATATGCTTATTGGATATTTAGGGTCCTGGTCGAGGTTTTACGTAGTTGGTTAAGATTTCGGAATTTACTTATCGAACTACTGTTTTAGCTGTGGAAGAGTACTATTGAAAGTTGTTATTTTTACATAGAAATCGAAACTTGAATTATTCTACATTCATCAAGGATCTTTATGTTTATAACTAATCGTATGAATTATTACGGTTCGAATTTTTTGTTTCGTTTAACGTCTTTATTTTTCAAATTTGTGGGTTTAATTCGAAATTCAATTTCATCTGAGAGTTTTATATTGTTTACAGTTATTCCACGGATTGATTTTAATTAAATTTCTTTAGGGCATAGTATTAGAAGGTTGTAGCAACGATTTTTATTCTCTAATTCCCCGTCACCTTCCCATTTAATTGATCCTAGGCGCGTTGTGTTTATATTACAAATTAATGAGTGCCCACTGGACTACTCGGTGTTTTAAATTTTAGCCGTGTGTGAATATAATTTAGGTCGAGTTTATGGGAATTGAGTGACGGCGAAACAGCCAAAAGACTATTTCCCCCTCACCCTTTTCCCATATACGGAATGATAATTTTACGATCCAGCTACTGCGTTCTCACGCCGTAGCCTTCACGGGCACGAACTATTGGCGATTATACATGCACTTACACAGTTCGATAGGATGTGATAAGTTGATATCTTGCATGATGTGTCGGCTGTGGGCCGGAAAAATTTCGACGCAAAAGATTCATTTTTATTTAAATACCTTTATTGCTGCATAGTACATCATAGTGTCATAACTTTCTTTTACAATACATCATAACTCTCTCCCAACGCCGACGCCCAAGCAGAGCTCGTTCGAGGTTGCAAGGACGCGACGTGGAGAGAGTTTTCGAACATTCTCTCACTCACATTCTAAAATTTTTGGCTTCCACTGGTTGAAACGATCTTTCAGATTAAACTGATTTTTAAAGTTAAAAACGATTCAAGTTTTTCAAAAAACTGATTAAAATTATCTGAAAATGAATCGGTATGTATACCTATTGTAAGACCCTAACCTCGCGTGTTAGATTTGATTTAGTAAAACAAAATTTGACCTTGTGATTTTCTAGTATTTTCTAATCTTAATTTTATTATTTTTGTAATTTAATTCGACAATTTTATTTTTAATTTTTTAATTGAATTGTTTCCAATACAAATTATTTAATTTTAGTTCCATTTTTATGGATTTTTCTATTATTTATTAAATTGTCAAATTTCGGTCAACTTTTTATGTTTTCGTGTTGTTTTTATGTTTATTTCGAGCGGATCTTGTTGCACTTTGTTATTATTTTAATTTATTTTTGTGTTTCTGGATTTTATATTTAATTGTTTTCTTTCTCATATTTTAGCACGGTTAGTTGGTGTTTTATGGGTCAGATTTTAAATCTGCATGTTGTATTTGCGTGTGTATTACCGATTCATTTAAACGGTTCTCAAGGCCGTTTGTGTTTTGGCCCAACAACTGTATTTCACCGCGGCGTTCATAAAATCACGGGAAGATCGCTTTGACTAAAGGTGGATTAACATTTATAAAAATGTTTAAGTAAGAGAATTGTTTTTTTCAAAAAATCCTGTCTAAAATTTATATTTGTTGGGCTAGTACAACGTTTTGTTTAAGTGGATTGGAAATAGCACGCAAACACAACATGCAAATTTTAAAATCGGACCCATAAACATCTAATAACTACCTTGAAATGTGAGAAAACACATAATTAAAAATATAAAATTAAAAAACATAAAAGTAAATTAAAATAACAACAAATGCACCAAGATCTACACGAATTGATATAAAAATAACACAATAACAAAAAGTTTGACTGAAAAACTGACAATTTACGGAAAAGAAAAGAGTTAGTGAATAAATTGAGTAAAAACAAAATAATTCTAGTCAGAAATAATTAAAATAAAAAGTTAATGAATAAATTGTCAAATAATATCGAGAAAATAATAAAAATTAGAATTAGATTAGACAAGTAATATCAAGGTCAAACTTTTTTTTATCGCATGAAAATTAACACGCAAGGTTAAGGTCACAGAATAGGTATAAATACCAATCCATTTTCACAGAATTAAAATTCATTCACTTAGTGAGCAAGCCACTTTTCTGTAGAAAATTTACTGTTAATTCGATGAGCAACTATCGGCAATAATTTCCACAATACGTATGTGTGAATGAATGCCGAGGATAGTATATGAATAATAATGTACTGATCTGAAAATATATGTTTTTAATGAAAGAGTCTTAAGTGTCGAAATTTTTCTGGCCCACAGCCACACAACATACAAGATATTAAAATGATACATAGCTAGTCACGCTGTGTAAGTGCGGTCTCTCCGCCTATAGCGTGTGCTCATGAGAGTTCCATCGTGCACAACGACGGCCTCGAACGTAAATTTATATTCGTTTATAGAGGCGGTGGGAAGATCGAGAACTAGTCTTTTGTCTGGCTCCCTTTCATCCATCTCCCGAAAAATCGACCAAAAATCAAATATACAAATCGACTAAACTGATTACACCGAGTAGTCCAGTGGACACTCGTAAAATCTAATATGAACACAAGTTCCTTAGGATCAAATTGAGAGGCTCGGGAGGTGGAAACTCGATATCGATGTGACAAAAAGTAACTAAATATATTAAATAGGACGAAAGTAACTAAATATATTAAATCTCACGAAAATAACTAAATATATTAAATCTGACGAAAAGCAACTAAATATATTAAATCTCACGAAAATAACTAAATATATTAAATCTGACGAAAAGCAACTAAATGTAATGAACAGTAGCTAGAATATAAGTAAAGTAACTAAATGTAATTAGATATAATTAAACATAATTAAGATAAGCATAACTAGATGTAAATAAATGTAAATAAATATAACTAAAAAATGGCTAAATGTAACTGAATGTGATTAAATGTAAACTAGATGTAATTAAAGGTGAATAAAGGTAACTAAAAATAACTAAAGGGAACTAAAAGTAACTAAATGCAACTAAATATAATATAATTAGATGTAATCAAAAGCAATTAAAATAAACGTAACTAGATGTAGCTAAACAAAACTGAATGTAACCAAGTGAAATTAAATGTAACTAGAATGCCCAAATTAATTCGTGAATAACGCCCAATGCTAAGACCAAAAGATTAAAGTTGACAAACGATATAGTTCCCCAGGTAGCAGTGGACAACCACCGTTAATTACGTACTACAGGTAGTCCCCGACTTACGACCGCTCGACTTACGACCATCCGCACTTACGACCAATTTTTTTTCAATTTTTTCATAGAAAATGATTAAAATAGTTTCGTAGTCTTCCCTATAATATGTATTTGGATATTCTGTTTCTGAAGACAACGCAATGGATTGCTCTCTAGTAATAAGTAAACATGATGACGACACGAAAATAACGCTAAGTTGAATAAAATGTTTTTGTTTAATTATATATATTTCTTATTATGTATTTTTGTTTTGTTACATATATAATATGTGTTATTAGTACACATTTAATATATATTTTTGGGTTATTATTTCCTTTTATAAATTTTAATAAAGTTTTCATTATATGAATTTTCGGTAGTTTCATTTCTCCTGATCCTAAAAGTTAGTAGTACAGTATCTAATATTTTTCTTTAGTTATTCATGATGAAACTCGACTTACGACTTAATCGACTTACGACCGATGACTAGGAACCTATCTCGGTCGTAAGTCGGGGACTACCTGTATAACATTATAACAAAGAATATATCTTGAAATAAATTTAGAAAATTATAATAATAAAACACAAATGACAAAGTAGACATGATATTCTCGCAAAAATAAAAAGCCACAAACTTAAATATAGTAATTTGAATTAGAACACTCGAGTAGAGTCGCGACAACATATTCATAGCGAACTTAAATTCGTAACACTAAAACCGGATATATATAATGAACGGCTAAGAATTACTCAGAGAAATCATCGAATAAAGTGACCCAATATCTTTGCACCAGAATTAGGATACATAACATAACAATAATGATCGAGATATGACCATAAAGAACTTCTAAATAAAATTAAATCAACACGAATATCCATTCCTGAAGGAAAATACCACGAAACATGAAAGGAACCACCGAAGGTTTGATTATAAAGGAGTGGATTAACCAATAACGACAACGCGTGTGTGATTTTCCCAGCGAACACTACCAAAGATAGCGAAAGCGTAAGAACTTGTTGATTCAATTGCGTTTGAGAACGGGTAGTGAACTTCTGTGCAACAGCAAAATCCAGTATTCGGAAATCAACTAAGGAGAGAACTCTGAGATAAGGAACCAACGAGCACGATTTTCGATTCTGTCAGAATAACACTGAGAACGACATAAAGAACCTAGAAACAAATAACCCGAAACTATTAATATCGGAGAAAATCTGAAATAAAGTCGTACCAATAATTTTTATGAGTGGCGAAGCGTGACACTCCATTGATATGGTGAGAAGAAAACCTCTTAATTGTGTACAAATTTCCCGAAAAGAATACCAATCCACTGAAATTTAATGTCATAAAAAGAAAAATAATGAACCATACATTAGTCCACTCACCATAAATCCGATTGCAAGAACAGCGACGCCTTCTGCAGAAAAATCCAATAGTTGTTTTTCTCCAGTCAACCGGAGAATTGATTAAACGAATAAAAATTAAATAGACAATAACTGGAAATAAATTCTGCCAACTTAATAAATAAGAATAAAAAATGGTAGCATACCGAATTAAGATAAATAATTAAACCTGAAATATCGAGGGAAAAATCGACCAATCAAGCGCGATGAACTGATAACTCTTCAGACATAAATACAGAGCTCTAATTTAATAATTAACATATAGTATCATGTCCAACTAACGGCAATTACATTCTGAAAATAGACGAGATACCAAGGAACGGATTGGAAACGGACGCCGAAACCGGTTATCACCTAATGATGTAGGCATGGAGAAGAACGCTATCGAACTACAGCGAGGTACTACATCTTTTGTGTAACAACAAGTTTTCCTATGTAATTACGATTTATTTTCACCCCAAATGACTGACGACGACGAATCATACTTTCATGACTACACCAAATTTAACAAATAAATTCTAAAGATGAAATTTTACAATTTAATAATAATTATATGGATTATTTAGACCGCAGAGATCCACACGGAGGATGGAGTGATGACTCCCGACTAACGTTGCAAGTGCCGATTAATTCTGCCGCACAATACAGACAAGCACTATGCGATCAAGGATATACCCTGGCCACTTATGAAGAATCCAGTTGGCCCCGACGACCAAACGATCGCGGAGACGAAATTGAGCTACCCAGTGTGGCAATCAAGCGAGAACCGGGTAGAAATCCGGCACGAGAGGCTCATCAACGAGAGGAATTCACTTTGATGAAAATGAAGAATCTGGAAAGAAAATATCACAGGAAGGCGAAGCTGGCCATGCAGCGATTAGCAAGTGTGAACCAAGACATCGCGAGCGGCCTGATTCCAAGTACCGACGGATTTGCTCCAGACTATGGGGTTTCGTTTGAACTGGACGACCCGAGATTGCTACATATGACCGCGCCAACAAAACTGATTCTGTCGGAGCAACTAATCCAACCAGTTCTTCTAAGTCGACTTGGACCAAGGCAACAAGGAGAGCATGCATACGCCAGTTGACACCCGCAATGGACAGTCGCCAATCGTTTTCGCCGAAACGTTCAATCCAAGGGTCGTGACGGACTTGGAAAATGATCAAATTTGTATTATACAATAAAAGTTAATGGTTAATCTTGGGCTGTTTGATTTGCTTTTACTAAACGGAAATAAACTCCACTGTAATAAAAAGTGTGAAATGAGTTCTAACCATTCTATTTAGGAAAGCACGACCTTATGATATAAAATATAAATATGGTAGGGAAGAGAATTATAGAAGCTCAAATCAACGATCACGAATTAATCTAAATAAATAAGTTATCATTAGAGGTGTAGCAAAAGATTTGTTGTAATTAATACTACTCGCAAATATACCTAAGACAGGGGTGGATGAAATTAATTATTGTGTCAAAACCAACAATGCTAATGCTAATTATTCAAATATTTTTCAATTCAGGAATGGAGTGGACAAGAGTCCTCAGTCGAGAGCTGAAAGATCTTCGAAAAGAAAACATGAATCAACATCGATAGCTCCTACAGCAAAGCCGAGAAATTCAGCAAATAAAAGCCACTTGGGCAGAACCGACAAAGATGAAAGAGATTGATCAAAGTCTCACCGCGGCCCAACAAGGCTGGAAGGACAAAAAGATGCTCAACCAAGCTCAACGGACTCAAATAAAAGGCTTGGAAGTCGCCCTGTCAGCGTGCCAGGAGGGAGTGCAGTGACATATCCCTTGGTCTTCGCCCCGGCACAGCTGGCCTATCGCGACCAGAATTCATCGAAGCATTCCAACCAGCGGTCCCACCCGCATGCCAGGCCGCTCAGGACTGAAAGATTACGAAGACTCGCCCAAGGCGAAAATAAATAAATGATTAATTCAAGTTTCAATGCCAAAACTCATTTGATGATAACACAATAAAATAATTTTGATATTTTGTTTATTGTTGATAATTAGTGTACACGAGTAAAATAATGAGGAAGTATTTAAAGGACCTAAAAGACAAGACGGGCAGAGGTCTTTTAACGGCAGCCCGCTGAACCCGACATAGGGCCGGACCTTAGCAGTTCTGACATCGGAACTCACCTTTGATGGTCCTGTGACCAATGGTTGCAGTTCCAACGTTGCCTGGCAACGGGTAACCATTGGCGGGCGTAAAATATTGTATGTGATAAAGTCAAGGTCACGAACACCACTAACCCCACATATTTATTGAGGGGATCGACTAATGATAGACGTAAAAGAAAAATGTAAAAGAATGGAGTTGTGATTTATACGAGTTAAATCAATTTTTGGGTATAATTAAATTTTTAAAAACTTCTTTTGAGTCAGTAGTAATAGGGAAAAGTCTGAAGTATTTATTTTTTCTCAGTCGGCAACGATAAATGCACATACTCACAAACTCCTTATACTGAAAACTGTAATAAATTTTTATTATTTGTTTTGATGCGACGATAGAAATTATAAGTGATTCTCCAGCCAAAGGCACTGGCCAAAGGGGAAATTAAATCGAAAGCAGGGATGAATATATAGACTCAAAAACAAACAATTAGCAAAAATCCTACACTAATGCCCCTAGGTGATGGCTTTCTGCCGATCGGTTGGTAAGTCCATTATAATCTGAACTAATTATAATAGACATAGATTTCGTGGTCGATTCATTACTACATCTTCGCAGAATGCCAATTACGATGAACATTCATGTGGTTAAAGTGGCATGATAATCCGGCATCGCCACAGCAGTTTTTTTGAGACACTGATATATTCGGTGTGCCTTTCACTTGTCAACCCGACCATTCTCCAATAATCTAAACGATTGACCATAAGATGCCCCACAGTCATTTTAACATAATTGTGCTGATTGACCGAATGTAGACTGATTGTGCGTGTATGTGTGTGCGTGCCTGTATGTTACACAACGGATCAATAAATTGAATCCATGTAAATTGAGTTCATTAAGAATTTATTTTTTAGAATTAGTAAATTAATTAAATAAACTTTTCCTAAAATTTTTAATTTTTATTCTCCTTACTTTTAGGAAAGTTCGATAAATAGTATAGGAAAGAATTTGTAATTGCCACTACAAACAAATCAATAGAATACTGCCGAATTTTAAGATTCCGAAAATTTCACAATTAAAACAAACCAATCCAATCGAAACCCACGTCCTGAAAGAAGAATCCTTACACCTTGCATGTCAGCAGAAGTATAAAAATGACTAGAGCACCGTACTGATAGCCTCGTTCACGGAGGCCGAACTAACAAAACGCCTAGACGGTTGCGACCTGGCCATGAAATTAAATATAATTCCGCCAAACCACATCCCTGAGAAAAACTCTATCGGTCCCAGCAAAACGCCAAGAACCAGCAAGAAGCATAATCCTAGTAAAAATAGGCGACGCAAGGAACACCGTCGATCTGAAGGAGCCATTTTTCTGGCAAATGCTGCAAAAGTATTAGAGGAGGCCACAATTCAGGTCGCAGAGCAGCACCTCGAATTTGTAAAGCAGGACGTGCCCGCACCCATAATTTATGCTGACAAAGATGATGAAATGAAAATCAGTTTGGGCATATCATCCGCGATAGCGATACCACAAGAAGTCAAGGAGACTCGAAATTCATCGACTTCTATCGTATATTGGACCGATGACTTCGGTGACGCGCAGTATCATCCAGTTTCTCAAGTTGAAGCCACCAAATCCAACGTCTACAAAAAACGAAAATTCCCAGTGGACATAGGTGGCGATAATCGGGACTTCCTCGTAGATTTATGTGAACTTTTAGACGATTTAAAGATATGTACATTATCTCACTTCTCTTGTTGCTGCCGTTTTTTGTTTTTATTAAATTTAAAATTTTCGTCTCTTGTATATATTTGCTATTTCTTTTTTCAAATAAATGTTTGAAAAACTTTTAATAATTATTTCCGAACGTAGTATAGTGACAGAAAGAACCTAATACTCTAAATTGTGCTATTTAAGGGGTTTAATTAATCGAGGGAGTCATAATAGGAAAAATACCAGGCAGCACTAAAGTAATTTTAAGAACTTACGGGAGGTTTCCGGAAATTAGAAGGTAACATTTTAGTGAAAGACAAGAAATAAGCCCCAATTTAATAATATTTACTCCCAATTTAATTATAAATTTTTATAATATTTAAAACAGCTGATTTAACAGCGAGTTAAATAATTTCGAGAAATTTTTGAATTATCGCATGTTAATTAAGGTACGAAATTCATGAATTAAAACAAATTTCTAAGCCATTTAAACTATCCTATTTTTTTCGTGATAATTCAGAAGAGATTAGCTTAAATTTTGATAATTAAGAAGGGTAGCGTCTAAAAACCTTAATAAATAAGATTGTCCTTTCAGGAAATTACTAAAATATAGAATTTAAAAGAATTAATTATGAATTGAATTTAATCCATCTTGAAAAGTTGTTAATGTTAATTCAGTAACCGGATTTTAATCCTAACTCATCAAAATGTAACGTGGGTCAGTATTAAAAAGTCAACTTGAAAGTCGATGAGGAAACGAGGTCACGGAAGTATACATAAGGTAGATAACCAATTATGGGAAAAGGCGAATGGTAATATCGAGGAAGTCAGAGAAGCTAGTAGACGTAAGCCATTCTTACGGCAGTCAGGAACCCGAAAGCGAAAATATCACTAGAAGTAGTCTTAGAAATGGGGCCACCTGCTCGTGGATTCTCGTCTACTATATACAGTACCAACATAATCTTGCTCATGGGTACGTAGTGGTAAGATCAAAATTGTGGGATGTCTGGGTGAGACAACATTGACCCTAGGAAAAGAAGCTTTTGACGGAGATAAATAAGTTGAGTAAACTCTCCACATATTTAAACAACTTAATTACACCCAGTACATCAACAATGCATAAAGATAAACGAGTGTATGAAAGGATTTTAACAATAAGAAAGTCCAGTCGATGACTTAAAGAATTCAATTCGTTCTATCAGAATAATCAAACTTAAATAGTTCCTTAACTGAAAAGAAAGGTAACCATTTGAAAATATTAGCTGTTTGAATAACCAGAGCTTGATGTATATTTAAATATATCTTAATATTATATTTATTTATTTCATAGATTAAAAAAATATTTTTAAGTCGAGAAGAAATGAGTATCAACTGAATGTCAAATTTATATAAAATTATAAAACTATAGGGGAAACCTCATTTATTACATATTAAAAGATATAAAACTGTAATTAATGTATGAAATTTTAGTTTGATGTCGAATTTGTATGAAATTGCTATTTGAATTAAAAATGTCTCCAAAATATTTTTCTAAACAATAGCAATAAAAGGAGCAGAAAAACATTATAAGTTTTCATACAATAAACTTCTGGAACTTATATTCTTATTTAGTTGATCTGGAGTCAGATTAGTTGAATTCGATAAATAATAATTATAATAAATATCATTTGATAAAGGTAAAACCGAAACTTTGTGTCGCGTGATATTGATTTGTGATCTCTTGTCATAATGAAAATAAATAAAATTTATCAAGAAAATAGAAGCTTTTACAGATAAAAATATAAATGATTAGTTCTCTACTTAAAGAGTTCAAATAAATAAATTGGATAATAAATTATTTTCTTTTATAATATCTACAAAATAAATTGTAATATTTGTTTGAACAGTCTTTAATATTGCAGTAAAATGATCCACAGGACAAACATTTGACATTAGGATTTGATTTGTTAAAATTATTATTATTATTATTATTATCATTATTATTATTATTATTATTATTATTATTATTATTATTATTATTATTATTATTATTATTATTATTATTATTATTATTTGTCATCAGTTTTTGATCATGTAAAATTGACAGGGGCCTCATCAATCCTTGTGGATTTTTCCTTTCTATAATTAATGTCTGCTTTTGATAGAATCTCATTTCTTCCAAGCGTTTAAGAAAACATTTACTCGAATTTTCACTTGATGCTATCTTTTCATGTTCGACAAAATTATACGAAGATTTGGGACGATTTAATTTCGGGGCCGGGCATTTATTTTCCTTGTGAGATGGCTTATTGGATGTTATGTACAGAAATACCTTTCTGGCACTGCCATATTGTGACAATTGGGTCGAGGATCTGTAAATAAATAATTAATAATTTGCCATGAGATAATCTTTAAGGGAAATACTATTAACCTCTGAGAAGGCACGCATTTTATTTTTAACACGAGCGAGTGCGCACTGTAAACTTTACGTCATACAGTTTGCAACAAATATTCACTATTTTATGATAACATAGTTTGGTTATTATTAATAATTAAAAAAAATTAAAATAGAATTACAGATATACAGTCATTTGATTAGAAAACTAATTAGTTCGCAGTAAAGTTTACGGCTGCGCACCCGCTCGAAGGTTAAAGAAATATAAAAAAGTTTAAGCTAATTTATGCTATTTTGGGTCATCTTTAAGATTGCCAGCATAACGTAAATTGATCAGTTAAGCTTTGTAATTTAAATATTTTAATGACTATAGTAGATAACAGTAAATAATAGGTATTCTAAATAATATAATATGTATGTATGTATATGTTGAATTTGTATGACTGAAGATTATGTAATGTATGCCTGAATGTCACTGGTGTAATTTATGTGATTTATATATGCATGTGTGTATCTTGCTCAAGATACTTAGAATATAAAAATTTCCTCCTGAGAGTTTATCACTTGTTTTTAGATAATAAATATTATGTCTCCAAAGCCTTCTAACATGGCGACCACGCCAGGACTAAAAACAAATAATCAATTGAATGCGTTTTATTCCAATACCGAAAACGTTTACCGTTGAAGACAATCTGGAAATTTTCTTAGAAGAAATTAGAAGATTTTATGATTTGACTCAAACCCCAACCCAATTGCAAAAAACGTTCTTAAGAGCATTCATGTCAACGGAAGCGGCTAAATTATATAAAGGAGTAAATGAAGAAATGGACAGTTATGATGAAAGATGCAGAAAAGCCTTCGAAGAGCCTTCAAATTTAGGAAGAGATTAAAATGAAGCTATTCGATATAAAAAAGGAAATGAATCGATTCAAGACTTCTTTAGAACCATTTATCGATTGGCAGAAAATGTCATAAAACACGAATTATCGAAAGAGAAATTAACTGCTTTTTTATTGCAAAATGCAATATAAGATAAAGATATATAAAGAGAAATAAACATGAGAAATATTTCCAATATCAAAGAGATTAAGGAGATTATTACAAAGATAGAAGAAATTAATAAAGAAATGAAAAACGAAGATATTGCTGCTAAAGAAGCCATTCAAAAGAATATATGCAAATGTAGTCCAAAATCAATATTTAGCTTAACAATATTGTTTGGTTTTTATATAGAAAGTTGGTGCTTAGGTCTGACTCCTTGGTATACTTATTTAATCTATTCAATTAACCCAACACAATAAGATTTATTTCTAATTTATTCACAACTTTCACAAAAATCGATTAAATTCAATTCTCTTCGACCAACTGACAATTTTATTGATCTGCCTTTTCCTTTTATACTCATTTCGTAAATCATGTCACCAGCAAACTAAATTGGTTTAGGCATTTTTGACATCTTTCATTCCAAAACCAAGTTAGATATTTCAGGGTGCCCGAGGTTTCCATTTACTTACAATAATTATATTGGTAGCGAGTTCCCCTTTTATCCCGGGTTTCTTTCGTCAACCAATTTCGTTTTCCGTAATTAGGAAATATGTTGACGTCCCAGGTTTCTCACATTGTTCGGGCTTTCTGTTGACTCGAACTTCCCATTAGCTCGGGTTTCCTATTAGCCAATTGATTTTTAATTATTCTCTATTTTTATTAAATATTTCCTTCTGGGGACCCCAATCGATTTAATTTTATTATATTTGAATTCGTTACGTCAATTGGCATCCATACCCGTTTCCCCCGAAAAATATTTATTTTAAAATTTTTAATTGATAATGCCTTTTTAATTATTACTTCGAATATCAATGTTTTTAATTGATTTTCCATTTTACTTTTGTGAATTTTGTTAACCCCAACAATATCGACAATCACAACCAAGACAGCAACATCAAAGATCTCAAGAAAACACCTTACCACTAAAAGAACCATTTAGAAATAATAAGAGATTTCTAGATCAAAGGAGTTTACCTAGTCGACCTTCAGTTCTACAGATCGGATTTTTCAAATTCTCATGAGCAATTAAATAGCAAATACGAACAACTACGATCAAAGCAATGCTGGGGATGCAAAGAAGTAGGACATATGAGCCCAATGTAATTAACATAAAATTTTGGTTTTCAGTAAGTGATATCAGTACACAAGAACCTATGTATGCATTGAAGCATGGTATCAGAAATTAAACATATTTGGTAGTAGTTGATAATTATTTGGTTTTAGTAATGCGGTAGTAATTTTTTTTCTATCAGTTTTATTCAAACCTTTAGCATCTTTGAGTTAATAATTTAAGAGTCGAATCATTTTCAATAAATATATG
Organism: Schmidtea mediterranea; assembly: GCA_022537955.1. Lineage (NCBI taxonomy): Eukaryota > Metazoa > Platyhelminthes > Tricladida > Dugesiidae > Schmidtea > Schmidtea mediterranea. Next base: position 252,373,764 of record CM039680.1, on the reverse strand, counting down.
AAAATTTATTCCAAGTACAATAAAAGTAATATATGTTTTGAGAAATTAATTTAAGAATATTTTTTTTAATCAAGTTTCTTTTCACTAGCAATTAGATTAACCACTACTTGTACTTACTAATTAATTTATCATTCAGTAAACAAAAAGAGTTGGAGTGACAAGATTAGAAAATCTATAAAAATAAATTTAAGTAATTTTTTGATTGTTAGCAATTTATTTATTTAGGAGCATGTGAAAATTAAATGAAAAGGTTGACATTCATCTTTGAAAATAACTTTTAGTAATTGTTAATTGTTGGACTCAATTAAAAATATTACAAAAATAGTAGAAAAACTTTTAATTTTTTTAACAAAACTATCAAGTTTTACAAAATAATTTCAATAAATAACATACAAACTGTAAACAAAGCAATAAATTTTTAAGAGAAAATACAAAAATTGATTGAGCTTCAATGATTAATAGTTTCTTGATAGCAATCAGGTAACTAAGCAACTAAACAATTTGGAGACATCAAAGATCGATAAAAGAGTGAAGAAGTTAAAAAAATTTGTAATTGAAATTGTATTTCTTTTGATTGTTCACATTTTATGTGCTTTTATTTAAAGATTTCTTGGTCAGTAAACAATTTTTGATATTGATTTGTTCACTAACTAGTTATTGATAGCATATTGTGAGTGTGTGTGAATAACCAAGTATTTTAATGGGAAATGATTGAGAGAAAATTTTATTTTTAAGCGGGTTAAGTTGGTTTAATATCGTTGTTCAAAGGGCAAATATTATTCAAATAGAGAATTTTAATGAATAAGTAAGTTATTCAATGCCTAGAATGTATATATGAGTTGTACAGTACTCAGTTATTTGTATGCAATACCTAATGATTGCTGTTCAGTTATTAATGAATTATTCACTGTGTATGGGTTATCAGTATTCAGAAGTTGATACCAAGTAAATATAACAAAGGATTTGGTTTCAATGAATTTGATTAATTATCGCCTGATAACAACAAGGTAACTAAGCAACCAAAAAATTTACTAATTTGGAGACATCAATGATCGATAAAAGAGTGAAGAAGTTTATAAAATTTCAACTTGTATTTCTTTTGTTCAAACTTTTATGTGATTTATTTCAAAATTTGTTTGTCAGTAACCTATTATTAATATTTATTGGTTCAGTAACTAGTTATTGGTAACATATTGGGTTTATAGTCAATAACCATGTATTTTAAGGGGAAATTATCGATGAGGAACAAGTTTATTGATATTTTTAAGGGGTTGAGTCGGTTGAATATTGTTATTTAAAGGGTAAATACTATCTAAATGAATATTTTTATGAAAAATAACATTTAATAGAAGAATAATTGTTCAACACTGGATACAATTTTTAAAAAAATAGTTGAAAAGTGTTTGACAAAACGTATTGACTTTTACAAAATAATTTCAATGATTTCAATAAAATACAATAACCAAATACAAAATTTTATTCAGAAAAGATAATTTTTCTTGCTAACTACTCAGTAACTAAACAACCAAGTGATTTACTGATATAGAGGAATTAATGATGTGAAAGAGAGTGAAGAAGATTCTATTAATAAATTTGTATTTTTACTTGCATTTCTTGTTATTGATTTACTTTTATTTAAAGTTTTGTTGTAACCAAATATTTATTTGTTTAGTCACTAGTTATCGGTTACCTAATATGTATACAAGTAACCGCATGAAGTTCCCAACCGGAAAACCTCAATATGTAGTGGATAGAAGCCGAAAATAACCAATCTTATTCTTCAAGAGTTGAAAATGCAGGATAATGGGTTGCAAGAAACTATTACAGGAAAAGGATCTCAAATATGAGATTCAAGATTTACAAATTCAATCGTTATCTTTGAACATTGACATGGGTTGTTGAATCAACTTGTACGAATTGTCTACCAAAACAGAAAACATTTACGAACCTGAACTGTTTCCAGCATTAAGACTTGTCACGTATTATCCACTTTGTGTGAATGTATTTGCAAGCGGAAAAGTGGTTGTCATGGGGATAAAAACACTGGAATACAAGAAATATTTAATTTTATAAAACTTAAAATTAATAATCTAAATACCAATGAAGAAATACTAGATTATTTATTAAGCACTGGTTGTGTTGAAATAGATTGAATTCTGACGATTGTAAAAATTAAAAATGATCGACGATGATCCGAATATGAAAAACAAGCTTTCGTATTGTGCTCCTGAATATTTGGCTACACGGATTTATCAAATGACAGGAATCAACATTGAAGAAATTGTACGGATGCATTACGAATCAGTTCAAGGATCTGGTTTGAAATGTTTAGATGACTGTATTGTTTGTGCAGATCCCTCAATGTTAACTTGTCCATTTAGATGCAGATGCTGCAGGGACTACAAGAAGAAAGAAGTTGTATATATTTTGTTGGCCGGGATAAAAAGACCTTATTACAAGCAGATTTGTTATGATGTAAATTAAATAAATTTTTGATCTTTTTTACGTGTTTATTTTATGTGTTTGTGTTGAGAATTAGTTTTTTATTAAGTTTTTAATTGGTTGAATTATTATTATTATTATTATTATTTTGTTAACAATAAATTTCTTTGAAAATTTGATTGTTATTAACATGTATAAAAAAGTCTTAGTAAAAAAGTATACTAAAAATTCTATTTTAAAATCAAGTATAAAACTATTATTTTTAAATTCATGTTTCAAAATTTTAATTAAAAAATGTAAAAAAATTTTGAATTTCAAAAAATCGCGCCAAAAATCAATAAATCAATAAATTTGTGCACACACAAAATTAAATATCTTGATTACATAATTACGTAATCAAAATACACATTGGTTAATTGCGTAATTACGTAATTAATCCGTCGCAAAAAGGGGAGGGACAGGGGTAGGTTCCAGTGTGCTCCTAACTACCTACTAATATTCAATCAGCAACAGATTTATTGCGATTATTTCATTACATCATTAAATCATAATTTTTACATAATTATTGTTTCTGTATATAGTATTTGACAAAGATTATAATTAGGATATATTTCGTTAACTTGGCTTTCTAGTGTTTTTATTAAATATGAACCATCATTTAGATTTCCTTATTTGTATAATCGATTTTTATTGTTATTCTTAATTTTTTGAAATAATATATCCCTAGATTTTAAAGTTCTATACTCCAGGTAGTTAATTTTTGGTTTTAGTTTTTCCCGTTATCTATTTATTTTTGTTAAGATTAGGACTAGCCCAAAGTAAAATTCCAGAGCGTTTGCGAATTCGGTTAAAGGAAAAGGAGATGAAAAGGAGGAATATAATGGATAATTTCAGGAAGAATAAGTCGACAGTGATATGGAAGACTCTGAAAACGAAGAAAAAGATATCAGTAAATATGAATCGAGAGAGTGAGAAGTCAGCTCAATGTATTTTTGTCATAAATTCATGTTATATATTGCAAATAGTATGTTGGTTATAAAAAAACATAAATAAAAATAATTTTTTTAAGTTGATGAAAATTAATATTGAGAGTGAATCACTGGGGGTACTCCAAGTGACCACTCACATAATAAAAATAGGCGTGCTTACTGAAGTACTATTAAAACATTTATTTGGAGAATAATTTTCAGAATAAACAAATAAATATTTAAATTAATAAAATTATTTAAAAATAATTATTTATTTTTATTTTACCTTGATAAATTGTAAAAATTCTGACTGGAATATTGAAGGGGAGTCGAACTGTTATCGGATTTATTCTGATATTTTCTGGCACTCTACAAATCATCACTACCACATTATATATTGAAATTATAATTTCATATAAAAAATTATTAAAAAATGTGACCTACTGAATGGCTACGTTCATAGAAGTGGCAAGACTGACATTTCATCAAAGTGTCAAACATTAAATGAGGTTATGGGATGTCATTTTGTTGAAACAAAAATAAATTTCAATAAAAATTAAAACTGTCCCATCAAGAAGAGTAAGAAAAAAAAATTCTGCTTGCAAGTATGAACAGTAAAAAAATAATCACTACTCTGGGATTTTCTATGACATAATTTTAGATGAGCAAATAAATTTCCCTAAAGAATGGGAATAATATGTCAAATTCAACACTGAGAGGTCATACATTATTTATACGTACATATATGTAACAATTCGCTTATGATCAGATTTCCATCTCGTCTCTGTTTGCTCACTCAAGCCAGTTCGAAAGAAAATGAGTTTGTAAATTTATTTCCTTTCTTTTTACATAAATGTTGCACAGTTCTATTCTATAAATATTTTCTATGAGAGAACTCATTTTTCATTTGAAAAAAAACTGTTTAATTATATTTTTGTTTAAATATATTTCTCTAAAAATTATAAGGATAATTGCATATTCCCCTGTCTAACATCTATATACCAGACATATTTCAAATTTTTCTATCGAATTTAAATTACCTTATATCTTACAATATATCAATTCTTTTTTACTGGTTTATTTAAAATTCGCAATTTATTTGATATGGTTGTTTATAACCGCCTGTCTGTTAAATACGCTTAAATACAGTATAATGATTATTTATTAAAAACTGGAAAATGTTTTTCTCCTGACTCCTGGTGTTCCACATATTTCGGAAATATCTCACAGAAAATTATAATTGAAACTTTTATTTGTCACATTAAATTTCAAAGTTTTTTATAATTGAAATCCAACTGAGGGGTTTTCAAAATATTTGTGGACCTATAAATGGAAAGTTTTCTTGGTCTATATTGCTAGAAATTATCATTTTGTTTGAGTTGTAAATTTAAAATTATTTTTAAAGGTTATATCTTGGAAGCAGTCAGTATAAAGTCGCAATTAGAATTGAACGGAGTAAAAACCCGAAATGACAGTAAATAACCAACTCTCAAATTTAATTTTGAAAAAAAGGTTAGATATAAATTACACAACAATGAAGATCATGGTGATAATGAATTTATCGGAAACAAAAAAAACAATCAAAAAGAAATTCATAAAACCATTACCAGGACAACATGATTAATGAAAACAAATAAGAGAAGGATTATTAGAGGGAAAACACCAGCAGGTTACTTAATTATTTTTCATAACATGATAACTTGAAGGGAAGCTGCAAAGCAAAGTATGTCAAACCGTTACCGATTGGTTCAAAAGTAATTAATAAGGATTATTGCAACTATATCAAGAAAGTAAAATTATTAAACCGCTAACATTTTAACTCAGGTCAAGACGAAGAAATCGATAATCGGTTAGGGAAAATAAGGAAACTAGTTTAAATAAGATAACAGGAAAACTAGAGAGTAAAGGATCAAGTTGAATATCAGAAAGGTGATTATTATCATAGTGTGCATAATCAAGACACCTTTAGCGAAGTTCATCGTATCGTCTGGACGAAAGTTTTTTATAGTAATTTGGGTGTTATTTTTATCTGAATTTTGTTAAATATAATGTAAATATACGTTGGGAGTATTATTTGTGTTGATTGAGTTTATAGAGCACGAGGAGCCAGCGATACTGACTATTGTTATTTATTAAAATCAAACAATCTCATTTTGTTTCAGTGTTATATTTAAGAAATATAAATCTAGCTTCAAAACTTAAAATGTATTTATTTAACAAATACAATATGACAGAGTGATGTCCAATAATAGATATTAAAAACTTTGTTTTACTATTTAGAATTAATTAGACACTTTTTGAATTAAATAAATTGTATTTTATAAATTATGACTTTTGAAGAGATTGTAACTGGCGACCACTCCGAAAAAATCGAACTGATTCATGCAGTAGCAAGAATTCAGAATCGGAAGCTGATTATGGAATCTTTGCATAAACAGGCAAAAGACATTTTAAATTTTAATGTCAAAAGATTTGAAGAGCGAAGCATGACGGAAGCAGAACAATGGCCCAAGGACATTGAAAATTGGATGCTACTTAATGATTTGAATTTAGTAAGTATTTTTGACTTACATTTATCTGAAGAGGTGTCTATCCTTTGGAAAGAATTTCAAGACATCTGCAGAACTAGTGAAAATGCTTGCGAATGGTTTAACGACACATTTACAAAAAAGAATCTATTATGGATAAAATTTGTGAATTATCTTCAACGAGACAAAATCACGATGAAAGATTCGTTAAATTTGAAATTTGAGTAAAGAAACTCGTTGACGAAGTTTATGACTGTAAAATTTAAAAAGAAAACATCGTCAAACTGATTTTATGCCACAGAGTTCGGAACGACCGTTTGAAAGAAAATATACCGACGAAGGCCAATATTACAAGAGAAGAAATTTGAAATTTGGCAAAGGTATATAAAGCACGAGAAGGTTACGATACGAAAGAACGATCAGAAGAAGTCCAAGCAGTAGTTAAATCGACTTATGCTAACGTTACTCAAGATAAACAGAAGCAATGGATTCAAAAATCTTTTAATAGAATTTTTCTTAAATATAAGTACTAGTTATTAAATAAAAAAATGCAATAAAATTTCATTTGTTTAAAAAAACTTTAAATATTATTTTCAACTCCTAGGTCCTATATTTTCAGTAACTTGGTCTGTGAATTCTTTTTTCCAAAATGATTTAATAGGTTGCTTCCCTAAGATAAAATTTCACCCCTCGTCACTGATATATATAGAAAATAATAATACACACACATACATAAATACATACAACTTTTTATACTAATATTTTATGCATGGAAAATTTTATATTTTTATTATTATTACATGTATTTTTATAAGAATTATTGATGAACATAGAGGATTTTGATATAGGTCAATAATCATAGGATGTTTTTATCAACAACAACTAAAAATTGAGTACTTAGAAAAATTTTGTCAAATCTTTATATATATATATATATATATATATATATATATATATATATATATATATATATATATATATATAGAAAATAATAATACATACATATCCAAATACATACAACTTTTCATACTAATATTTTATACATGGAACATTTTTTATTTTTATGTATTTTTATCGAGATTATTGATGAATATAGAAGATTTTGATACAGGTTAATGTCAATATTCATGTGATTCTTTATCAACAACAACAACTAAACATTGAGGATATATAAGGATAATATCACAATTCAACTTTCCCATGGGGAAAATATTCCAACTTAAAAATATCCCAAAACTCAAAATCCATCTAAAAACTTTCCCAACTCAAATTTAATTTTCCAAGTTGTTAAGTACTTAGAAAAATTTTTTCAAATATTTATATATATATAGAAAATAATAATACATACATATCAAAATACATACAACTTTTTATACTAATATTTTATACATGGAAAATTTTATATTTTTATTATTATTACATGTATTTTTATAAGAATTATTGATGAACATAGAGGATTTTGATACAGGTTAATTTCAATATTCATGGGATTCTTTATCAACAATTAAACATAAAGGATATAAAAGGATAATATCTTAATACAACTTTCCCATAAGAAAAATATCCCAACATAAAAATATCTCAAATCATACATTTACCAAAACTTAAATTCTCTAGAAAAACTTTACCAAATCAAAATTTCTTTAATTTAAATAATTAGAAAAATCTTTTATATACTATACAGCAACATTTCTTTTTGAAGACAGATTTTAATAATTTACACATTTAATAGATTTATATACAATCATTATAATTTTATTTTGTTATAGGGCAGAAATGATATTTAGATAATTTTTATATACAATGTGAATTATATACACACACAACCATGAAATATGTGAAATTTAAATTATTATAACTTTATTATTAGAATTTTTCAAAATAAACTTTGGATGTATACATTGAGTTATTATCATGTTTCAACTTTCCCATGAAAAAAATATCCCATTATTTAAAATAACTAATATATCATTTCTTGAATATTATACTTTATCAGTAAATAAACTTTAGATATACATTAGGATATTATCATATTTGAACGTTTGTATGTGAATAAGATCGCAACTCAAATACCAAATTAAAAATCTCTAAAAATATTTCCCAAATAAAATTGCCCAAAAATTTTAAAATTTTTCTAAGACTTTAAAAAAGTAGAAAAATCTAAATTGGTCATTCCAAATTTATATAAATTTATGCATGTGAGGAAAATAATACATATAGATGATATTTTAAAGTTTCTGTTAGAATATTATTATTTGGTAATTATATTTTTGGAATCTTTTATTTTTATAGTCAAAAGTAAAGCAGATAATAGATCAAAAATTTAATAATTTATCCAAAAATCATTATCAAATGGTGGGTTACAGGATTTCATTATTTGCTCATCTTCATGGTTGTCCCAGTAACGCCATACAAAATGATACTAACCGTCACTTGGCACCCGTTGCTAGGCAACGTTGGTAATGTGTTCAAGTGGTGGATTGTCCGCAAAAATTGAGTATTATCGCTAGTACTGTAATTGCTCGGACAACCCTCGGGTTCACGAGCTGTCGATAGAAGACCTGTGCTCGCTTTTGATTCTTAGGTCCCCTTATTCTCCTATCTCCTTCAAATGTTAACCTATACTCTCATGTCATTCATTGTTATGTCTATTCTCATAGTCCTTCTTCTTGTTGTCCATGTCGAAGATTTTTCTTTGGCCTGTACACCCTTTGTTGTGTTAAATACACCCACATTATATCTTTCACCCTTATCCCTATTATAACTACAATGTTTCCCATTATTATTACTAGCATTTCATTGTTGCTATTATATGTATTACCCTTATTAATTGTTACTACTAATGCCTTTATTAATATTTTTATAACTATAACACCCATTATATTTATTGTTATTGTTACTATGAGTATTACTATTATTATTATTGTTATCATAATTATTATCAATCATTACTACAAATACCATGATTATTATTATTATTACCATTATTATTATTATTGTTAATATTATTATTATTACTATCATTACCCTTATCATTATCGTTATTATTATCAAGCTTTTGTAGGGATCCGTCCTTATTCCTCAGCGTTAAAAAAAAATATTTTTCTTATATAAAAAATTTGTTGTAATCCTTCCGTACCTTTCGGTTTTTGATAAAGTATTTTTGTAAATTCGGAAATTTTAGCAGCGTTCCGCCCTTATTTTACGGTTCATCCCTATTCTACAGTTTTCGACAAAGTATTTTCATTGACTTGGAAAATTTGAGCAGCGTTCCGCCCTTATTTTTCGCATTCCATTTTTGCGTTACTATTTTTGTTACGTTTTTGAATTGGTTCGGAAAATTTGAGCAGCGTCCCGCCCATATTTTCCGCCTCAACTCAAAATAATTTATTTTAATTTTTATTTAAAAACATTATTTTTCATGATTTTGGTCGTTCGGATTAATCCTTTTCCGATGGCTATTCATTTTAACTGTTGCAACGATTTCGCAATTTTCCCCGCTACCCATTCCCTCTTTTTGTCCTTAAGATCTATTTATGTTCATTTCATAGTTAATGAGTGCCCACTGGACTACTCGGTGTTAGAGATTTTGAGCCGATTGTTTTTAAAAATTTATGTCAATTTTACAGAAAACGGATGATGAAGGAGCAGCCAATAAACTACTCATTTATCCTCCAATTTCCCCTATGTACGGATAATATTGACGTTCCAACTCCTGCGTTCCGCACGCTGAGCCTTCACGGGTACATATCATTGGCGATCTTCCACGCACTTACATGCATCTGTACTATGTAGATTTTGCTTTCTTGTGTTATGTGTTGGCTGTGGGCCGGAAAAAGAATAACAAATAATATTTTACCATAGCATTTGGAATAAAAGTTTCGATGCACTAAGGCTGTAGATATAAAATATTTATTCAGCATATTACATCGGCTACATACATTTGAAATTCATTGTATCCATTCCATAAAATTTACTTCGAAAATCCCATAAATTTAATTCGATAAATCATCTATAATTTCAATTAGAAAAACAAAATTATCCATAAATTTAATCTGAACAATCATCCATAAATACAATTGAAAAATTACCCACAAATTTGATTCAAAAAATCATCCATAAATTCAATTGGAAAAACAAAATTATCCATAACTTCAATTTGAAAAACAAAAATCATTCATCAATTCGATCTGAAAAGTCATACATAAATTCAATTGAAAAATTACCCATCAATTCCCTTCGAAAAATCAATCAATAATATTGCACCAGTTGAGAGTGATCGTGTTCAGGCAAAACACTTACCCGTGTTAATTACCTGAATGCTCGGCTCTCAACCAGTTATACAACCAGTTAAAATTTGTAATGAAATTTTTTCTCCGAAAAATAAGACTGAAAATTTGTGAAAACACATCGGTATTTATACCTATAATTTGGCCTTAACCTTGCGTGTTAGTTTTACTGCGATTAAACAAAATTCGACTTTGAAATTATTTATGTTATCTACATTAAATTTTTATTTATTTCTCAATTTAAATTGGTAATTTATTTTTAACATTTTTAATTAAATTTATTCAGCTAAAAATATTTTATTTTTATTCATTTAATTCATTAATTTTTACTTTTATATAAATGGTCATTTTGCGGTCGAATTTTCTTGTTATTATGTTATTTTTTATGTAAATTTCGTGCGGTTCTTGATGCATTTTGTATTTATTTTATTTTAATTTTTATGTTTTTGATTTTATATTTATTTATATTCTCTCAGATTTTAAAGTGTTTAGTTGATGTTGTATATTGTATTTTAAGTTATCTTGGTGCTGGGTTTTCGTGCTGTATTACTGATGCATTTAAACAATTCTCAAGGCTATTGGTGTGCTGGCCCAACACAAACGTTTCTTCTACTTTCATAATCTTCCAAATAGGTATGATTCGGTCTTTACATATATTATATCCTTGAATGAGCAGTTATTTTTTGATTTGTAAAATCATGATAATACAATATTGAGTTAATTAGTTATATTTTATGTATTTTATATAGTTAGGTACAAATTAACATTTTAGAAATATATCATGAATTGACAATGAATTTATAGAAATTTATAACGAATTGGGTAACAAATAATCAAATGTTTAACTAATAATTAATAAAATAAGTAAGAATATATCGTATTATCATGTATTTATTTATTATTTAACAATTTTTTCTTTTAGAAAAAATAAAATAAATGTTTTAGTGATTTAAGTAAAAATTTGTAGATCAATGAATATTTGGTTTGAGTTTGCGAAAAAATATACTTAAATAGTTGAATTCTTTCTGAGTTTAAAAGCTTTTTCAAAAAAATATTAACGTTTTCATTTAACCCCTTGAGTTAAGACAATGCAGTCCGTGAGTAGATTAAAAAACCAATATTTCAGATTTACTTAACATTTGTGATATTTATTCCCATCGGTCATTCGCAATATTTCCCCATTCTCTAGTGCATCAAAAGGTTCGTAGAAGTAACCATTCATTGCCTCAGTAGTGATATAAACTTATTGTGTTTTCCTTATCTAATTATATCTCAATAGGTTTTGAGAGAACAAAAATTATAGGTTCTGCCTCTCAATCACTTGATTTCATAAATTAAAATATGTTTCCTTCTTTTACTTTGTTTTTCTTTATCTTTTTTATAATACATTTTTTGATAGTGAATTTTAGATATTTTTTATCAATCTGTGATTAATTTATAAGTACTGTAAAATACCAAAATTCACATATATATAAAATATAATTGATTCGCTCAATATTGTATTATCATAATTTTACAAATCAAATATCATCACTTTTTCAATATTGATAGTTATCAAATAATGGCGAATTATTTTATAAAACATTTACTAATATTTTCAATATTTTAGATTTTAAGTTTGACTATATTTTGAAAAATTTCACTAAAAGATATTGAGGTTTGGTTTTATATTTATTGATTAAATTAACAATTTAAATTAAGGTCACAGAGTTATGTATTAATTGGACTCTAACTTTTTCAATATTTGATAGGCTTTTGGCATCAAATTTTGATGATATATCTCTACTCAAATTTGAGAAATCCTTTAAACACTCATTAGTTGATGGTTTTGCAGACTTGTTTGGATTCAACAAAACGTTGATGAAATTTTCGAGTTGTATAATATTTTTAAATGATATTACTCCTACAGAATTTAATATGCTTAGTGTTTTCTGGTTATGTATGGAATCCAGACTTGGAGAATATCGAGAGATTATTCAATCTTTGATGATTAATTTGGATAAAATAGAAACAAAAATCATAAACCAATTATAAGATGCAAGAAAAAGTTTCTTACATGGTTAATTTGCCAAATTAACAGAGTATCTTTTTTATATTTACCTTGTGGACATTTAATCATTTGTTCTTCTTGTTTCTAAAGCACTACTCGTAACAGTCAAATTCGTGATGTAAATATTGAAGAATATAATTCTGTGTTTATCTAATTGTATAAAATAAATTTTCTTTAACTGTTTTCATCAATTAAATTTGATAAAATTTATAATTTTAACTGATTAATAAATTTGTTGCTTATTTAAATTTATGTTTTAACCATAGAATATACTTTGATTTTCATTAAATATTGACTTTATAAAACCATATTTCGTATTCTCAAAGTTTTATAAATATATATCTAGATATTTATAAAAACACCAGTTATTTTTTATTTATTGATAACCACAACAGATATTGCTATCAATTTACAACAAACATTATTTAAAAGATATATAGAAAATTTTCTAAATGTTTTAAAAGTGTATTTAATTCTCTAAATTAAGCAAAATAATCTATTCATTAGTAAGATATACTTTGATATACTGCCATGAAATGCAATTTTCCAATGATCTTGAAGTTTATAAATATCAAATTTTTAAGCATCAGAAATATTGAATGCTGCATGAGAGGTATTTATCGTTCTTTCCATTTGTCCTATTAAAATATTATTAATTCACCTTTGCTTATGTTTTATCAATTTTTTAACTGTTTTCTGATTTTACAATTTTATTATTTGAAGGATTTCAAATTACTAAATTTAATGATTAAATATTTTGACAAAGTAATTAAACATTTTGACAAAATAATTAAAGATTTTGATAAAGATGATTAAACATTTAGGAAAACCCTGTATTAAAAAATTAAGGTTCCAAAAATAATTTTATAGATTCAAATATATAAAATTTGTTTCAATCTTTGAACGTTATAGTTTATTATTATTAAAATTTCAAAATTAAAACTAACCCAGATCACTTGCTGAAAATTCGTGAATATCAAGATACATCGATATCGATAGTAAAATATATTTTAATAAATGCAATTTAAACCAATTTGTTAATTTTAATTTAAGTGCAATCACTTATTTTGAATATTAAATTAATGTAAATTTTATTCCAGTTTCAAAATATAAATTTGTGATGTAAAAAGTACTGAGTAGAGCAGTGGTTCTTAACCTTTTCGGGATCAAGGAGCACATTTAATTACATGAAATCTTCCCGGAGCATCAGACCAAATAACATTGATTCCAGTAATTTGGATTATATACGTAAATATATAAAAATTTTTTATTTATTCAAGTCAAATAATAATTATAATAATTATAATATAAAATAAAATCAACATAGCTAAATTGTTACAAATTCAAAATAACAACGATAAAATATAATAAAAAATTCAATGGGATATTTGAGCCTTGCGAGTTTTACATATTTCGCCAATATTAGGTCTAATATAAGATATTGCTACCCTCATTTCCTCTTCCAGATCGGTAAATCTTTCTCGTTTTTTAGTTTTTATATTGGTTAATGTTGAGAATCCAAATTCACAAAGATATGAGGTAGCAAATTGTAGTAAAATCGTGATTGCCTTCTCAGATAGAGATGGGTATTCTTCTTGGACAAAAATCCAAAAATGTTCATTTGACATTTTTGTGAACTCCATTTTCAGAGAGCGATCTGTTGCAAGGAAATAATTTCTTCTTCTTCTTGTAAAGATAGTTCCATATTTGAAAATTCAAATGTCCCAAATGGATTTCGTATCCAGTCATAGGATTCTAATTTAAGAGATGGAAAGTAACACGCGATTTTCTCATCCAATATTGTTAGATGTTCTATTATGGCAGGAATAATATCTGTTACATTATTTGTTTGAATTGAAGGAAACATATCAAGCGTATTGTTTTTTGTTATTCGATTTTTTCAATACAATATTTTTTTATTGAATACCAGTATTTTATCCGTGGATGTTAAAATATTCTCATTTTTACCTTGAATACTTGTATTCTCTGAATTTAAGTATTTAAAAATATCAGCTAAATATTTAATTTATGTCACAAATGTTTATGTTTTAACAAAGAACATATAACTATTATAAGATATAAAATATTTCAGCTTACTTGATTAGAATTTTTTTGGGCAGCCTACTTGATTTAAATTTTTTTTGGAATTTAAAAATTAACGAAAATTTCTTAAACGTCGTTAAACCATATAAACAAACCAAGTACATACCACATATATGTAGATTAAAATTGAGTTATGTAATATACATATATATATATATATATTATATAGTATCACTTTTTTGTCCATATGCAACTGAGACGATTAGTGTCTTATTATATGATAAAGACATATTTTGAAAATTTGTTCTAATAAATTTATGTTATATGAGTTTAGCTTTCGTTTCGCGGAGCACCTGGGACAATATTGCGGCGCACAGGTGCTCTGCGGAGCACCGGTTAAGAACCACTGGAGTAGAGTGTAGGCATTTGAGATTCAAATCATATAGCATAATATCAAATAATATTTAGCCCATCTAGGACGCACCAAATTTGAATTTTGGATTTTGAAAAATCGCGCCATTTTTAAAATATCGATTAACTTAGGAATTTATGCGTAATTATGTAAAACCATGTAAAACATGAAAACGGAAACAAAGATTCAGTCGTATTCGATTGAGCTTGAAGTTCCGAGACATCCTTGTCCTATCATAATATATTTTTAATTCATATGGCAAAATTAAAGAAAAACTTATTTAAACAAGAGGCACCGGATTATAAAACTCAGAGTGGGTTTCAAATCTTAAAAAAAACTGGTGACAATTTTTTCATTTTTCTTTTCTTCCCAGGCGGGGACCCCTCTGTCGTAATATTCGTGATACCTTCACTAAGTATATAATTAATTACTCAAACTTTAAAAGTATCTTAACCGAAAGAATTTTATTAATTAGAGATGAAGAATGTGAAGTAACTATGTTTATTATTATTATTATTTATTTATTTATTTATTTATTTATTTATTTATTTATTTATTATTATTATTATTATTATTATTATTATTATTATTATTATTATTATTATTATTATTATTATTATTATTATTATTATTATTATTATTATTATTATCAAGATTACAGAAGAATTCAAATACCGACTTACGTTGCAGAGACTCTCATGGTAGTCAAAATGGAGATCAGAACAAAATTGCACAAATTTAGAATGATTTTCTATGTTATTTCTAAACTGAAAATGCAAAATATCATCAATGGTTACAAAAGAAAAGTCTGTCATTGTATTATAAATGATAATTATCAGAGCGTCACTTTTATAAATAAGGGAAAACACTTCCTGCAAAGGAAGAAGCTACTCAATCAACCGTTTAATTCATTTAAATTTCATATCGACTTAATGAAAAATAAATTTAAATTCATATTTAAAAAATAAAATATCAATTATTCATTATTTATTCCTTGGATACAACCTGCAACAGCTCAGATAATTCCAGAAAGAATGTTCAAATACACCGCGAAATGTCCACAGTGCCAGACCGAATACCCCACCGTATACAACAGCTATCCGGAAAAATGGAAAACCATTGACGCAGACATGGCCAAATACAAAAATTGTAAGCTGCAGAGAAATTACGACACATTTTATCGGGACAAGTACACGAAATGTTCTCCGGTTTACTCTCCGTACATGGTGGACTCTAGACAAGAATGGCCTCAACACGTACCAGCTACCATTTCATGCAGAAGTTGCGGTCTATGAAGTTAAACATTTGTCAGAATTAACAGAATTTTCTTTAAGAAATACAAACGTATTTATTCCAGTGCCTTTTTGTTTTTGTTATTACATTATTATTATTTAATTTATGTTTTTATTAATTAATTTTATAATTTTTACACTTATCAAATGCGAGATACAGTCAAAGCTGCTGATGAGTTTATAATTATAAATTGATTTTTATAATGGTAAATAAATTTAATACTATTAAAACAAAAATTAAATATAATTTAATGTCATTGACAGTATTGCTGAGGTAACGAAAATAATTTATTTGATATTGTTGCATATTTTTCAGTTTATTATTTTTTGCATATTATTTTAGGCTCATTATGAACAGGACTGCAAAGGTGTAAAAGTCGTCTTTTATTATTGTTGCGTGTCACTGCTGCGTCATATCAAACCTAACAAAGCCTTTTAACTAAATTCCGAAGAGAATTAATTGCATTGACAGTTTTAACGCGCTTACATATAAGAGACCCCCTAGCGGTATTCTCGAGTTAATTTTAGCAATTATATCTCCAATCTGCTTTTCTATTTTCTTTAAATGTAAAAATTTAATATAACAAATCAGCCTTTCTATTGTCAAATGTCAGTTTTCGTTTTCACTATCGCAGTGACTAGGGTTTCCATTTTTACCGGTAACGGTATTTACAGGTAAAAACGGTTTTTACCGACGGTAAATGACATATATATATATATATATGAATTTAACTAATAAAAAAACTTAATTAAAATATTTCTTAGATATAAGCAAGGATGATAAACGATTAAAAATAAACAATTCAATAACAATGAATATTATTTTTACAAAAATCTCAAGCTCCACAATATTAATTAACCATTATTTAATTAGATTCCTTTCCTTAAATGTAACACCAATCCATAAGGAAAAGATGAAATGACAAATCCCTATGGTAAAAAATAGCAACCAATAAGTAAGATAGAAATATAATTTCTCTATTTTTCTTAGTTTCGTTTAATTTCATGGTTTTTTTAAAAAAAAAATCCTTTCAAGAAGGGTAAAATCTATTCAAAATCTAAAACTGTTCAATATCGGGAGTTACGGTTCATATATCGGGAGACGGGAATATGCGTTCCATATCGGGAGATTCCCGATGAAATCGGGAGGTCTGGCAAGCCTGTTACTGTAAAGAAACGTAAAATTATCTAAAATAGCCTTTTCAATTTCTGCCATCGTCATACTAAAAAAAATTACATACTTTTGAGGAGTATCCATTTTTACATTAAGATAAAGTAGTATTTCTGAATTGACTGTTCGACTGTCATTTATTCTATATGTGGGGTTTTTGGTAGAGCGTTGTTAATTAACCTTGACCCCATATGAATATTCTCATATTTCCCCAATGGTTACCCGTTGCCAAGCAACGTTGGTAATGCAACCACTGGTTATGGGATCGCCAAAGGTGAGCGCCACGTAGGAATTATGGAGGATATTTAATTATGGAGGATAATTTTAAATCTATGGTTCTTTTATTCGGTAGAGGGTTATGATTTATTTAATCAAAACAACTTAGATTATTTTTGGGTTAAATTTTCCTATATTTGATTTACGAGGGACTACGTTAGGCTGTTAGCATTTGAGCTTGGTCAATTATGATGATTTTTGCTACTTGGCTATTGGGAAGTAAATTTTATATCACGTTTTTTATAAGATTCTAGTTTAAATGATAATGATACTAATGATCTTAAAAATTTGCGATAGCGTGATTGTTAAATCTAATTATAACGTTATTATATTTGCGTGGTAATACCTAAAGTATTCTATAATTTGATCGTTTTATTTACCGTTTAATTCCTCATTATTTCCCTATAACTGCGGTGAAATTTCTCGGCTAAATGATTTTTACTAGATCTATTATACTTTATTTTTGATTCGAGACATTTAGAAGACATTATAATGATTTCCGAACTCTTTTCCCAGTTCTTTTCCCTGAATATTGATCTTAGATCGATTGTGTTTATATTAGGATTTTAAGAGTGCTCACCGTGCTACTCGATGTTTATGATTTTGGCCGATGTGTGAAATAAAAATTTAGGTCGAATTTATAGGAAATAGGCGGTGGAGGAGCAACCAAAAGACTACTTCCCCTCCTCCCAATTTCCCCTATAGCGGTTGTAAATTGACGTTCGGACCCTGCGTTATTCGCGCCGGAACCTTCACGGGCACAGGCTATTGGCAGATGAACTGCTCCTACACAGCCTGAATTGTGTGTATATTTTACTAACTTGCGGTGCGTGAGTCGCTGTGGGCCAAAAAACAAATTATAGAATTGACGGAAAATTTTCATTTTTCTAATATTTATATTTATCATATACCACATTGCATAAACTTTCTGAGCATAAATTCATAAGGTTTGAACATCATATAACACATTGCATAAACTTTCTGAGCATAAATTCATAAGGTTTGAACATCGTATAATAACATTCTCTCCCCACGCCGACATCCAAGCAGAGCTCCATTGAGGTTGCGAGGATGCGACGTGGAGAGAGTTTCTAACAATTCTTTCACTCACATCAAATAGTATTGTTCCACAAAATTAGTTTCAAGACGATTTAAAAACGCTTTCAAGTTTATGAAAAACTGCTGCTTTAAACTGGTTAAAACTGGTTTAACGATTAAAATTATGTAAAAATGAATCGGTATATATAACTATTGTACGACCCTAACCTTGCGTGTTCTTTTTGATTTAGTAAAACAAAATTTAACCTTGGGGTTTTCTAGGATATTCTATTCTTAATTTTTTATTATTTTGAAATTTTATTTGACAATTTTTCTTTTGAATTTTTAATTGAATTATTTCTAATTCAAATTATTTGATTTTTATTTCATTTTCATGAAATTTCGCATTTTTGATAAATTGTCAAATTTCGGTCAAATTGTTGGGTTTTCGTGTTATGTTTATATTTATTTCGTGCGGATCTTGTTGCACTTTGTTATTATTTTAATTTATTTTTGTGTTTTATAATTTTATATTTAATTGTTTTCTTTCTCGCATTTTGATAGGGTTAATTGGTGTTTTAATAGGTTTAAGTTTAAATCGCATGTTATCTTTGCATGTGTGTTACCGATTCATTTAAACATTTACAAGGCCGTCTGTGTTCTGGCCCAACATATATAATAACTCATTTTTTATAATTGAAGAAAAATCAGAATTTAAACTTGTCAGCTCATTTAACAAAAAACATAAAAGCAAGATCTGCTTTGTAAAGATCAGTGACTCTGTGGCAGAGAACTTCGACGGTTGATTCTACTGGCAACAGGGTTTTATATATTTCAGTTTTGAATGCGATTTCGTGATCACTAAATGCAATATCTTTCTTTAAATCAATTAAAGCTTTTCTTATCGGATCAACGAATAAAAGAAATGATCCTAGAATATCAAATAGACTATTCCACGGTCTCTTCTGTAATATAATGGGACAACTTCTCTGATGAAAGAGATGAATTCTTGAATGTTTTGATAGTCTTTCTTATCTTATTTATCAAATCTTAAAAGTTTATTATGGCCGGATTTAATTTATAGATAGATTCGTAGCATTTTTTCTTGATTATTCGAATCACCTTCTTGGCCATGGTGATCATTATCAACAACGTAGTTTCTATCGTATAATGATTTGATTACTGCCAGTTAAATCGCATGAGCAAAGCATAATTGATGATTCAATTTGGACATTCTTCCTAATGACTTCATGACTGATGTCCGTCGCTTTTAATTGAGGTCAAACTACTATCTTTAAAACAAAGGCCTAGTGGCTTAATTTTGTCTTGTAAAAGATTTATAAGGTTTTCGGCAGTTGCAGAACCAACTATATAGCACATTCCAAGATTCTAAATCTTATTAAATGAATGTTGAATTACATTAAGGTATCTTTTGTTAGATACAGAAGTCCATTCATCAATTGTTATGCTCAAAGAAAACATTTCTAATTTCACTTTCTCTATTTCCTTTTAATATTATATTAGAATTTTTTCTTTGTAATCAATTACGATCTTGCTTATTGTTGTTGGAGAATCGGGCAAACTTTCGTATTTTAATTTGCCAAATAAATAATTAAGAGTTGTGGATTTTGCTATAATATTATAACTTAATCCATCTTTGGCAGTTAGTCTGGCTATAAGTTAAAATATATCCGGCCTTCTTTCTGTTAGAAATTTCAAAACCTCATGGTCTTTTTTCATAGCTGTAACCATTTCCATAACTCTTTCGGTCATATTATCAATACCAATATTGTGTAATGATTTCAGATAATGTCTCATTCCATTTGTTGATTCGCCAGAACACTTAATTTGCTCGATTACATATATTACAGGTGCTATCATTGTTACTTTTTTTATAAAAATCTCAAATTTTAATACTTTTATATGTAGCCATTTAAGGTGATTAAATTCCACCCAGAGGTATGTTTGACGCTCGTGTATCCCATTTCCCCAAGTATGGGAAACCATTTATAAGATATTTACTTATAGATTTATTAGATATTTACTAACATCCAATGCTAACCAAAATTTTATTCCAAATTTATCTGGTTCCTGATGCATATATTGAGGGGATTGGCACTTGGCCTTTGTTTGAAACAAACGTTCATCAATTGTTATATACACATCAGGCTTATGATAATTCTGGTTATTTTCAATAAAGTTTTTCCTCATTTTGGAAATCAGTGCAAATTTGTCTGTTTTCAAACGCTGACTCCTCTCAATGTTTTTGTCAAATCGTATGAATCGAAGAATTTCCATAAATTTGTCTCAGTAGTGTGGTTTTAAGATTTCCCAGCACAAAGGCTACCCAACTACTCCAGAACCCCACTAACGGAGAAAAAAAATCTCACTTTGTGAATTGCAAAATTAGTAAGTAGTCTTTGTGTTGGGAAATCTTAAAACCACACTACTTGCATTTTTACTTTAAATTTTCTAGCGACTACTGAAAATGGAGGTCTCTAACTGCAAAAATTTCAAACTGCAAAATTTAAATTTGTAATTTTGTAAACTGTGCCGAAAATGCTTAAATACACACTACTTGAAGAAAAATTTTATAAATTGAAAATTTTTTAAATTTCAAAATTTATATTTTAAAAAATATGGTAATTCGAGAAAAATATCTTTGTAAATTTTCCAACAAGGAAATTTCAAAAGCTCACAAAGCAAAACATGAAAAAACTAAAATTCACCAAAAAATGTCTCACACTTCACACTTCACACCTTCACACCTTTAAACTTCTGGAGGAGATTTACAAACTGTAAGTTCTAAACTTCCAGAATTTCCATGGGCAAAAAATTTAGGAGAACATCATCTTCCAAAATACAATTATTTGAGTTGACGGGGGCTCAAGTGTGTTTTAAAAAAGAACATTCTAGTGTTTGCTAAATTCATTGTAAAATAATTAAACTAAAAATGGATTTAAAGATTTGTAATAAATTTAATATTAAAAAATCAAATGAATCTTAAAATTATTAAGAGAAAAGGAAAAATCCTATTTTCTTGGTATGTGTAAAGAATGTGAAAGTATAGAAAATAAGATAAGAGAACAAAAATATAAAGAGAAACGTTTATTAGGAATAAGAAATTTGAAAACTACTTTACCAATAAAAGTATGTACAAAGTGTAATATCGAAAAACTTATAAGTGAATTTAGGAGTAGATTAAAGAGAAATTATTATGTTTATAATTCAGCGTGTAAGGAGTGTGAACGAAAATATGCACAAAATAATAAGGAAAAAATTAATGTGTTGGCTAAAAAACGATATAATGAAAATCCCAAACTTAAATTAACTCATCATTTATATGGAGGTATTAGAAGAGTATTAAAAAAAAACAAAGAAAGTCGAACATTAATGAAGTATTTAGGATGCTCAATAAATGATTTTTATCAATGGATTGAATTTTAATTTTATGACGGAATGACTTGGGAAAATCAAGGTTATTATTGGCATATAGATCACACATTACCAGTTTCTAGTTTTAATTTTGAAGATGAAGAACAAATAAAAGGATGTTTTAATTGGATAAATTTAAGACCTTTAAAAGCAAAGAAGAATTTATCAAAATCGAATAAAATAATTATATGAAAATATTTATTTCAAGAAATTAAATCTCATTATTTTATGAATTTAGTAAATGCAACACCTTCAAATTGCGGGAAACTCCTAAAGTCTTTTCTACCACTTCATTAGAGAAATTTAATGAAGGAACTCGGATAATGTTCGATCCAATGGTAAAAACGAAAAAGAATAGATGGAAAATCCGTACACGTCTCCCAAGTTCGTTATGATTAGAATATGGAGATTGTTCAGAGACTAAACTTTGGTGGGATGAAAAGTCTGATCAGCTTTAACAGTTCCTTAAAATATAGTCCGACTCTCTTGGAAACTTGAGAGATGTTCCGCCAGGAACTCGTTTAGATATAAGACTTGATGAAAATGATAATCCTAAACCTGGAGAAGAACCAATAAATAGAGTTGATCAAGCAGAATTAAAACATGATATTGCTTATAGAAATGAAGATATTCGTTCTCATCAAAAAGCAGATATTGATTTGATTCAAGATTTAAATGATATCAAAATCCAACATTTTCTGAAAGATTTTCAAGAGCAATAGGAATAATAGCAATGAAAACAAAGATCGCATTGGGAGAAGCACAAGCGACTGTCTTTGAAAAAATACCAACGAACTCAGACAATCAAAATACTACTTTAGCGAATGAACTACATCACTGAGAGGTTCTTGCAACAGAATTGCATAAAGAATATAGAAAACCTAAAAGATATTTAAAAATAAAAGTTTTCAATAAAGATGATATTTGGTATGCAGATTTGGTTGAAACTGTAAATCCTAAAAATAATATGCAAATTCAATTAAAGAAGGATTCGAGTTTTTATTTAAAGAAACCCCAAATAGAATTCCTAAAAAATTATATGTTGATAATGGTAAAGAGTTTTATAATAAAATATTTGAAGAATTCAGACAAGAAAATAATAATGAAATTTATTCAACTTTTAATTCACCTGATGATAGATCAAATTATGGTTTACATAATCCTATAATTGAAAGATTTAATAGAACATTGAAAAATTGGATGTATAAAAAATTTACAGAACAAGGAAATAGAATTTGGATAGATGTATTATCAGAATTAATAATTAAATATAATAATAAAATTCATAGAACAATAGGAGTTTCACCAACGGAAGCAAGTGAGAATCCTGATCTAATCAAAGAAATTACCCATGAAACTAATTATGCTAATGAAGATTTACAAGAAAATCAAAAATTTAATATTGACGATCGAGTTCGAATATTCAAAGGGAAAAATAAATTTGAAAAAGATTCAACACATAAATGGTCTAAAGAAATTTTTGTCATTTCAAAAATTAATAATACAAAACCAATAACTTGTGGAATTAAAGATTCAACCGGTGAAGAAATTCTAGGTAAATTTTATCAAAATGATCTCCAAAAAACTATTTTTTAATAATTTCTATTAAAAATGGTTGATAAAATTATTGATACACAGACTGTTGATAATTTAGAAAAAAATAAGAAAAATAATAGAAACAAACAAACCAGCAAGTATTGAATATTATGGCAAAAAATCATACATTGGTAAAAAGAAAATAGCAGAAATTAAACAGATTGAACGCCAACATAGTGGTTGAATTTTACCTTTGGCTGCTTTATTACCTTTAATATTTGGTGGAATTACAGCTGCAGCAGGAGCAGCAGGTGGAATAACAACTGCTGTTAAAAATTATAAAGAATCAAAGAAATTAGATGCAGAGATTGAGAAGATTAAATCTGAAATAACAAAACCAACAACAGATACAAAAACAGCAAGTTGAATTTATTTAGATCCATATCAAGGTCATGGAATTTGTGATTTTATAAAATCTATTAATAAAAAGAGTTCTTCTAAAAATAAAAAATTAAAACAAGTTTTGAAAAAATTAAATAACGGAAATATTCAAATAGAGGTTGATGGGGATGGAATTTTTCTTTCTCCTTATAAAAAATAAATAATTTTTCATTATTAAAAATTTTATTATTAAAAATGTCTTCAACAAGTGGAACTTCGTTTGCACCAACTTCGAATAAAAATATTTTGAAATTCAATCACAATCCTATTTTACCAAATTCTTTTAGAATGTTGATAATTGGAAGTTCTGGTTCTGGGAAAACAGTTTTTTTGTTAAAAATGATTCTAAATCCTAATTTTATAGACTATGATAATTTAATAATTTTTTCTAAAACAATTGATTAACCTGAAATGCAAATAATTTTTCATGGGTTAAATTCTGGTTTAACAAAACAAGATATTGTGGGATTATTTCAAAATCACGATAAAATTTCTGATGATACATCCATTAGAAATGTGTTGAATTAAAAACTATTAATAAAATAACCGTAACAATGAGCAATAAATATCATGAAATAATTCCATGTGAAAAATTAAATAGAACGAAGAAGAATTTAATAATTTTTGATGATTGTGTCAATATGAAAAATCAAGAAATTATAGAATCTTATTTTACTCGAGGTAGGCATAATAATTGCAATGTAATTTATTTAGCTCAAAAATATTATGATTTACCATCTAGAAGTATTCGCGGTAATTCTAATTTTTTCATATTCTTTAAATTAGAAAAAAGAAATAAGGATAGCATTTTTAATGATTTTTTTAGTGATACTTTAGACAAAGAAGAATTTAATAGTTTTGAAAATCATCTATCTATAAAATATAATTATATTGTATTGGATAAAGAAAAAAATCAAGTTTACGAAAAAATAATTATTTAGCGAATTATTGAATCTCAAGATTACTGAATTTTCTTGAATCCAAATGGTTAGAAATGTAAATGGTTTTAATCTTGATAAATATATTCAAGATTGTATTATTATTAAATATTCAGCAAAATATTTGGAATGATAATTTAATATCTAAAAAACTTTATGATCATAATTTTAATTTTATGGCTACAAAAGTTGAAAAACCAATAATTGATGTTTTTCAAGAAACAAAAAATGAATTAATTTTAAATCAAAATAAACCTAGAGAAGTAAACATTTTCCAAGAACCTCGAAAAAGATTTTCTATGTGATGGAGACCTCTGGACGACTTCGTATAAGATCCCAAGTTGATTCCTTTACAAGATGGAAAACTTTTTCAGGATACAGAAACTAAAGATCAATCAACACAGATTAATCAAGAAATCATAAAACAAATTCATCCAATAAAATTAGAATTGAATGTAAATCATGATGTTATAAAAGGTAAAACAATCATGCCTCATGTTAGAAATATATATCTTCATAAAAAAGAAGGAACCACATTATCTGTTAGTGATAAAATGTTTTTATTAACCAAAGAAGGGAACAACACATATATAACATTAAATAATAATGGGGAAAAAATTTTACTAATGGATTGAAAAAAACAATTGAAGGAAATGCATTTAATTCTGAAGGGGAATTAAATGTTCCAATAAGTGATATTGAAACCTATGAGAATATAACAAAAGATGAAAAAGTTAAAAAGGTTAAAGAATTTGGTGATGAAGGCTTTCGGCCGACTGCGCCTGGAGAAAAATTAACTAAAGAAAAACTAATCAAATTGCAACTACCCCAGGAATCAACAGAAACAACAGGAGAGGAAATTAAAGTAGAAAACATCAAATATTATTTTTTATCCGATAATCCTTGTGAATTATTTTATGAACTAAGAAAATATTTAGCTTCTAGAAAAGTAGGAAATAATAATTGTGAAAATCACATAAATGCAATTTTGTCGAGATTATTATCCAAGAAATTGATTGATAAAAAACAATATCTTAAATTTTCAAATTCTAAATTCTAAAATTCTTAAATTTTACATAATAAAATAGAATTTCAATTTTCAATTTAGATAAAAATATTAAATTTTCTCATCTAGTAAAAAAGAAAGATTATTTAGAAGTTTTACCATCAACTTCATCTGCAGAAGCATTAAATTCACCTGAAAATTTATTGTTTCAAATTACAACAATCATCAAATCCACTTGATATTTGCAATTCATTTATATATTATAAATTTGAAATTACAGGTGTTGATCCTACTGATGATATAACTCTTGAACATAATTGGTTTTAAAATTTATTTAATCAAATTTCAATAACTTTAGGATCAACAGAAGTTGAAAATATAAGATATCTAGGTGAAATAAGTTCATTATTACAATTTATTATGACTGATTCTAATTTTAAAAATCAAGATGGTGAACTAAGTGAATGGATTCCAGATACTGGTACTAGTGATGAAAATAATAAAGGATATAAAATTAGAAAAAGGTTTATTCAACCAAAACATTAGATGGATTATATCCTTTAAAAAATATATTTGGATTCTTTCAACAATATAATAGAATAATTTATTTAATACCATTTCAATTGAAAATGGAAAGGAATAATAATTATGAAAAATGTTTTTATGGAAAAGTTTTAAAAGAAGGTGGTGCACCAAAAATAAAATTTGAAAGAATAATGTTGATGGTTCCATCAATAACTTGTAACCCACATTTGGAAACTCAAATTCTTGAAAGATTAAACATGATTTCAAAACCAATCAATGTAAATTTTCTTCAAAGAACACCAGGTTGTGTAGATATTTTAGGATGAAGTACATTTTCATGGAAACCAACAATGTTAAATACTCGACCGAGATTTATTTTGATTGGAGTTAAAGATTCAACAATTAATTATACAACTAATAATTCAAAATTTGTTCAATCAAGCGGTAATGATAAACAATTAAAATGTTTAAGTGTTCAATTATATTCAAGTTATTATCCTGGAAAACCAATATCATTTGATAAAGCATAAAATTATCAATCAATGCTATATAAAAGTTATATTTTAATGTGTCATGAATTTTTAGTTGAACCACAATATAAGTTTTCGGATTTTAAAAATTTATATTCTATATTTTGTGTTGATGTTAGTGAACAGGATGATAAACTAGCAATTAATGGAGTAACTGTAACAATAGAAATGGAAAAAGATGATGGTTTTAAAGGAAAATGTTTTTGTTTTGTTTTGGTTGAAAAAGAATTAAATATTGAAATAGGTAGTGGATAGATGATAAATATAATATAAATATAAATATAAAATAATATAAATTATCCTGTTTAAAATAGTTATGGATCAATTGAAATCAAATTTTAAATTTCTGGAGGGCGAAGCCCGACTACCTTCGGAGATCTCTACTCAGCCATTTCTGGATGAAAACAAATCTGTATCAAAACGAAAAAGCTCAACGGATATCAAATGATGCTGATTTAGTATATACTCCTGAAGAATTGTTGGAATTATCAAAACCAAAAACAATATTTTTGATTCCTGGAACTCCTGAGTATGAAGAAATAATAAATCTATATAAAAAAGCTTTTCAAAAATCTCCAAAGGCAAACACTAACGTTCCAAGTGTTGATGAAAAAGAAGGTTCGGGTTTTGTAATTGTTCCATCTTCGGTAGTCGATTGCGATCCACCAAATTAATATTTTTCTTCGGTTCTTCAACCTAAATTTTTTCTTATAAAATGGAGAAAAGTTTAGAAAAAATGATTAATCTTTTATCTACAAAATATTCAACAGATTTAAGTTTTGATTCTAAAGAATCAGAATTTTCTGCTAATTTTCCAATTCCTTTAGAATTAAATCAAGATTATAATTATGAAGTTGGGTTATCATGGTTTACAACATTTAATATAATTTTTAATATTACAAAAGATAATAATGAATTTGGTATTAGAAAACCAAATACTGTGGGTGTTGTTAATGGATATGATTTGATAACAATTCCACCTGGTGCATAGGAATTAGATGTTTTATTTAAATTAATAATTGAATTGATTAAAAAGAGATGGTGAAGAAAATATTGTTACTTTTTCATTAAATATTTCTACAGCAAAAATACACATGTTTATTAAAAAAGGATATAGTATTTCATTTCGAGATAAAAAATTTAATAAAATTTTAGGATTTACAAAACAAATTTATGAAAATAATGCAACTGATGAATTATTTATTAGTGAAAAGATTGTAGATATTTCAAATATAACCTCTATAAGTTTATTATGTGATTTGGTTGAAGGAACATATCACAATGGAATAAGAAAAAATTGTATATATAGTTTTCCATATGGAACTGTTCCTCGTGGATATAGAATTGTACAACAAATGTCAACACCAAAATATTTTCCATTGATTAGAAGAACTATTTCAAGTATAAATTTTAAAATTGTAGATCAAAATGATAATTTAATAAATTTTAATAATGAAATTATTTCTTTTTGTTTACATTTACGACAAGTATGAGGTCGAAGCTTAATCTCCGTCAGGTTTGAGTACAATCTTTAATTCTTTAAAAATGACATATGTTGAAGCGCAAGCGACTACCTTCGGTGAATTGAATAAATTTCTAAATAAATATGGTCGAGATACTACAACTAATTTTTATCTATGTGATATTTTAAAAGATTTAAATCTTAAATGTAAAATAATTATGAGAGATGAAATTAAAAATTATTTAAATTCTGATAATATTATTTTTAATCTTCAAACAACAAAAGAAAATGGATCTCATTGGGTTCTTTGTTCTAAAAGATTCAAAATTTATTTTGATTCATATGGAATTATTTCAATCCAAGAAATGAAATTATATCTAACTGATGGTTATATTTATAGTACTTTGCAAGTTCAAAAAGAGAATACAAAAATATCTGGACAATTATGTATTTTTATTTTATTATCTTTAGAGCGCAAGCGATTGTCTTTCAAAGAAATTATTCTAGATCTTTTATAATAAAATAAAATTTAAAAATGAGTATTGTAATTCTGGAAAATATTGGTGGTGGAACACTAGCATTAAATACTAACGCAATTTTGGAACAAGTTGAAAGTAAATTTGTAAATGAAAATGGTGATAGGATGAGAGGAGAATTAAACATGATAATAATTCAATTTCAAATCTTTCATATCCTCAAAATGATTTATATGCAGTTAATAAAATTTGTTTTTTACATTTATATCTAAAAAATTAAATAATTAGAAAAATAAAATATACACACAAGATGTATTTCCTAATATATATTTTTTTAATATTATTTTTTTATTGAAGAAACTATTTCTAGTTGGGATTTGAACCAATGTATATTTGAACCACAGTGTTACTCTATTCCACTGAGCTATCTAGATAATTATAAAAAGATTGTTATATAACCCCAACAATTTAATTTATTAAATAATATCAAGATGTCAGAGCTAATCTGAAAAGATGTCAAAATTAATTTAAAAATTTAAAATCAGGAAAAACGTAAATGAATAGGCTTGAATAAATAATGACGTAAAATGTGCACAATTTTAATTAAAATGAAAGTCAGAGAATTTCATTGGACAAAATATTCGCGATCGTTTACGTCTGAGCGTTGACTGGTCAAGTGGTGCACCAGTTAATAAAACCGAAAACATTCTTCAAAAATATTACTAAAATTTATTTCCAAATGAAATTCTTTTGCAGGTTTTTATTAATATTTTTCCTGCCGGCTGCAATTTTTGATGAACTCGAAATTGAAAATGACGTTTTTGTCGTTAACAATGAAACTTTTGAAGAACTTATCAATGATCATAAACCTATCTTAATAAACTTTTGTAAGGAAAATTTCAATTATTAAAAGTCTTTGAATAATCATTCTTTTCAGATGCCCCTTGGTGCAAATTTAGTCAAAAGTTATTGCCACATTTTGAAAATGCCGCAAAAAATCTTTTGCAAATGGAATCGAGAATTAAGTTGGGCAAAGTCGACGTGACTGTTGAAACAGATTTGGCAAATAAATTCAAAATCAAATCCTATCCGACAATTATCCTGTTCAAAGAAGACCGGCAAATACCTTATTCAAAAGCCCACCATCACCTGACCATTTTAAATTGGCTCATTTCAAAAGTAGATAAACTTATTATTTCTGTTAATTCAACGGACAGTCTAGATGAAGTTAGACAAAAGACAGACGTTTTATTTGTGGTAAGAAATTTTTTAATTAATATAATTATTATTTTTTATTTATTTACATTTTGAGAATTAGCTGTCATGTTACCATTTTTAAAATTTAATAAAACAATAAATAAAATTTTATATTATTCTTATAATATTTCCCATTCATAAGAGTTGGGAAACTACTTCTAAATTATCTATTTTCTTTAGAACGTAGAAAAATTTTTAATTATTTTTGAAAAATAATGATTGATATAAACAAATTCATATAGATTATATTTAAGTTATTAGTAACATTATTTTACTTTACAGCTTTAATTTATATGTTTTCTTTAAAAGGTTAAAAAATTTTACCTTGAAATAGTTGAATTTGTTTTTAAAATTGAATAAAATAAATTTTCGAAATATTATCTTGTAACCTTATAATTAATGTGTATGATTGCTGTGTGTTTGATTATTTTGATTATCTGGGTCATCTGATAACATCATTGCTTGTTATTTATCCTAATGACGTATGTGCTGTAGACACACATGTAGTATATATATTGTCTGCCTTTCATAAATAAACTCTTGAGAGATATTGTTCTTAAAATGCGACCACGCTTTCAATTCAAGAATTACTGCGAATCCTTCCACAGCACAAGACATATTCAATTGGAAATAATATGGATGAATTTATCGAGAAAATTGAATCATATTTTCCAATAATTCAATTGGACAACAGTAAAAGAAAATCGTATATCAAAAAGATCGAAACAAGTGTCCAGAAAATCTTGAAGAACAAATTAACAATTTCAAAGTTAAAATCTTTTTTTCTAACACATTGCCTTGACTTGATGAAGAAAAACGTGAAATGAAACGTTCAAAATAATTGAAGATTTTTTCGCTGTCTTTCACAGGTTCAAAAATAAGTGTTATTTCTAAATTGATTTTTGAAAAGTACATACGGGAAGGAAATAAAAAAATATCATGCGACAAATGTAGTATATTATGAATTTTAGAGAGTTTCTGTATAGATAGGATTTAACTGTAAGAAAACAATCGGTGAATTTTTTGTAGCCAAAGAAACAGGAATAGATTTATAGAAATAGATTTTTTAAATAAATTAAATATTAGATTAGTTGAGATTAGTAATGATTATATACTCAGTTTGCAACAAAATTTGAATGCAATTATAAGAAAGATAATAAAATTGTATATGCTTTAATAAAAAGTGAAAGTTTTAGTCCTCAAAATGGAACTTCTAACATACGAATGTGTTTATATTTTAGAGTTTTATATTCAAATACGGTTAGACCACCTTTTCCAATTCCTAATGTTGCGAAATTCGAGATTCTCTAAATGGTGCAAAATATTTTTCATCAATAGATTTAGGAAATGCTTATTACCAAGTTGAATTGGACGAGGAAAGTAAATTGAAAATCACATTTTCTATAAGATAGGGTAAATTTTGCTGTAATAGAATGCTTTTTAGAATAGCTGCGGCACCTTCGACTTTTCATGGTATTTTTATTGGTGATATGATGTGGAATGAAGCACTAGTTTATTAAAACAATATCTTAATATTTAAAAAATCGATTGGGGAACAAAAATAGAATTAATAAATTTTTCTTCGAATTAGAAAATCTGGACTTAAAATTAATCCAGAAAAATATAAGTTTGTAGTATCAGAATTGAACTTTTTGGGTCACAAGATTAATAAAAAAGGTATTAAGACAGATAACAGCCTAACTGTATAAGCGATTATAATTTATGGGCTACTGAGAGCAAATTTATGCCACACTCATTTGGCAAATATACTGATGTAGTAAGTGTATAATATTATAGATAGCAGATATGCAATGCCGCTAATTAAGTGTGAATCAAAAAACATTAACAATATGAAAGGTAGTGGCCTGTTTTAGAAGTATACCCGGGACAGAACTAATGCGTTTAAGTATGAAACAGTTAATGTTGTGTAATTAAGGTAAAAGTTTTATAGATGTTAAACTTATTCATAAATTTTACTATCAATTCTATCGTATTATATAAATATTAAAGACAAATTAGTCATATGGAAACTTGTTACCGAAAACTCATGTTTAAAAGCAAATTTTGAGAGATATGTCCAAAGAATGCCATTTCAATTAATTAGGAACTCAAAGATTATGGAATCAAATGTAAAATCTGGATTTTAACAAATTTTGCCATATAGCTGAAGCAATTTTAAATAAGTTGTACATTTTAATAATTTTATATCTAGATAAATAATGACATTATGGGGGACACTTTCGTGGGAGCTGCTGAACTTATTGATGATGTTCAGTTTGCGACAATGGAAAAACATTTGTTCCATTCGTTATTCTCAAATACCGACCAAACAAAAGCAATTCTTATCCGAAAAGTGAGATTTCTAATTTAATAATTTTCTTTAATACAAAACAAATATTTTTATTTTTTACCTTTTCATTAATTTATGTTTTCGATGTAAAATTATTAAAATTATTAATTTATGATTATTGTTAGTGAAATTTTTTTTTTGAACGACTATTTTCAATATGTCTTCTTTTCTTTGATATTACACTAAAAATCAATAAATTTAAAAACACAAATTTTCAGCACGGCCTTTATCAAACGTTAAAAAATATTTTAACCAATCAGTTATCAAGGCTGTTAAATGATAATAATGAATTCGAATGATTTATCACAATTTTTAGTCTTTTCTTTCAAAATTTACTTTGAATAATTACAAATGTTTTAATTTTTTTTTGTTAAATTAATCTAAAGAAAATAGATCAAAGATAAACAAAAATAAAAGGATTTTAATCAAAAGTACCGGTTTTATAAAATAACTGAAAAATATTTAATTTAAACAAATTTAAAGTCGGAGAATCGATTCGATGAATTTTTAATTTAATTTAGTATTTATTTTGGAATTTATGAAGTTTCCATATATTATTAAATTAATGTTTAGATCGACAACAATTTGATTCCATTTGGAAAAGGTGAAATAAATCAGGAAGATGTAATAAAATTTGTCAGGTCAAATGAAATTCCTTCCGTAGTGAGATATTCATTTGATATTGGTGGAAAGGTGTTCCAGAATTCACACAGGTTTATGCATTTCATGGTTTTCATGGACGATAAATTTGAGGAAGCCCACAAAGAGTTGGAGGAAGCCGCTATCAATCATCCTGAAGTAATATTCAATAAATTTTATTTCTAATGTTTAGAGTTTCTTTTACTCAGATGTCTCAGCTTAAAAGACAATAATTTGGATAAACGAGTATTGGGCTATAGCTTCGTATCGTTATTTGAATTTTAACTCGTCTTTTACTCGTTAGAGCAAACTGACCATTTTCTAGTTCTTTGTAGGACTGTCGAATGGCAGATTATATTTTGAAATATTAAAGAGGAGGAGTGGGAGACATTTTTTTTGAGTATCTACCCAAGAGTTTATGTGAAATTGGGTGAACAAAGTGAATTCATCTCTGATTAAATAAGAAAGTTATATATTTTGGTGAGATTCGCTTGCTGCTTTTCACTGAACACAAAACGCTAGATTGAGAGATAGTTCCTACCAATATCTTATTACCGGAATTGTTAACTTTTGTCAACTATTGCGGACATCATCAACATTCTTTGTGTCAAAACCAACAAACGATGAATGAAATAATTTTTTTAAATAATTTTTAAAAAGTTTCCTAATTGACAAATGCAGGAATTAAAAAAAACAAAATAATTTCGAAAATTGAAATAGTCATATTTAATTAAATTGGTCATTTGTTTTTGTTATAAACCACATAATTTATTTCCGGTCTCCATTTAATGAGAAAATGAATGGCAAATATTTACACTGAGCGTTACAAAATCTAGTTTTTTTAAAAATTTGCTTTTTAATGCAAATGTATAATTTTTTCCCAAAATTTTCAACTCTATCTCAAATTATTATGAAATGAAATTGAAATACACATGACAAGTAGGAATAAGCATAATAATATTATTATTATTATTATTATTAATAATCATAATAATAATTCTAAATATAATAATAATAATAATAATAATAAAAATAATAAGTTTTGAAAATTTTAAAAATTAATTTTTTTTAACATTTTGTAGAATTTTGTGTTTATAAGTGGATTTCAAGTTCCTCTTAGATTTTTTGATATTAGTAAGCGCAATTTTTTGATGCAGGATGAAACCAAATGTAAAATAGTTTTGGTACAAATTTTTAAATATTTTGTTGATAATTTTATTTAAATTTTGTTAAGGTCTCAGTTTTGTAAAAATTTTTAAAATTAATTTTGTTAAACATTTTGTAAAATTTGTGATTTTAAAAAAAGCAAAATTTTTAATTTTTGATAATATTTTTTCAGAATTTTAAAGCAGAAATTTGTTTAAATACAAAATGGTTTATTCTAAATAGTTTAAAGTTTAAGACGAAGTACCTGATGATGACTGTTAATCAGTCGAAATATATTGTAGCAGAATATATATTTTGTGTGATTCTGTTTTAATAATAATAATAATAATAATAATAATAATAATAATAATAATAATAATAATAATAATAATAATAATAATAATAATAATAATAATAATAATAATAATAATAATAATAATAATAATAATAATAATAATAATAATAATAATAATAATAATAATAATAATAATAATAATAATAATAATAATAATAATAATAATAATAATAATAATAATAATAATAATAATAATAATAATAATAATAATAATAATAATAATAATAATAATAATAATAACATACCCATGTAAAATATGCACTCTAAAATCATGTAAAATATATAATTTTTAATAAAAATAAAAAATTTTAAAAAATAAACGAAGAATAAAATATAATGAAAAAATACAGATATCTTTATTAATGTAAAATCTTGTAATATCACATAATATGGTATCAAGAATCTCACCATTAACACTGCCCTTCCACATAAATTCATTTTAATAATCCTCTAGGTATTCTCTCTTTATGCATTTC
Source organism: Schmidtea mediterranea (assembly GCA_022537955.1). Lineage (NCBI taxonomy): Eukaryota > Metazoa > Platyhelminthes > Tricladida > Dugesiidae > Schmidtea > Schmidtea mediterranea. The sequence continues at coordinate 252,338,683 of CM039680.1, read as the reverse complement.
TTTTCTTTTATCCTCATATCCCCTTTAGCCCAATATGACTTAATTTGTATAATGTTAATGTATTAAAAGTAGGTGAAATATTAAAAAAATACATCAAGATATACATTCAGGCTAGCATTTATATTATACATGATCTTAATAATAATAGTAATAATGATTTACAAGTTTTGATGATCCAGTTCTGTAAATTTTATTATTAATTTTTAATATAAAGCCTAGCTGATGTTGCGATCTAACCAAATCAAAATTTTGTTTCTGCTATTTTTTAAGACAAAAATATATTTCAAATTTGTATGCTCCTTGTTTTCCTATTTACCTTGACTTAGTTTGAAATTTATTTTAATTATTTAATATAAAATATTTTTAAAGAGTATTTTTTTAGTAAATTTACCTCAGACGCCCGCTTGAGCAGGACCGTTTAAATCGCTATGCCTACTCTGCTTGTATATTTAGGAAGCTACTAGAAACCTCCCTCAAAAAGAGTTGTCAATTAATGAATAATTGTAAAATTAAATTATTTGGGGGTGTCCAGACACCCAAGGGTACTAACGCAAATTTTATGTATTTTTTATATATTCGAGAGAAAATTCACCGAAGAAGACAGAATAAAGACGATAATCGTAATAAATATGAGTCCTATATATTAAAGATTTTTACAAAATAAATCATGAATATAAAATGTTTAATATTATATTTAGATAACATTTGTAATGACGGACGTTACGGATAACACAACATCTAGTCTAATCAAACATTTCAACGTGGACCTTTCAAACCTTCCCCATTTAGTTTTATCTGATGCGAAACATAAACGGTTATTCCTTCCTGGTTTTAATGAAATAAATGGCAAAAGAATAGATCAATTTCTGATGGATGTAAAAAACGGCAAAATTGGTCAATTTCTTAAAAGTCAAAATATTCCCGAAAATTGGAACAGTGAGCCTGTTAAAATTCTTGTCGGCAAAAACTTTGAAGAAGTTGCATTGAACAAACAAAAAACCGTATTTGTTGAATTTTGTAAGTAAGAACATTTTTAAAATTAAAAATATATGATCATATTGAAACCCTGATCCCTGAATCCTTGCGTTCAAAACATTATAAAACTGAATGCTAAGATGATCCTAACTAACAGATAGAAACTTGATTTTTTCTATTTTAATAAGATAATTAAAATAAAAATAGAGAAAGTGATATAATAAATAAACTAAATAAACAAACACAGTTAAAAATTTCAAAAAATAATTCAACCTGTTTGAAAAAAAATAAAGGAAAGGTATAAAGAATTTTAGAGTAAATGAAAAGGTTATTTTAATTTTTGAAAGTTATCAGGCGCACCTGAAGATTTAGTTACAAACAAAACCTTTAAAGAAATAAACTCTTAAAAATCAAACATGAAAATATTTGACACAGTATTTGCAAGTCACTATTAACCCTAATTACTTTGGGATGAGTCTCGGAAATTCATTTCCATTTTGTTTTCATTTATTTGTCTTGTTAAAAATATATTTTTGTAAACATATTACAGTCCCCATGAATTTAAAGTAAATATGAAAATATGATAAACACCGGTAAATCTACTAAAATCCCTTGAGTCTATGTGACTCATCGCATACGTTAACGTAAGTATATTGACCCGACGTAATTATGGTTAATTGTAAATAATAATAAATAATATTTTTTATTCTAAAGTATTATTTATTCTAGAAACCTCTAAACTACATTTATCAATAAATATTTATTATTTATACATTGGTATACAAATCAATGTGATCGTTGTTCCTTTCTTGCTAGCAAGATGAGATTTAACACTCCGCCAATTATACTTGCATGTACAGTTTGTCTCTCTTCCGACTTACATTTTAAAATTTTTCGCGTTCTAGGTATTGTGATTATTAAACAAAGAAACCGTTCTAAAATACACACAATTTATCCTAAACAATCCTCGCTGCATGCTTCCGGTTGAAACGTACGGATGCGAGATTGTGAATTTTTAATTTAAACTATTTAGTAATTTTCATGTTCATTTTATTTTTCATTTCATTACATTTAGATGCCCCTTGGTGCAATTACTGTAAGCAGCTGGAACCGATTTGGGAAAGACTTGCTAAAGAATTGCTAGACGTTCCTGACCTAATAATTGCAAAATTGGATAAAACTGAAAATGATATTAAAAACTTTGAAATTAAATCATTTCCCACTTTGAAGTTATTTCTGAAGGACTCAAATGAAGTAAAATGGCAGTTTGTCACAGAAAATATATAAATACAAATTTAGGTAGTCGATTATTCCGGCCCGAGAACTAGAGAGCGGTTAAAGGAATTTTTATCAAAATTTGTTAATTTAAACAACGCCTTAAAAAATGAAGAGTTGTAGTTATAAATATATTCTTTTTGGATTTTAAATTTTATTCAGATGAAAAAGTTTTGTAATAATTATTTTTGCCCAAATTTATTAATATAACAATCGTTGAAATGATTCTGTGGCTCACGCCAAACCACAGAAATAATTAATGGCACAGGACAGCCAGCATTTAACCAATTGCTTAGTCGTGTAGAACAGCTAGTGCCACAATATTGCCATACCCTAGTAGCCAGATATATTTTATATCAAAATAAACACCATACAACTTTCGGATTTGTTGATTATTTCTAAGTTTCCTCTTTTTGCAATATGCTAACTACATAAAGAACAAAAGTTGTTCCCCTCATTCTTGTAGTTTTATTTTTTAATAAAATTCAGACAAAGAAAGTTTGCTGAGATTTATTAAAATGAAGATAAAATAAAAGCACAGAAAACTGAAAATAAACAATAATATCAAAAATAATTAAAAATTTGAAATGAAAAATACAAGCTAATAGTATGCCCAAGTCAATGGGAAACCCCAGCAGTGTGGAAACTCAAAACGCTTAGAGAGCTGACCTATACGGAAAGCCAGGAAAGTCAATAAAACAATTAGTTTGATTCAGGATAAATTATCCCAAGATACGACTTAGCGAATTGCGTATTTAGAGATCAATTACTCCGGAATTTTTAAAGCAATCAGACCCAGATTTAGGGAATAATTGTTATGCATTGAGAGATGGTTGTTTGGCAGTGATTAAATTGTTTATAAAAATAAATTATAAAAGGAGCGCTGGAAATAAGAGGAATTGCCAGTTGGTCGAAGAGAAGTAGAAAAAAATAAAATTTTTGAAGTGAATTAAAAAGGAAATGGGTAGAGGTCATTGAAGCACAAAAAAATAAACTGTGAGTATAAACTTAAATCAAGTGATCGTTACAGACAACTTGATCACCAATTGCTCTATCTGTCCTAAAGTTAATCGAATCTTTTTCTGAAAGAAATGTGCACATCGTAAAACAAATTGTGATTTTGTGTTGAAAATCAATAAGCGTGTTCTGTGTTGGGTTTTGACTATTTGATTTATACAAAGTCTCGAGGATACCTAAATAACAAAACAAAAATAATTTTTAAATACTTAAAATGATTGGGGGTAATTATGATAAATGAATGAGGTATTGTTCTGGAACTCAGTAAAATATGAGTGGAAAAGAGATATCGAAAAATGAAAAGATTATAGAGGAAAATCAATAAAAGAAAACAATTGAATAAAAAAAGGTCATTCATAATTAACAAGTACAAGTTCGAAAGAAGAAAACCAAAAACAAGAACAAAGTTAAAATTATCTTGTTATTTTGAAAGTGAATAGTAAATGTTTTTGTAAATCAGTGGTGATCGTTCAATTTATTTCATTTGCATGGGCGCAAATTTCATGAAATGAAAATTTTATGACATTTTTAGATATCATAAAAGCTTACATTAAACAATTAGTTGTATGAAATGTGTTAAAAACAGTTGTTATTTTTATTGATTTAAGAATTTCGATTTTCTAACTTTTGAAATCCATAAAATGAGTCTTATCTAAACGCTTTCATTTTTCTTGAGCATGTGATGAAGTTTCCTGTAGACTTAAATTAATTTCATTCAATTTGTCGAAGAGATCACTCAAAAACGTAACTCGTAACCACCAAACATGATGTTTCAAAAACGAAAAGTCAACTGCTTCGGTTTCGATAAGTGATAAGATTTCGACTTTCATAAACACAAATTGAATTAAAAATTTTCCTTTTGATAGCCATCGTACTTCAGTGTGATATAGCAATGTTTTGTGATCCGAGTCCATGGCTTCGCATAATGCTGCCAAAATTTTCGTCCGAAGGGCGTTTGATTTGATATAGTTAACCACTTTGACGACTTCATAAAGAATTGTTGCAAGAATTGGAGGAACAGCTTTCGACACAAGAACTTCTCTGTTAATTATACAGCGCATGATTTTAACTTTTTTATTTTGATTCAGAATGTGCAAAATGAAGCCTTTTTACGTCTTTGCATAGATGGAGCTCCTTCTGTGCAAACGCTGACACAATTTTCTTCTTCACATTTTCGTCGACCAATTCAAAAATATCCACGCTAGTTGTGATTTGCTGAAGTTCTTGACAGAAAAAATAATTATTCACAATTCATTCTTCCTGGACGAATCTCAAAATTGAAAGCAGTTGAGCTTTACCACTGGTGTCTGTGCTTTTATCAAGCTGAATTGACCATTTTCTAAAAGGATCATCAAAACAATCTTTCAGTTGCGTTTCAATATCATCCGACAAATCTTGGATTCTTCTAGCAATAGTTTTCAATGAAAGCGGCATAGTTTTGAATTTTACCACAGCATCATTCGTCATCATACATCCAGCTAGAAGTTTTAAAGCGGGCAAAACGATTTTTTCTGCTTCAGTTGAGCAATCTTATATCTAGCAATTTGTGCTTGATCGGTTGTAACTACAAATTTCTTGAATTTTTTCGATTCGCTTTGCTGACTGGATTTTAGGTTCTCAAAATAACTGATCGGATTGTTCAACTGTTCATAATGGCTTGTTTCGATGTGTCGAAGTAGTTAGCTTGGTAGCATCGATTCGTTGCTGAGAGTTTTCAGACAAATAAGACAAAATGGCCGTGAGGGATCGTCACCAAATGCAATGAAAACATATTTTAAATACTTGTCTTGGTACTTCCGATTTTTTCCTTTTGATGCTTTTGGTGCTATTTTTTGCCTTCATTGTTCTCATTTCGCTTATCATTCTTATTACTTACTTCTTACCGGATTAAAAATTTGTCTATCTACATAGTTTGGGAAGTTTTAAATAAATTAATAATGAGCTGTAAAGTAGAATTAAGCTTATTTACCACGAAATAAAAAGTAGTTAACCCCTATGATTCTTCAAATCGATCTTCAAACGTTTATTTTAAGTAATATTTATATTCCGATAATTGTTGATCAAAAAGAAATGTATTATTATTTTTTCAATGTTTTCATGTCAATATGCAATATTTTCAAAATTCATGAAATAATATTTTCATTCAATTTTTTATTAAACTATTGAGCGTTCAAAAACGCTAGCAATTTAAGATATTTAGAAAAGTTTTCACGGCGCACCGGTTGCCCAACACTGATATATGTGAGATTGTTTAAATATTGAGCTTAATTTAATTATTACTTTATAAATATAAAATTTTCTATCCATATATTGGGATTTTTAAAAATGAGTTGAATTATAATGAAGTGGACATGGTTTAAATAAAATAATGTTTTAATCATGAAATTATAATAGGAATAAAATAATAAAAACAACAATTAACACAGTAATGGTAATTTAAAGACTTACTATAATAAAAATAACAATAGTAACGCGATAGAATAATGACAAAAAAATAATAATAATAATCGTAACAATTATTAATATTATTAATTATTATTATTATCGACTATAATACTGATAATTAAAATTTTACCAGTAGTAATGATAATATTCATGATAAATTTAATAATAATAAAATAATAATAATTACGATAATAATAATAATAATAATGGTGGGTTACAGGGTTTCGTCGTTTGTTTGAATTAGCCTGTGGTTGCCCTAGTAACGCCATACAAAATGCTTTTAACGGCCACTTGGCACCCGTTGCTAGGCAACGTTGGAAATGTGTTCAAGTGGTGGATTGACCGCAAAAATTGAGTTTTATCGCTAGTACTGTAATTGCTCGGACAACCCTCGGGTTCACGAGCTGTCGATAGAAGACCTGTGCTCGCTTTTAATCAGTTGGTCCCCTTGCGTTTAAATTTCCATCGTCTATCTAACTGTTTTACCGACATTAGTTTGGAAACAAAATGGGTGGCACTGCTTATTTAACCCTTCTACAATGTTGTTTCCAAACCTCAAGATGATATATATATAACACGATGTGTACAGGAACTACAAAATATATAAACAATGCTTTATTTATCTATTAAATACATGAATCATAAGGTTCCAGATGGATTGGAAGATCGAGCGGCTCGGCGCTTAGCCCGCTCCTTGCGTCCAGGTCGACGACTGGTCGTTGACGGGGTGATTGGAGTAGGGGTAGTAGTGACAGTTGACGTTGAGGCTGTAGATGAAGTAGTACCTGCCTCGCGATAGGCCAATTGAGCAGGGGCGAAGACCAAAGGGTAGGTCACCGCTGCTCCCTCTTGACAGGCGGATAACGCTACCTCTAGCCCCCGGATCTGAGTTTTTAGGCCTTGTACCAACTGCTTTTTTTCTTCCCATCCCTTCTGGGCCGCGGCTAGTTTTTGGTATAATGGTTTGACTCTCTTTGGTTCTATCCATGTCGCTTTAATTTGCTGAGTTTCCCGGACTATTTGGACGAGTTGGTCATGGAGTTTCTTATTGGCCTGTCTCGCATGGGTTAATTCATTTTGGAGTAACTTCACAGGGTCCATTTCTAGAATAATAAGGGTTGAATTTTATGAGGATTGCTATACTGATAAGTGTGTTTAAACTTAAACATATTTATGAAACGAAATCTACAATAATAAAAGAAGAGAAAGAATTTTTAAGTCTAGAATTCTAATAATATACTAAATAACAAAATGTTCTAATCATTAGTTGTCATTGTTTCGATGATCATTCGTCTGCGAGGAATCGCTTGATCCCTTCTTCTGGGGAGTAACCAGGGATCACGAACACTGGTCTCTTGGTATTTCGGGTAGGTCTCGGTGAAGGTGGATAACTACCTGCCAGACGTCCTGCCGCCAGGTCGTCTTTGACGTTGGCCAGGTATTCCGTGGCTCGTGCTACAGCTGCCTCGACTTGGCGCTGGTGTTGTAGGAGACCTTCCAGGAGCTCTTGGGCCTGAGCTAGTATGTCTTGGGATGGATTTGGTTCATTAGACAGTTTCTTGAACTGCCGCATGAATTCTTCTGGCGTTTTTTACTCAGTATTTCTCTTGACATTTTAGATTGGGACGGCTATCTTGTGGTTCGCAATTATACAAAATTTCTCGTCGTTTAAGGAAAAACTGGATTAACTCAATTTCAAATGCGCCAAAACTCACGGAACTCGAAATTGAACGCGTATTACTGACCGGTCTGGCAATGTATTTGGAAACGAGGGGAAACGATACTTGAAAGCTACTGGGTTACGCGTTCTCATGCCGTAAGGGGCCTTTCGAGAAAATCTTTACTGATGTAAAAAATAACAAAAATGCAAATCGTTTATAGCTTTAACTTATTTAGGTTACAAATGGTTCATTCATTACTAACCTTTAAAATTTGTATATATTTAAAATATTCAACTAGATATATGTAAATTCAAATATTAATATGAAATAAAAGGAAAATAAATAAATAATTTTCAAGAAAACTTTACAAAATATTCTTTGAACATTTATTATTTTTTGGATAGAGCAGGAATAAAGTGGTCTATTTTTTTTTATGAAACAATAACTTGATAATTAAACATTTATATGTCTTTTAAAATAAAGGGATTTTAACAATTACCGTTTAATTATTCGAAAATAAAACCGTTACAAAGGTTACAAAATTCATACTTAGTGTTTGGTTCATTGCTCAATTAAAAATACCTGGGTCGAATGGAGAATGATAGTAATAAAATGATCTAACGATTCGATTGAAGAATTTAGAAGAAAGTACTTGGGACGATCGCCAAGCCAGTATCTTAATTTCCACAAGATTTGATTTTAATTTAGATTTCTGAATTAAACATTCAAGGAATTCGTTCCCCAAAATGAATCGTCGAACGGTTTTCCTATGTAATCAGGACTAGAATTCTCGCGTAACAATTGTTAATTTGAATACTCATGATACTGCAGGCCTATTGGGATTACTGAAGGTGCATAGCGACAAATGAAAAATTGATTGCTACACGTATCGGTGGGATGTCAGGAGTTTTGGATCTGCCTGGTGTGGAAGTACTGCGATGCATTAGCCAGTATGGTTGATTTGGTCACTGCCTTTACTCTGGAGAGTTTTCTTACTAACTCGGGTTTTCACTTGGCGGAAAAGATGATATAGTTCCGATTCCGGGTTGTTTCTAAGGCTCGCACACGAACATAATTTGTTATTAAAATTAATTAAAACTTACGCGTCTGAGGGGCTTCTGCAACATCCATAGATTGACGTGCTAAATCTTCGTCTGAAACATTGGGCGAATGCATAATTTGTCAAGTGAAAAAATGATGAATTCTGCTATCGTCGACGAGTATATTGACGAATGTGCGGATGGTTGAATCAGATGGGCAGGAAGTGAACGTCAATCGCAATTCGATCGCGGTGAATGTTTATATCGACGGAAATGTCGGCAAGTAAATGTTGTTTATTTTATTACTTGTAATTTTACTAATTTATTTTAGGCGAGTGGACTTTTAAGATCGCGCGTTCGTGGAATATTTGGTGAGTTATTTGTTTCAGTTAATTTGAATGTTTTCCATTAACATTTTTTTTTAAGGGAAACGCCTGTATCTACCGTGGGTTTCGAGCGGATGTACTCTCCTACCTTTGGAATTTTCTATGTGGAGTTTTATTAAAATGAAATCGGTAGTAAGCCTTCCTGTGATTGAACATTTTATGCAATATTAATATAAATTTTTTTTTTGTTATCTTAAATTTTTGATTTTTCGTAATTTGTATTAATTTGCTTTAAGTAATAAACCATTTTATTCCATCACTTTATTTTTGTCTATAAATTTATATTATTTAACGAAACATTTTGGTTTTAAATAATAAATTTCGTTACTTTTACCCGAAAAATCATTCTAATTCGAATCAAGGAATCACTTTATCAATGAATTATATTAGTTTCCATCACTCGAGTTATTCATTTTCCTTTACAATTTGTTTAATCGCCAATTACTTTAATTTAATAAATTATTTTAATATTTTTTATCAATGAATTAAGCTTTATTTTATTTTTCTCGAAGATTTACTTGATTTTTATCAAAGAATTATTTTAGTTTTATTCAAGTTACTTTAATTTTTATTAATGAATCGCTTGGTTTAATCAATAACTTTCGTTAGATTAATCGACGGATGGATTTTTGTTAATCCAGGAATTTATATTTTTTAGCTTTAATCCACAAATTACATTAAAGAAAATTTTGTTTGTTAATCAATGAGTTACGTTAATTTTGCTTACTAATTATTTTAATTAATGGAATTTAATCAACGATATGCTCATTTTTACTCAATAATCATTTAATTTAATGAATTACTTAAATTCACTCAATAATTACTTTACTCTTAAATCATAATAATTTAATGAATCACTTTAATTTTTACTTTATTTTTAATCAATAACTTAATTTAATTGAATCAATGAATTACTTATTTAATAACTTCTACTAATTTATTTCGAGATGTAAATTCAATTTAATTATACCACTAATTTTTATCTAATTTATTTCAAAATATTAATCCAAATTAGCTATATCAACGATTTCAATTTAATTTATTCCCCGTACCATTCCCCGTTAATAAGCCTTAGGCGCACATTGTGTTTATATTATATTTAATGAGTGCCCACTGGACTACTCGGTGTGGTGATTTTGAGCCGTGTGTGATATAATTTAGGTCGATTTTACAGAAATGAGAAACGAGGCAGCAGCCAATAGACTCCTTCCTTATTCCTCGTTTCTTCTATACGGGATAGTATTGACGTTCCAACCCTGCGTTCCGCACGCCGGGTCTTCACGGGCACAGATCATTGGCGATATTCCACGCACTTACACGAATCTGAATTATATGTTGATTTTACTAACTTGCGATGTGTCTTGGCTGTGGGCCGGAAAAATTTCGACAAATGTTTAATTAATTTTAAGAAAAACATATTTTAAACATCATAAATATGTATTAATATATATTAACAATAAAATACAGAATTACTTGATCCATTCAATCAAAAATTTCATAAAAATACATCTCCCCCCACGCCGACATCCAAGCAGAGCTCTACCGAGGTTGCGAGGATGTGACGTGGAGAGAGAGTTCCAAATAAAACTAACTCTCACCTAAAAGTTCGTAATAGATTTTTAATCAATAATTCAAAATCAAATTTTGATTCAAAAATGGTTTGAAAAATGGTGTGTTTTAATGTGAAAATGAATCGGTATTTATACCTATTTTCTGTCCCTAACCTCGCATGTTAATTTTGATGTAGTAAAACAAAATTCGACCTTGTTATTTTCTAGTGTATTCTATTCTTTATTTTTATTATTTTCCAATTTATTTTAATAATTTTTTATTTAGAATTTTTATTGATTTATTACTAATTCAAAATTTTTGATTTAAGTTTCATTTTCATGAACTTTTATTAATTTATCAATTTTTGTCGAATTTGTTGGGTTTTCTTGTTGTTTGTGTTTGTATCGTGCGGATCTTGGTGCGTTTTGTTATTATTTTAATTTATTTTTATGTTTATTATTTTATATTTAATTCTCTTTTTTTCTCATATTTGATAGGGTTTAATTGATGTTTCAATAGGTTTTATTTTAAATTTGCTTGTTATGTTTGCATGTGTGTTACCGATCCATTTAAACATTTTTCAAGGCCATAGTGTTCTGGCCCAACAATAATAATAATAATATACGATACATTAAGTGATATCCAGTACATTTCGCAATAGTATAATAATAATAATAATAATAATAATAATAATAATAATAATAATAATAATAATAATAATAATAATAATAATAATAATATACGATGCATTAAGTGATATCCAGTACATTTCGCAATAGTATACTAGTTTCGACCTAATTGCTTTCATCAGTACTATGCCGGGAGGCGCTCAGATTTTTCAGTTAATTGATTGCAAAATTTTATAAGATTAAAAATAACAAAACAAATAAACGATTTAACTCAAAGGTTCAGTAACCGTTGTATATTCAATTTCGACAGTTTTTTTCTTTACATAATTCAACAAAATAATAATTCATACTTTTTTGTCAGCTAGTTCATATAACTTCTATATAATCGAAATACTTATTATTAGAAACTTCTCTATATATATGGTAAACTTCTACGGTCATTTCATTCAATATTGTACTAAATCCTTTCGGTTGTTGTTTTTAATCGAAAGCTTATAAACCAATTATTCCGAAATTTTACCACCGTAGTTTATTTCAGATCTTTTCCTAACATTTCTTCTATTTTCTTCTCTGGTTCTTCTGGTCAGTTTATTCTTTCGTATGCATGTATTCCTTTTTGCTTTATATTTAATCCTTTTCCTGGACCATCACGCACTCTACTGAGGGTTTGGCGATAGGAATGGTAAGGGGAGATTATTGAGCGGTTTGAGTGACTGGCCCACCACTGTTTCTCCGCTAATCACCGGTTTTATTCGGAAGTCATGGTAGTTTTTCTTTCTTGTATGTATGGAAAATAAACAAAACAAAAAAAGTCTCCTGCGATGGAGTTCCGATCGTGAATAATTAAATCTTTATCAAAGTTTAATCAAATATGAAAATGATATCATAAAAGAATAAAAAATTTTGAAATCTATATAAAGACATTTAATATTGATTAATATTATAAAAAAAATAATCAAATTGCCTAAATTCTGAAATAATGCAATAAATACATCAATAAAATATCAAAAAAATAAATAAAATTTTACTTTTCTATTCTATCCGGGTATTAGTATTATATAAGTATGATGTTTTAAAGAATTAAAATTAGTTTCAGAAGTACGTGAAATTTTTTGTTAAAATGTACTGATTTTTAGTTTCCCACCATCACCTTATATACCATGGTTTTCGTGTGTGTATTTATAAAATTTATAAAAATTCACTACTGGCTGCTAAAACTAATTTATAAGCCTTAATAGTGCCATTGTGTAGGATTATTTCAATACCGATGAGGAATTTGTTTATATGAAATTCGGAGAATGCTTCGAATCGACTAGTTTCCATTAGCTTTCAGAATCAGAACATCAACTAAAATTAAACTGTTTTCAACTTATAAATAGGTGAATATTAACAATTTAGTAATATATGAAATAAAAACAAGATTTATTTTATAAATATTATTTTGAAATTGTTTATATTATTATTATTAGGCACTTGAGTGCGGTTTTTTCACTTGTGTGCAGATTTCTTAGCAATCAGATCATGCATGATTGTCGTTTCATAGACTTGAGTACCCTTTGTTTTTATTCAAATGACAAATGAAAACAAAATTATAATTAACTAATTAGTCCCTGTAGGGCGAATAATATAAATAAATATTATTATTATATATTTAAATGTATCAGGGGTTTATTGATAATTTATTGAGTCCCTTGGTTACACTGAAACCAAAAATATAAAAATAATAATTAAAAATTAAAATACAACAAAAAAATCAATACAAATAATATTAGGATCACAACAGACGATAAAAATAAAATCATCAAATGTCATAAATAGGATTATTAAATAGCCACAATATTATCGTCAAATAATTGGTTTATTATATTTATTCTATACCTTTGGAATCCCACTACATCGTATTTTAACCCTTTGAGTGCCAACATAATTTTAAGAAGATTAGCTAAAAATGCCACTCGGCTAGAGGAAAATAGAAATTTAAAAATATATTTCTCTGTAACTTTCTAAGCATTTTATTTACGAAAAGTATTTAAAAAACAAATAATATGTATAAATAATATTTCTATTTCTTATAAATACACATTCGGAATAAAAAACCATAAATAAAAATCGGCAAGTATGAAATAGAGATCGAATTTGTCCATGCTGGAGCAGGAGCGCGATCGCGCTCCTTGGCACTCAAAGGGTTAATTTTAAACTTTTTATCACTCGCCTATCTTCTAACTGTTAGAATCTAACATTTTGAAAATATAATGCTGACAAATTATAAGTAGACAATCGGTGGGGTACAAAACACCGACAGCCAGAAGTCATATTTTATGTAATATTTTACTTAATCAAACTACTTACATAAATAAGTAGTATATATTAATATAATCTATATTTAAATTTAATTAAATGCTATAATTTCGTACAGAAAGCCACATTTTATACATATAAAAGAAACCCAACAATAATCAAACTAATAATTTATTAAAATCAATTACCACAAAATCTGTAGAGACAAACACACCGAAATATTTTAAAAAATTTTAAAAATAGTTCACAAAAAAAGTAGCTAATAAAATGACTATTCGATAACTAATCTTTTAAGTTCGAGCACTTTTCAGAGCTAATAAATATTCGGCAACTCCGAGGTAATAAACCGTTTGGGCTATACCAAACAAGGGAGCAATTACCATTATCCTGCAAGACGCTCCTTTAAAAAATGCTTTCCAGCCTTCAGTTGTGAATGTTTTCCTGTCATAGAATCATACTTTAACAAAAAGAATCGAAATGAAATATCAACTTAAAACAATCAAAAATCCCGGTAAACTCTTGTTCACCTTCAATTTTCTTTAATGTCTGCAAGCGGGTTTTCACCACTAAATCACACATCAATTATAATATCCACTATTTATTCAATAGATACCGTCAAACGGATTGACGCTCAATGACGCAATGCAGCCGGCCAGACAGCCGGATCCAAATGACCAATAAAATACAGTTCCTTTACCATTTTCACGTTGGGGTCCCTACACCGTATAAATATTTCAATTTTTTACCTGTTAGACATAAAAAATATTGCAGACAAAATATTTGATAAATATAATTTAGATAAATAACTGTGTAAGCCAATTTACGCCATATTTATTCATAAAATGACATATTTCGGCAAATACAAGGCCCAGATCACTCATAGATAATATTTATCTAAACAAATCTTCAATTTTAATTTACAATCATAATAAAAACTTTTAATAGATCAGAGTAAAAATTAAAAATTATTTTTAAAAAAATGTTTTTAAATATTTTAGAATTCAATTCGTATTTTAAAAATTTAAATAAACATTTATTTAACAGCTTTAAATTCTTTTACTAAATTTTGAATTTTCGACAATTACATGGCTGAGGCTTGATCAAATAAAATTTAAATTCTATTATTTGTCGATAACGGAATCATTTATATAAATATTATTTAATATAAATAACTGTGTAAGCCAAATTTCGGAATAATTATTCAGGCCCTGATTACTTATAGGCAAAATTTAACAACAAATTTATTAAAGCTGTTAAATAAATATTTATTTAAATTTTACATTTTATTTAAACCCGTTGAATTATTATAAGAGATGGTAATTTATAAATTCTTTGAAGAGGGGATTTGACATTTGATAATAAGCATAACGTAATCAAAACCTATATGGATGGGTTTTCAATCAGATTTCATCTTGTGAAAATTTCAGTTGGATTTATGATAAACTTGATAATATTTTAGGAGATTGCAAGAACTTAGAGTTAAAAAAACCTTTCATATGGATAAACTGGAGATTGATATCGAAATACCAAATGAACTTCATGATTTATTGGATGATTTACTAATCACAACAGAAAAGAAATGTGTAAAAAATAGTGAATAAATTACCAAAGTAAAATTATCGACGATGACTCCGCATATATTTATAATTATGTGTAAAGGTATTCATTAGGGTGTCAAGTAAGGGCAAGATCCTATTTTCAAAAGTTATGTTGATACTAATACCAAACCCAGAGCTGAATCAGCGAACAGTTTGAATAAAAATTCTCAACTATAGTTTACGCGGTAAAACTTAAAGAAAAAAATGAGTTTAAGATTGTGAACTAATCAATAAAAGATGATTACAATGCTTCAAGGCCAACTTTCCAAAAACTCATCAAGGTTGTGTATGTTTTAATTGCACCCATATTGGACAAAGATTCAATGTATCTAGATGGACCAAGTTACATCGGCCAAACAGTTTTGGATTTATTAAAACTTCGAATGTATGAGATTCAATATGTGGAAGCTGATAAATATCGAAATAAATTCAAATTTAGTATCAAAATTGTTGCAGTCGATACAGATTCTTCTTACAGTGTAAAAATGTAGACATACGTGCGAAATTGTATCCAAAAATAATTGAGGATGAGCTTTTTAATACTTCAAATCATCCAGTGACTGATACATTGTTCTCAGATAAAATTTGTTCTGAATTCGGAAACGTGAAGATGAGAATAAAGGAACTCAATATAAAGAATGTGTAGTTAATTAGGTAATAAAAGTACAAAAACACAAAATGGTTAGCATTAAAAGATGCAGACATAAAAAATTAATATTATCTTTATTGTTAAAGTGGAATAGAAATATCAAGGTTGTTCCAATTTCGAATACAACCACCAGTTGTATAGTTTCCAAACTAAAGTCGTAGAATGAGGTAGAATGAAAGTCAGGCATATGATCATTATATGATAGTGAATTTACAGAATAATGATCAAAAGGATCAGGTCGCTCATTAAACTGATCATCAAAATGTTTATCAAATCATTGAGGTACTTGTGATTATCGTTCTAATTGTCATATTGATTTAATAAATGTATATTTGCTTTTATTGCTATTATTCACTGTTATCATCGTAAAGAAATTGTAGTCTTTAAGTTTAACCATTTTGTACGTGTTAAAATCATTTTAAATAAAATATAAAAATATAATGATTAATATTAATAAAAATAAATAATTAAAAATAAATATTTAAGAATAAAAGATTTAAAATAAATAATTAAATAAATAAATTTATATTGATAAAACTAAAATAAAAATATATAATAAATAATATTAATAAAAAAGTAAGTAATTTGAAGTAAAATAAATTTAAAATAAATTAAATATATTATAATTCAAAATAATTTTTACAGAGTAAATAAAAATTAACAAAAATAAAATCAATAAATTTAATAAAATAATTAATAAAATGAATTTAAAAAATAATAATAATTACATGTAACATCATACTATATTTGAAATAATTATTATTTAGTAAGGAGATACCAAAAATTGCACCAGATGGGACACAATTCTTTACTAGTATTATTTTAAAGTTTTTGACTGAGAATATATTATTGATCAAAAAATAACAAAACGATTAATATGCTTAAAGTTTTGATGGCTTGACAACCCCAATTTTTATGCGCTCTTTAGGTAGTACTTTTATAAGATGAGCAACTTCTTTAAAAAATTGAAATAAGCTTATGGGATTATAGTGACAGTTGAAAAGGATTTTTTCAAAAGGAGGTTTTTTTGAGTAGCAACAAATCGAGAAACCTTTTCAACGGTAATCAGTACATATTTAAGGATTTTGAAATGTTGTAAAAGATGATACATGATTAAAAACTTTTTTGGGTTTTTTTTATTTAGAAAGTCGGTGCTTAGGTCTGACTCCTTGGTGTTTTTCTTTAATCAAATCAATTAACCCAACACAATAAGATTTATTTCCAATTTAAATATCACAACTTTATTCACAACTTTCACAAAAATCGATTCTATTCACAATACTCAACACAATTACTCTGCACAATTTCACAATATTTCAATGCGTAGGGATACGTCTTCCAAAGGTGCACAAGAATTTAATTTGTTTGGTTGATTGATTTCCCTTTAAGCTTATTACCTTCTTTGCTCCGCTCTCTAAAATATTCTCTTCGACAAACTAGCAATTTTGTTGATCTGCCTTTTCCTTTTATACTCATTTCGCAAATCAAGTCATCCGCAAACTAAATTGGTTTTGGCATTTTTGACATCTCTGTCCAAAACCAAATTAGTTATTTCTGGGCTACCGGGGTTTCCATTTGTCTACAATAATTATTTTGGTAGCGGGTTCAACTTTTATCCCGGGTTTCCTTTGTCAACCAATTTCGTTCTCCGTAATTAGAAAATTTGTTGACGTACCGGGTTTCTCACACTATTCGGGTTTTCTGTTGGCTCGGACTTCACATTAGCCAATTAATTTCTATTTTTATTAAATATTTCCTTCTGGGGACCCCCAATCGACTTAATTTTATTATATTCGGATTCGTCGCGTCATTTGGCATCCGCCCATACCCGTTTCCCGGATAAATATTTATTTAAAATTTGTTTTTGATTTTGGCTTTTAATTATTATTTCGAATATCAATGTTTTTATTGATTTTCCATTATACTTTTGTGAATTTTGTTAACCCCAACAACTTTATTAACTTAAAAATATTTTAATGAGAGCATAATTAACCACATTTTTCATTCATTTCATCCTTTTATTGCCTTAATATCAAATAATTCTAAATTTCTTTTATCCACGGCGGATTTAGATATTTTTAGACATTTTTTTCAAATTATGAATAATATATAAAATATAAATTCTGATTAAAACTCGAAAATCAATAAAAAATAACGAAACAGAAATAGTTATTTTTCTGTGAAAATCAAAATTTTTAGACATGTGTTTCTAGGTGCCAATAACGTAAACCCTTCCAATCTGTGACTTATCAACTTTATTTATCACCCACACATTTATTATTGATTTTTTTAATATTATTGATGCTCTTCTTCATTGTCATTCCGACCTTTACTAACGGAGCTTTTGTGTAATAAAAATATTCAAATATCTCGATTGAAGTTTTACTCATGTCGACTTTCACATGCTTTGAAATAATTTTCATTTCAATCAAATTTAGGCCTGTAATTCTGATATGCGCATATGAAAAGGATAAATCTACTGATAAATCATGAAACGATCACTTTAGTGATGGTGCCAATTTTGTTCTCACCAGATGTTGTTAATTCCGCGAACTTTGTACTAAGTCAAGGCCACCAGTTAGAGGACGTCATCCGGTAAAATAAAGTATTGTATAAACAATTGTGAAAATGAATTTCATATATACTGACAACCCTTTCGTATCATATTTTTTTCTGTCGATTTCATAAAGAAATAAGAACTTTTTGATTCTATTATTTATTTTAATTTCATTTTGGATTTTTATATTGAACTATTTTGGTTACCCGGCATTGCCCGGGCAATAAAATAATCTTATATATAAAATAGAATGTCTGTAGAATGAAATTGAAAATTCATCTTTGTTAAAGCATATCTCAATTAAGCATAAATTGACCGGAGTAAGTCAGAGTTTAGATTTCAATTAAAAAATATATATTTTAATAGATTTTTAATTTATGTATCAATTTTAAAATATCTTATTCGGAAATAGAGGTTTATCACACAATTTAATTACGTTTCCTAAATTATAAGTTTTTAATTAGTTCTTAATTATTAGATACCGCCAAATTATAAATAAATTTTACCTGTATTTTTAAAGCTCTATATATATTTTGTCGTTTTGATTTACCCATTATTAATACTTCTAGATATACACCCACCAAACCTTAAAAAGCTAGCTTAGTCATGAAATAGAAGTCAAATTTCTCAGTAACAAATTAGAGTATATCAATATACATTTACCTAGAAGCAATAAAAATGATACCAGTTCAAACGTTCAGTTTATAGAGAAAGATTCAAAATTCAAATATTTTAATTCAGAATTTTACATTATTATAAAAATTGTATTTTTGTTGCAATTGAAGTGGCGGGTATATATTCATTTTAATATTAGTCAAAATCACAAATAATTGTCGAACTCCATTTAATTCAAAAATAGTATTTATAACTCTACTGTTAATTAGCAGTAGTAAATTGTGTTGAATTTTTAAAGTAATAGATAGCGAATATATCTATAAGATTTCTATTATTTGTCTTAAATATTTTTACATTTCATAATTATTAATTACTAATTATAAAAATGATTATAAATAAAATAATAATAACTTTGCTTATTAGATTTGTGTTTGAATTTTTTTATAATCAATATTTAAAAAAATATTACTTATATTTTAATACTACCTCCGTTCAAAAATGACTGTCCGTTTTGGCGAAAATTTTTGTTCAAAAATGATTGTCTCGTTATTTTTATATACAATATATTAACTTCAATTTCGCTTTAGACAACTGTTTTATTCATTTTATCTCTTGAAAGATAGAACAATTTTTCGTCCACATGCACGACATGTACGAAATTTTTGTACTTTATTCCAGAACCCTGGATTTCCATGATATAAGGCTATTTGGACTGCAAAAATAGCAGAAGGTTATTTTGGTACACAGCCAAAAATTATAAATTTCAGAAATTGTGGGTTATTTAAAAAAACTATTAAAAACTGAAATTTTACTTACCAAAATCTTACCAAATTATTTTATGATTCTATTGTTCATACACAAATGACATATTGTCATCTTATATTGTTAAGTTGGCAACAAATGTCAAATAAGACAATAATTTTTGAACGTAGTATGTTTTCATTCAAAATTTTATTTAATGTTTTATTTGAAATATTAATAATATAATTTATTTATTTTTTATAAACATATTTTATTAGATGTCTTTAATTTTTTTAAAACAATATTATTCAAATTTAAAATTTTTATTTTTAATTATTTACATTTAAAATTTTTTAAAATATATTATTTTCGTAAAAATACTTTAAAGCTTGATAGCATAAAAATCAGAATATTCAAGAGTTCTTCAAAAAAAAATAAACATAAAATATAATAGTTCAAATTGAACATATTTAAAATAGATAATAAAAGATTAATATAAAATATATATAATTTTTAAAAATTATAATTAAAGACATAAAATTTAAGTATAAAAAATAAATAAACTAAATAATAATATACGATACATTAAGTGATATTCAGTGCAATTCGCAACAGTATACTAGTTTCGAGCTAATGGCTCTCATCAGTACTATGATTAAGTCAGATTAAGTCAGGTAAGTGTAAAACAGTGTCAAGTTAACACCGTTATACACTTATCCAAAAAAATCTGAGCGCCTCCCGCATAGTGTGTATTATTAGATTTGTTTACATTTTCACCACAACGGGCGGGGGACGGGGTATATTATATCTGTCCTAGGACGCGCAATCCCTTAGTATAAAATATATCAAATTATGTCTAAAGATAATAAATTATTATAAATTATTAAATTGTAGTAATAAACTGTGTAATTCGTGGAGATGCGCAATAACGCATTAATGGTAACGCGCGATAACTGATTAATGGTAATGCGCAATAACTGGTTAATTGTAATGCGCGATAATTGATTATGGTAATGCGTAATAACTGATTAACAATAATGCGCGATAACTGGTTAATTGTAATGCGCGATAACTGTTTAATGGTAATGCGTAATAACTGATTAATAGTAATGCTCAATAACTGGTTAATTGTAATGCGCGATAACTGATTAATGGTAATGCGCAATAACTGGTTAATTGTAATGCGCGATAACTGATTAATGGTAATGCGCGATAACTGGTTAATTGTAATGCGCGATAACTGATTAATGGTAATGCGTAATAACTAATTAATAGTAATGCTCAATAACTGGTTAATTGTAATGCGCGATAACTGATTAATGTTAATACGCAATAACTGATTAATGGTAATGCGTAAAAACTGATTAATGGTAATGCGTAATAACTGATTAATGGTAATGCGCGATAATTGATTAATGGTAATGCGTAATAACTGATTAACAATAATGCGCGATAACTGATTAATGGTAATGCGCGATAACTGGTTAATTGTAATGCGCGATAACTGATTAATGGTAATGCGCGATAACTGATTAATGGTAATGCGCGATAACTGGTTAATTGTAATGCGCGATAACTGGTTAATTGTAATGCGCGATAACTGATTAATGGTAATGCGTAATAACTAATTAATAGTAATGCTCAATAACTGGTTAATTGTAATGCGCGATAACTGATTAATGGTAATACGCAATAACTGATTAATGGTAATGCGTAAAAACTGATTAATGGTAATGCGTAATAACTGATTAATGGTAATGCGCGATAATTGATTAATGGTAATGCGTAATAACTGATTAACAATAATGCGCGATAACTGATTAATGGCAATGCGCGAATCTAAAGCAATATATTGATTCCGGTCAACTGAATGTTACCGTTGCCAACAATGCAACCGCAATATAAATGCACCAAAGAACCGCGATGCGGCACAACATGATAAATCAATCCCTAGAAATAGGAGGGCAACCGTAACCTTATTCATATTACAAATGACAAGTGCATTATCAATATCAATAACTAGTAGACTTACAAGCTTATTAAAATTGGCGAAAAGAGGAAAATAAATCGCTGAGAATGTGACATCTCGTAAAAAAGTCGCTCCCATTCCTTTATACAACCCAAAAATCCCCTTTTCCTTGAGCAGATTCAAGGCAATGCGAGAAGCAGATGCTTTGGTTGCTCCTGTTTGGCCTTTTATTCGAGTCCTGCCTTCATCTTGCAACTGAATTTTTAATAATTCCATCGGAGTTGTCACAATTATTTGACACGCTCCCGCCCCCCCGCCGGCAATCATTTCTCTCAATGGATTCAAAGGTTTTCTAATACGAATTTACTTAAACAACAATATTTCCAATACAATCACTTTACCCAGTTGGTTTCAAATGATAACGAAAAAAATCATTTCCTACTAATTTAATAGCTTTTTCTGGTGTAATTAAAAATAGGTTCACTGCACTACCTCTGTACATTTTAAAAAAGCCTTCAGATTTGAATGTTTTTTTAGCACAATCAAACCTAATAACTTTAATGGATTTATTAATTAAATATATATAAAAACTGACATTCCATTATATAGTTTTACACCACTCTGCTGATTTTGTAATCTAGTTTTAACTAAATCAATGGGATATACACAGGTTACTCCTACAATGCCAGCAATACCACCATTAAGTATCTTCGGCAAGAAGCTGCGATTTAAAACTTTTGATAATTATTATTTAAAAAATGAGTTTTACCTGAAGTTTAAATCAGCACTTTGAGACATTTTATAAAAAAAAATAAATTATACTTTTGAATAAATATTATTTACGAGAACGATTATTTAAACAATTCTCAAAATAAGTTTTTATAAATGAAACAGCATTTTGAATAATATCATTTTAGATTTTTGAATTTTTATTTTTCTTTTATTTTTATTGTAGTAAAAAGTTCTTTCTTAAATACTGATGTTACAAGTATTATTTTAATTTAATTAAATAAACATTTACTAATAGAAACTTTGCATTTTTATTTTAAACATAAAATTAATTATTTTAGAATATATTTAAATTTTAAGAAAAAGAAATTTAAAGAAGTTGTGATTCGTTGCAACCTATTGAATACCCGTCAGAAATTACATTGGAAATGGATTCTAATGGGCTGTTAACAGTAAAAGATGAGTCATATCACTGGTGGGTTTCTGGGTGTTGATATTTTGAAACTATATGGTTGTTACCCAGACAACCCCATATAAATATCTTTCGCTTGCCAATCGGCACCCGTTGCTAAGCAACGTTGGCACTGTGTTCGAGTAGGTGGATCGTCCGCAAAAAGTGAGCGCTATTGCTATTGCTGTAATTGACCGAATGATCCATGGGTCCAACCAGCTGCCGATAGAAGGCCTGTGCTCGATTTCGATTTTTAGGTCCCATTAGTCTCCTATCTGCTTCAAATGATAACGTATACTCTCATATCATTTAATCTTTATGTCCATTCGCTAAGTCCTTCTTATTATTGTCCGTGTTGATGATTTTTCTATGGCCTGTAAACCCCTTGTTATGTAAAATATTCACTCAGAATCTCTCTTACTCTTATTCCTATTATAACTACTATGTTCCCTATTATTGTCACATGTATTATCATTATTACTATTATATGTATTACCTTTATTAATTGTTACCGCTATTACACTTATTATTATACTTATTACTACCATTACCATTATATTTATTATTATTATTATTATTATTATTATTATTATTATTATTATTATTATAATTATTATAGTTACCATTATCCTTACTAGTATCATTCTTATTATCAACTTTTTTGTAGGGATTCGTCATTCTTCCTCAGCTTTATAAAAATATTTTACCTATATAAAAATTTAGCCGTAACCCATCCTTATTTTATAATTTTCAAAAAGTATTTTTGTTAATTCGAATAAAAATTTTAGCAGCGATCCGCCCTTATTTTATGGTTTCATGATAAGTATTTTGATTATTTCCGAAAATTTGAGCAGCGTTCTGCCCATATTTTCCGTTTCAATTGGACATAATTTATTTAATTCTTATATATTATTTAAAACATTATTTTTCATGAGTTTAGTCGTTCGGATTAATCTTTTTCCGATGGCTATTCATTTTAACTGTTGAAACGATTTCGCAATTTTCTCCGCTATCCTTTCCCTCTTTTTTGTCCTTATGATCTATTTATGTTCATATTAAGTTTATTGAGTGCCCACTGGACTACTCGGTGTTAGTAATTTTGAGCCGATTGTTGTTTAAAATTTATGTCAATTTTACAGGAAACGGATGATGAAGGAGCAGCCAATGGACTACTCATTTACCCTCCAATTTCCCTTATGTACGGATAATATTGACGTTTCGGCTCCTGCGTTCCGCACGCCAGGGCCTTCACGGGCACGAACTATTGGCGATTTTACACGCACTTACACAGTTCGAATACTGTATATGATTTTATTAACTTGTGATGTGTCTTTGGCTGTGGGCCGGAAAAGGAATAACAAATAATATTTTACCATAGCATTTGGAATAAAAGTTTCGATGCACTAAGGCTATAGATAGAAAATATTTATTCAGCATATTACATCGGCCACATACATTTGAAATTCATTGTATCCATTCCATAAAATTTACTTCGAAAATCCCATAAATTTAATTCGATAAATCATCCATAAATTCGATTTGAAAAATCATCCTTAAATTTGATCTGAAAAATCATCCATAAATTCAATTGAAAAATTACCCACAAATTCGATTCGAAAAATCATCCATAAATTCAATTGGAAAAACAAAAATCATCCATAAATTCAATTTGAAAAACAAAAATCATCCATAAATTCGATCTGAAAAGTCATCCATAAATTCAATTGAAAAATTACCCATCAATTCCCTTCGAAAAAATCAATTAATATTATTGCACCAGTTGAGAGTGATCGTGTTCAGGCAAAACACTTACCCGTGTTAATTGCCTGAATGCACGGCTCTCAACCAGTTATACAACCAGTTATACAGTTCTGTAATGAAATTTTTTCCCCGAAAAATAAGACTGAAAATTTGTGAAAACACATCGGTATTTATACCTATAATTTGGCCTTAACCTTGCGTGTTAGTTTTAGTGTGATTAAACAAAATTCGACTTTGAAATTATTTGTGTTATCTAAATTAAATTTTTATTTATTTCTTAATTTAAATTGGTAATTTATTTTTAACATTTTTAATTAAATTTATTCGTCCAAAAATATTATTTAATTCATTTAAAATTTAATTCATTATTATTTAATTCATCAAAAATATTTTTATTCATTTAATTCATTAATTTTTAATTTTATATAAATGGTCATTTTACGGTCGAATTTTCTTGTTATTATGTTATTTTTTATGTAAATTTCGTGCGGTTCTTGATGCATTTTGTATTTATTTTATTTTACTTTTATGTTTTTGATTTTATATTTATTTATATTCTCTCAGATTTTAAAGTGTTTAGTTGGTGTTGTATATTGTATTTTAAGTTATCTTGGTGCTGGGTTTTCGTGCTGTATTACTGATGCATTTAAACAATTCTCAAGGCTATTTGTGTGCTGGCCCAACATAAAACACTCCGGGGCCCGTAAAATTGCGACCCGCAATTTCTAAAAGATCTAAGCTATGAACTATGCAGAGTTTACATTTTCCATTCAATTGGGTCTACGAGCTACAGAGTCGTGACCTTAAAACCCACATGCATAAAAATAATCATACAGTATACATCAATATACGGATTCCAAGATGAAGTGAAAGAGGACATACAGTCCGGTCATGATCACACATAAAGAATAGTTAATAGTCTAAGAATCATTAGTTCATTGTTAATCATGAGTTCAATATTCTGTAACTTGGGTATTCGTCTCGCTGATGCCTTGAGTTTCTTGGTTTCTGATTGATTACTTTCTTCAGCAGGTTCTGATATTTTGACGATTTGATATCTGTTGTGCGATTTGACTTTGAGATTTTGTTTAGTTTGGGGAATCTTGGTGCTGGGTTTTCGTGCTGTATTACTGATGCATTTAAACAATTCTCAAGGCTATTTTTGTGCTGGCCCAACACGATTAAAAAAATTTGACCTTGAAATTATTTGTGTTATCTAAATTAAATTTTTATTAATTTCTTATTTTAAATTAATAATTTATTTTTAACATTTTTAATTAAATTTATTCAATCAAAAATATTTTATTTTCACTCATTTAATTCATTAAATTTTTTACTTTTACATAAATGGTCATTTTACGGTCAAATTTTCTTGTTATTACGTTATTTTTTATGTAAATTTCGTGCGGTTCTTGATGCATTTTGTATTTATTTTATTTTACTTTTATGTTTTTTGATTTTATATTTATTTATATTCTCTCAGATTTTAAAGTGTTTAGTTGGTGTTGTATGTTATATTTTAAGTTATATTGGTGCTGGGTTCTCGTGCTGTATTACTGATGTGTTCTGGCCCAACATCATCATGGCTGCTAATGCTGTGGTATACATCTAGGTTCATGAGCTCCTATAAAAGTTAACATTCTCATTTTATGTTAAGGTCTCTTAATTAAATTACAATTGAAATAATATCAAAACAAATCGTGGTTTCGTAGCTTCTGAACCCTTGACGTACAACTGTTCTACTCTCCAACGGTTACCCGTTGTAAGGCAGGGTTGGTAATGTAACCACCGGTTTTGATACCGTCAAAGGTGAGCTCTGCTCTCAGATCTGCTAAGGCCCGGCCTCATATTGGGTTCAACGAGCTGCAGATAGAAGGCGTGTGCTCGATTTCTGTACTCTCTCTATCCTTTTGTCCAGTCCAAGTCGATCATGCGTTTGTATTATCCTTGTCTGACTCCTCGAATCTAACGCCCTTACTATACGTCCTACGTCTAATGAGTTTAACTACTTTCCCTATTTGACCTCCGAATTTGGCTCAAAACGAAAGATAAACACAAAATAACGATCAAAACACTTTTAATTATTTTCTTGTACATTTCCTTAAGTGATTTTGATACTTTATTAACATTTTCGGTTCGGCTCGAATTAATCGAAGTCGGGTTTGTTCGGCCTTTCCCTGTTCATGCCTCTTTTGGTTCAGTTGTCCTCCGTCGTTCGTCGTTGAGCGTTTTTTATAGGCTAATTGTGCCGGAGCAAACACCAGGGGATATGTCACGGTATTTCCCTCCTGACTGGCTGATAACGCAACCTCCAAGGCTCGGATTTGTGTTTTTTGAGCCTACTTTTAATTGATTTGCTCTTTCAGGGCGGTCCCAGTGGCATAAAGCTCCTGATAAATCTTCTTTACTCGCTTCGACTCGAACCATGTAGATTTGAGCCTTTGAATTTCTTGAGTGGCCTGCATTTAGCGTCGAGTGAGGGTGCTTTTTATTCTGGCAGCGTCTTCTTAACTGACTCCGCTGGAATCCGTCACTAAAACAACAAGTTAAGAGGGGCTCTTGATATTTATAAATCATTTAATACACGTATGACAGCCTAAGATAGTTTAAATCAGGGGTTTGATTATGGCACATACGTTCCATGGCCACTCACAGATTATACACCATTGTTCATAAAGTTATATGCGGATAGCGAGTGTTGGTTTAAGGTGTCGATCCCATCATTCATCCCTTATATAAACGAAACCTATAAATCAAATCGGAACACATCAAATAACAAACGTTTACTTCAATAATCATTATTATTATAAGTTAAAAAAAGACAAAATAAAAAAATACATTTAACAAGGAAAATTTTATTTTTAAAACACTATACAAATTAGTCCCTTCATTGAATCACTGACTTCTGAATCGGGATTACGCCACTTGAGATTTTGCATAGTTATGATCTCCTTTTTGTCATTGCAATTCCAAGGGTTCCAGCATGATCGGGTGAATTAATTCATCTGGAATTGCCACTCGAGTCAAGGCCATTAGAGTTTTCAGATCAGGGTCTTCGAGTTCATAAGAAGCGTTATAAGCTGGAGCATAAACATCGGAGCATGGGACTCTACCTGCTGCTATTTCGTGATTTATATGATCTAACTGTATCTGGGCCATCCGTCGTCGGTGTTGCAATTGTCTGTCTTCCCCATCTAGGCGTAGTAAATAAAATTCCACTCTTTGACGGGCCTCTCTGGTGGGGTTCGGCCAGGCTCCCTCTTGATACTGGGAAGATCTATATCTTCCAGCGGTCGTGGTCGGGCCGGCTACACTGCATCTCTTGGCGTGGAGACCAAATATCCGTAATCACATAACATTTGACGACATTGGGCTGCCGCAGTCGAACTACATTGTATGATCTTCCTTTCCTGCCCTGATGAGTGCCGTTGGATCGTAGTTTCTAGTGATTTCCGTTCAGGTCAACAAAAATTATTGCATTGCACTTTAAGATTAGAGGTATCATAAAAAATATGAAATGAGAACAATTCTTTACTTCCATTTGTTAAAATTTGTGGCCTTAGTTCGGGGAACATTTGGTGTGAATTTGAGTCTCTAATGATTTTCCTAGGAGTTCCTTGCCTCTGCTGCTCTCGGAGTTTCTTTTCTGGTCTTCGATCCGAGTACTGAGTATTTGCGTTGTTGTTCATATTAATGATATACTAGTGCTTATCGAGAGAACTTATGTAGCGTAATCTATTTTCTCACAAGTCATTACTATTGAAGTCATGCATATAATTATTATTACATTGTTAAATAATCATCATTGGTATCACCATTATTACTATTATTTCTTTCCATTTCTTTTTATTCAATCCTTTCTAGTTTTCCGATCTCTCTATTCCAGGACGGTTTGGGTAAGTATCTTTTAATTTATTTTCAGTACATGATATTCATCAGTTCTCCAATCAGTTTTCTGCCATGGTATTCTACAGTCTCGTACCAGCTGCGACGTTTCCACGCTCGAGTCTTCCGAATTTTATCGACGACCTCGACTATCGGATGCCTACTAGTGATATTATGAATGGGAGTATTGGAGTATCACAGATACAACCGTTGGTAATGAATGAAGCGTGGTGCCTTGGATTATTTGGCTCATCGATTTTCGTGAATTATGATACTTGGTGTCTTTATGAATGATCGTTTGATTTATTTTTTTATTTATTATTATTATGATTGTTATGATGCAGTACGGTATGGTTTTGTCTTATTTATTCTTGACGAAGTTCGATATTATTACCTAGTATGGTCATCGTGAATACCGTTATTGTTATTATTTTCTTATTTTCAACGTGGTGCTGGTTGGCAGTACTGTGGTTAGGGTTCTCATTATAATCTTGTTTCATTATCATTTCTACCGTTGTTAGTATTAAGTTTGCTTTCATTATTGATTTACTATTCTTTGTCATACTCAAAAAAATATTTCTATCGTTATTAATATTAAATTTGGTTTTATTATTGATTTCATCAAAATGTTATTTCACATGGTCACCCATGTCGTCTGTGATTCTCCATCAGTCATTCTGTCTGTATCGAATTTTGCTTACATGTGTCGGTTTGCGTACCTCGGGTTAGACCTTGAAGCGAAATCTTATCTAGTTCGTTTGGGTGTCTTTTTAACATACTTTTTCAATTTTAAATCAGTTAGATTCGCCCCAGTGTATATAGTTTTGATTTTTATTTACTTAAACCCATAATTCAAACTACAACTTTAGTTTATTAATTAGATAAACCTTGATATTAATATCACTTCAAAGTTACCCTTGTACTTGAACTGAATCGCTAGTCGGCGTCCTATCCAAATCGTGAACTCCTCTGGTTTTATTTTTGGTACTTATCGTGTCTCCATATTCTAGCCGTCAACCTAATTCATTTCTTTGGGAAAAGCTTGATTTTAGTTCCGCCATTTAATTACATTCGAGTTTAATTAGATTTAGATGAGAGAATTTTGTTGCAACAATTTAAGTTATTCCCCACTTCCCGCACCTTTACTTGACCTTAGGGTATTAATTGTGTTCATATCATATTTAAGAGTGCCCACTAGACTACTCGATGTTTAGTATTTTAGCCGTATATGTGATTCAGTTTAGGTCGATTTTTCTAGCGTTGGGTGAAAGAAGAGCAAGCCAAAACACCTGTTCCTCGATCTCCTTCCATCACTATAAGATATCACTTTACGTTTAGATTTGCAGTTTACCACTGGCGAACCCTCACGTTCAGAGTTACGTTGCAGATAGACTGCGCTTATACGGATCCGTTAATTGGGTATATTTGCTTTCTTGTAACGTGTGGGCTGGAAAGATTTTCGACATAGTTTTTAGTTATAATATAATAGAATAATATACCTGCTCAAATACATATAATTCATCATTGATAATAATTACATTTATAAGCATATTCATTTCTCAGTAATTCATCATCGACAAAAGTTACATTTATAAGCATATTCATTCAGCAATAATTTCTCACTTCGTTTAACGAGAATCCCTTGCACAAAGTTGATTCTGTAATGAAAATTTCTCTTACACAAGCTTCCTGTATCACACAAAAGCGCTTCTGTTTAAGAAAATCGTATTTTGCTAATGAAAAAATGTAAGAACTTTTCACCAGGAAAAAGTGATTAAAATTATGTAAAAATGAATCGGTATATATACCTATTTTGTGACCCTAACCTTGCATGTTCTTTTTGATGCATAAAAACAAAATTTGACCTTGATCTTTATTGTAATATCTAACTCTAATTTTTCCATTTTCTTAAATTAAATAGATAATTTATTTTTTATTATTTTTTAATTGAATGTTTCTAATTAGAAATACTTTATTTTTAACCAGTTTTATTCATTAAAATGCTGGTTTTATAAATTTATCTATTTCCGGTCAAATTCTCATGTCCTCGTGTTGTTTCTATGTTAATTTCATGCGGTTCTTGATGCATTTGTATATAATTTTATTTACTATTATGTTTTAATTATATTCTTCCTCATATTTTAAGGTGTTTTACTTGGTGTTAATAGGTCTGATTTTAAATCTGCATCGTGTTTGCATGCATCGTGTTTCATTTAAACAAACTCGGTCTTGGCCCAACACAAAGTAAAAAAGAATATACAAAAAAATATACAAAAATGCATGAGAAATGATGTTTTGCTATATATTGTTTGTAAAATTTATGTAAGTGCATTTGAAAATATGTTGAGCTAGGTGCTACTATTGTTTGTCTGTTTTCTATATATGAACTCTTCAAAACTATTTTAAAATAAAGATTTTTTGGCAACAATAAACTAAATTTTATTCTAAATAATCATGAGATATTAAAATTAATAGCTATAACTAATAATATATTAAATTTATTAATATAATTTTGTCTTGCAAAATAATCACTGTTTTTTATTTCACGTATTATAAAATTGATAATAATATTTATAATAATATTTATTATTATTATAAGATCGTTTCAAATTCGTGTAAGGTACGCAGTATGTTTATTAATAAATCAAAAACTACGGTTGAATTGTGTTTTGATCTCGTTTATCCATTTACATGTAATAAGAGTTATGCCACTTACATTGGAGAGACTTCCAGTCATCTCTGTACTCGAGTCGATTGAATCGTTCAACCAATATTAATAAGCACAGTGACGAAGCGTCCATGGAAGCAACGGAAGCAATGCTTCCCTTACAGTTTCCAAATTTTTTTCCCCTAATTTCCTTTAAAATGTTATAGGTCAAATGATATTTTCACAGAAAGAACAACATGATGAAATTGTAAAGAAAAAAAAAGGAATCAATTTTATAATTACTTTTACTGATTTGTCATTTAATACGTAGAACAAAATTTCTTATAGTAGGTCGGTACATATTTAATTATAAATAATTATAATATAGCTGTATACTTTTGTTTCTCATATGCAAACAAGGGAATCAATTTTAAAATTACTTCTACTAATTTTCTTAATACGCAGAAAAAGAATTCGTATATTAGGCGTTGCAAATTCAATTATATATAAATTATAATATAGCGGTATATTTTTGTTTCTGATATGCAAACAAGGGAATTAATTTTAAAATTACTTCTAGTAATTTTGTTAATACGCAGAAATAATATTGTAAGTAGGCTCTGTGTATTCAATTTCAATGATACATAAGTAAAAGTAATATAATTCTAATAACTGTACATTTTTGTTTCTCATATGCAATGCAAAATGCAAGCAAGGGAATCAATTTTGAAATTACTTTATCAATTTTGTTAATACTTAGAACAAAATTTTTATAGTAGGCGATGCATATTTAATGATACAAATTTATGGTATAATGAAAAGCGGTGACCACAATAGCCTTAAAGCAAAATTAATGACCCTTAATTTTTCATTAATTTTGTTACGTTACACGTTTTCTCATATAATTAACCACAATGGACTTTTACAAAATATCGTCAAGTTTTCGTTAAACTTAGGCACCTTAATTTTGTACGGTTTAAACCTTACAAAATTAATGAGTAACCTTTTTTCATACGATATGATTAATTCCATTATGGTTGTGTTTAATTTGCATGAGTTTTGACAGTAATTAATCAAAATTAAATGAAATGAACGAAAAAAAAACAAAAACGTAAGTTGTTAATTTTGTTTAAGACTATTGTGGTCACCGCTAAAGTGATACAATTTATTCTAATTAGTATATTTTGGTTTTTTCATATGCAAGGAATCAATTTTAAAATTACTTCCAGTTTTGAGTAAATAGGAAAAATAAATTTCGCAAGGTAGTTTTATTTTAATTTTTGGTAGCAATCGTGATTCGTAACGGTTTATGTTTTAATTGTTTATCTTTATTCATATTTTAAAAGTTAAATTGATTTTGGTAAGCATTTTGAATATTCTGCAAATAATATTATAAACTAAATATAATCCCCTATTTAACAGATCTTTATTGAATAAAAGTAATATGGAGGATGATAACTGCAATGGCATAATAGTAAAGTTATTTGAACAATCATTTGGTTCAAGATTGTTTAATGATAAAATGGAAATAATTAAGAATGGCAAGCCAACTACATCTTTGGAAAATTTAAGAACCAGAACAAAAAAATGTGTCCGACATTTTTCAACAGATAAGTATCAACAAATAGAAAAGTTAGCAGGGTGCAAATCATTTTGTGCCCTATATTGTTGGTCATGTTTGTTATTTAAACATGAGAAAAATGTATGGAATGACAAAGTTGGGTTTTCTGATTTAAATAATTTTGAAAAGGCGGTAAAAAGGCACGCAGCTTCAGCCTCACATCTACAGTGTATGATTGCTTTGAAAAAATTTGGCACACATTAGAGAATTTAGAATCAAATGGTTACAATGAGAAAAATTTCTGTGCAACAGTTTAATGAAAAAGTTTAAAAAAATAGACAGATGCTTAGTTGGTTAATTGATGTCGTGTGCTTTCTAGGACAACAGGAATTGGCCATTCGTGAAAATGATGAGTCAGCAGCTTCAATTAACAGAGGAAATTATTTTGAAATCATAAATTTACTTTCTGAATATAATCCGCTTTTAAAAGAACATTTGGATAATGCCACTGTTTTTTTCGGATTATCAAGTGATGTTCAAAATGATCTAATCAATGCTATTTCTAACGTAGTGACTGAAAAAATATTGAGTGAGATTAAAGAAACCGATTTTGTGTCAATAATACTGAACGAAACAACAGATTCATCGAACAAATCGGAGTTAGCAATTGTTTTAAGATATGTTTCAAATGACGGTGCTATTTTAGAACGATTCATTAAATTTATAGATGTGTCATTAACTCGAGATGCTAAAGGTTTATCGGATATTATTTTGACCTATTTGGAGAATGAAAAATTAAATCACAAATTAGTAGCTCAGAGTTACGATGGCACTGCAGTAATGTCAGGTGAATCAGGAGGGCTTCAAGCGTTAATAAAAAATGTTATCAAATCAGCCAATTTCGTTCACTGCCTAGCTCACAGGCTAAGTTTGGTATTGCAGAAATCATGCGAAAAGGAAAATCAATGCAAAGTTTTTTTTACCACTTTATCTGGTCTTGCAAGATTTTTCAGCAAATCATCAAAACGTGCAGCTGCATTTGATCAATATTCTTCTCAGTGACGACCAAAAGTTTCTCCCACGAGGTGGGAGTACAATGGAAGGCTTGTCAAAACCGTTTCCACTCACTTACAGAATCTCAAATTCTATTTCTCATCTATTAAAAATCAAACATCCGATTTTGATTGGGATAAAGATAGTTTTATTTTAGCTACTGGGTTCTTGCAGTTCTTAAAAGATCCAGATTTTTTAGTGCTACTATACTTCTTCAACGAAGTTTTTCCACAATCTGAAGTTTTATACAATATATTACAAAAAAAAGATCTATGGCATATCCTACTGTATTCGAAAAATTACAGAGTGTAAAAATATGATAGACGAGTTAATGATTCAGAAATTCGAAGAGCATTTTGAGAAAATTAACTTGGAGCTCAATATTCTGCAACTACCATCGCAATAAAGAGAACTTTCCGGGAAAAATATTTCACAGCATTAAAAAGTATTAATTAATAAAATTGGGCAAAAAAATTTCGGAAATGGAAAATCGCTTTGATTAATTGAAAAAAATTAAATTCATTGAATTAACAGATACCAGTCAATATAAAAATTTTCAAAAGCAATTACCTGTGAACCTTATAAACAACTTAAAAATTATATATATGCAATATTTTGATATTCAAAAGCTTGAAACTGAACTCAAAGTTATATTTTGTGATTCAGACATTAAGAAAAAAATATATGCTGATGAAATTCTTACCTTTATGAGGAAATGTGACTTAGACAATTGTTTTAATGAATATACAAAACTTTGTAAGCTCTCGTTAACAATTCCACCAACAACAGCAACAGCGGAACGAGTTTTCTCAAGTATGAAAAGAATTAAAAATTACGCTCGCAACAAAATAAGATCGGAAGGATTAAGTTCATTGGCCCTAATTTAAATAGAAAAAGAACTACTTAAGACACTTATCCACAGAAAATTTTTTTAATGCCGTAATTAATATATTTTCCCAAAGGACAGAAGAATTTTTCTTAAATATAAGTACTAGTTATTAAATAAAAAAATGCAATAAAATTTCATTTGTTTAATAAAACTTTAAATATTATTTTCAACTCCTAGGTCCTACATTTTCAGTAACTTGGTCTGTGAATTCTTTTTTTCCAAAATGATTTAATAGGTTGCTTCCCTAAGATAAAATTTCACGCCTCGTCACTGGTAAGCACAATAAAGGCTGTAAAAGTAAAATAGGGATGTGTGATTTTTAAATTTTGTTGAAAAATTTTAATAGTTATTTGGAACATGTTAAATGTAAAGCATTGTGTAAAATGTCATTGAAGCTAAATGTTAATATGCAAAGTGATATGACTACGAATATTTTGAATATTTTTAAAAAGTTTGATTATGTAAAATCATGATAAGTTGATGTTTTGAATTTTAATATTATTTGAATTATGTCGAATAAAATAATTTAAAATTTATAAAATATTTTTATAATATTTTTATTACTACACTAGAGCCTCGAGTTGCGTTGTTCCAACTTGCGTCCTTTCGTGTTGCGCCACAAAAATTTTGATAACCTAATTTTGAGTTGCGTTGCTAATTTTCGAAATGCGTCGAAAAAAAGTTTTAAAATAAAATTTAATCAAAAAATAGCATAACGTCTATATTCAAAAATTAAAATTTAAACCGAAACTAGAACGCCATGAATTATTTATAAATGCATCTGCAAATAAAATAATATTTTATTCAGTATTTATTAGTATAAAAGTTTAGTTCTTAGTTGTTTGTACAACTTATAACGTTTAAGTGTTTCTTGGTTTAATTTATATGTTGGATTGGAGTTTTGTTATTTAAATCAATTCCATTATTTTGTGATTATTACAATCAATTATGACTAACCCTTTGAGTCCAGAATCGTTTTTCAACCAAAGTAAATTTCTTTGGAAGATTACTTCATAATCATTTAAATAATTTAAAAAATTTTCTCTGCAGCCTTTATTTTGACACAAAAAATCTTTTATGGACAATAATAACTGGAATATGATAGTTTGACAAGAATTACTTTAATAGAATAATTAAGAAAGCACTGAATCAAAATTCAGTTAGAAACAGTCCAAAAATAACGTTACGCAACTAAGGGAGGAGAATCACACATTTCTGACGATGTGTGAAGAGGAGGGGTTTAGGCATTGTGACGTCACATCTTAAATTTTGTATTTCTTCAACAGAATTTTATACTAATTTCAGATTTCCAGGGCCTCCTTTTTAATACATGTTTTTCATACGATATTAGTGCAGCATTACACTAAATGCATACTAAAATGTCAATAAAGTAATTTGAAACATGTTCATTTTCAAATATGAAATACGCTTTTTGAAGGGACCAAAGATTTGTAAAGTCAGATTTGAAGGATAGGGTCTACCGCTTTCTGACGACGGGTGACGAATGGGAGAGAAGGGATAAAAACCGACCAAAATTGTGTGACGTCATTTATGGAAGGCTCCTTATTACAAATTCAAAAACTGTTATTTATTGATGGTAACTTATAAAATTTTTGATAACAAACGATTTATTGATGGATATTTATATCAAATTATTTCTTCTAGAACATTCTAAACTTTTCTAGAAGAATCTGGAATTTTTTATGGTTCTTAAATTTACTAGATTTTCTTAAAGATTCTAAAAATTTCTAGTAGATTCTAAAATGCTATATGATGACCTATAATTTTCTTAATGACTCCAGACCCAACAAGATTTTCTAGAAAAGTTCAAAGAGCTAAATTTTGTATTTTTCATCTCGTAAAGATGAAATACGGTGAATGTTTACAAACTTGGTTCAGAGATTTCTAAATTATTCAAATTTATAAGAAAAAAATTCAAAATTTTTCAAAAGTAAGTTTTACTATTATGAAAAATACTTAGATTTTCTATGAAGTTTTTCTGTCCAAATATGATCTATAACTGTTCTATCAAACAATTTATGTTTTATGAATTTTTTCCTTCAACTTCAATGTCTTATTTCACTTTGAAAAAAGCCTATTTTTAAAATTATAACTCAATGACTCAGAAGTACACTTGTGTATGGTTGGATGTCATAATTCTCTGAATTCGGTATATCGAACTTTCAATATAACGAAATAATTGGTTCGATCCCGTGAGCTTCGTTATATCAAGATTTTACCTGTATCACATTTTCCATTTAATTCTGTTATTAAAATTGCTTGTTTGCAAAGGTTATTCCGGAGAGGAGTAAAAACATTCATGTTGTTCTCTGTTTAGTTTTGCCTATTTCGTGTAAAAATAATTTCCAATGTTGACTAATGAAAAATTAATTTCTGCCTGTTAAGTCCTGCTTTTATAGTGCAATTTATATTTTTTACAAACATTCGATTTCTTTTTGATTACTTTCTTTTATTTTAGCATCAATTTCCATTTTAAACATAATGATTTTAATTTTCCCTAATTTTGATAGCTTTTTCGATATTTTCGCTTTTTTAATGAAATTGATGCTAATTTTCTTTAGTTGTTTTCAATTTTGCATTAATTTTTTCAATTTATTTTAACCGAATATATTTTTCTTATCTTCTGCTAGTTTTTTATACTTTTGATTACCGTGCTGACAAAACAATAATTACAGTTGATTAGTTTTTGCCCAGCAAATATCACGTTTTCCATTTGATTCCGTAATATTGAAATTATTTTGGAGAGGGGTTTCAAATCCCCGCGTTATAGCGCGATAAAACAAAAAAAATAAAATCTCACTTAAAAATCAATAAAAATCGGTTAAAATCAATAATCATTATGAGTCGGGTTGCTAACCAGTGCGCGGTAACTAAGGGTGGCGCGGGGGACTCACATCTACCTATTTATATTGGATTAAATTGTCCCAGTTCCTCCTGCCCCCCCCCCGTTGTCCCTTTTATCCCCCAAACAGTTATAAGCTACATATCTGGTACATATCCATAACCAAGAAATATAATCAAAAGTCCATTCGACATAAAATGTATTTAATTAA